>OX411552.1:4667783-5057783 GCA_948146395.1 Fragum whitleyi | reverse complement strand
ATATTTGAAAAGAGACTGGGTCCAGCATAGGTCAAGCACAGGTGGCAATTCAAAAATCCTTTTACAGGAAGGTAGATTGTTCATTCTATATTGGAAAATAAAAAAAGTGCAACAATTTTGACCCTAGTCAGTCTGCGCAATCCGCAGTCAGACTGGGATCGCCACTTTACGCACTGCCAGGATGGTTCCTTTTTGCGTGGCAGGTCACATATGATAACATATATTTTGATTTGAAGTAAGAAGCTTTACCAACTGATTTTGTTTGAATAGGGTTTTACGACACTTTAAACTATCTTTCATTTATATTGTGGAGGCATGAGCACCTAACAATAAATTCCTGGTAATTCTAACACCAGTACTTACATTAGCGGTACATCTTTTTCTAGCCTACAGCAGGTATCCCTCTTAGGTCTAGGATTATCAACCAATTTATGGAAGACAAAAAGTCAGAAAGGATGAGTGCTGCTGTCAGGAACCAAACTCTACTGACTGAACACATGATACTGTTGCTTGCAGGGGTGCGGAATTCCCATGCTCGACTTGTACAACCTGGGTTTTTTTAGCCTGTGGCTGAGTAGATTTTCCATGAAAACTTGTCCAAGAACAAGTGGGGTTGGTCTTATATCAATAACTAAATTGCAGACTTTTGGAAGTGGTTTCATGTTGCAGTTTAAGGCATCTTCAGTAAAGGTATTATTTTAAAATAAAAAACATTGTAGTTAAGGAAAAAAAGCAGTTTCTCCATTTATCACAATGTTTTCTACGCTCATTTGTTTCCAGGTTGAACAAGGTATCAAATTGTCACAAGATACGCCCATCACACAGCTTGATGTAGCATTGGGCTTAGAGTAGAATTGAAGTGATTTTGAATGAATATCTTAGGACAATTTTTGTGTAGACAGACAGAGAAATAATTGTAGTAGGAGTATATCATTGTTCATGTTGTCGGACCAAGGGTTATGAACGTTTTACATATCTTACCTGGTAATCGAGAAGAAGCTATGGATTTGATACCCCTTGACTAGTGAAGATGATCATTATTATGATCAAAGCTAATGCACTATCAGAGATAAGCTTTGGACAAGATCCAATCATGAAAAAACTCAAAGGGCAATAACTCAAAAATTAAGCTAGGTAAGAGTTATGGTTCTTTTGTACTGCACTTCTCCTTGATGAGATCTATCTACCCATGAAGGTCATGATCATAACTCAAATACTCTTAGAGATGTGCTCTGGACAAGATTCAAGAATGAAAAAAAACCAAAGGGCAATAACTAAAGAAATAACCAAGGTAAAGTTATGGTTCTTTTGCACTGCAATTTCCCTTAAAATGATATATCTACCTATCAATTTTCATTATCATAGCTCCTATACTTTAAGAGATATGCCAAGGACAAGATCCAAGTATGAAAAACAACAAAGGGCAAAAACTAAAAATAACAACCCAGGTAAAGGGTTTTTTTTGCATTGCACTTCCCATAATGAGATCTATCTACCCATCAAGTTTCATTATCATAGCTCCTATAATTCAAGTGGTATGCACTGGACAAGATCAAAGTATAAAAAACAACAAAGGGCAATAACTCAAATAATAAGCCAGGTTGAGTCATGTTTTTTTTTTTTTTTGCATTGCACTTTTCCTTGATGAGTTGTATCAGATTTGCAATGACTCAAAAATAGGCCAGGTAGAGTAATGGTTCTTGTTCTTGCACTGAGAATATCACTTCCAAGTTTTAAGAAATTGGACATAAGGTTATAGAGTTACGCGCTGGACAGAGAAGTGCACGCCCCAGGATGGCCGTACACCACGGGTGATCCCATAATACTATCCTTCTTTGACAGGGGTATAAGATGGTAATATTTTCCACCCATATAAAGTGTTGTTAGTTCAAAGAAAGAATAGATAAAACTTTAACAAGCAATTTTCAAGTTGGATGAGTGAAATTCAGCTACCAACTTTTCCAAGGACAAGTGAGAAAATTTCAACACCCATGTACAAATCCATGCTTCATGTGTGACATTTTCAACTACTTCTAAAGCTAAATAGTCATCACAAATGCACTAATTACATCTTCTCTCTTAAAAATACTTGAGATACCCAGTACTGAGGAGAAATCAGTTGGCTGGACTGCATATCAAATGGTCATGGGTTTGCTCATAAATATGACCATTCACTCTGACATAAGGTGTCTTTCGCCATTTGATAATCAACAGGATGATGAGCTGTAGGAACTTTTTTGCTGCTGATTTGTGAGATTTAGATGGAGGACTTGACTATCCAATCAAAATTAAAGGTTTTGGTTGGAATTCCTTCTGCACTACTGGAAATATTGATGTACATCCTTGGGAAATAAAATTAAGAGCCCAATCTTGTATGATGTGATACCCAGGAAGCAGTGAACAGCCCCATGATATGATCTAACTTTTTATAAGTGGCTTTAAACACCCTTTTTTAACCATTGTCATGCTGAAGCCGGAATAATTTTGCCTTGGTAGGAGCTATAGACAAACATATGTGCAGTCTGATCTTCTTCTATACCACCTGTTTTTCCTTTTTAAGCCAGAAAAGTTTCAGAAAATGTATTTTCAAAATCAATTTCTGACTCACAAGTAGAATTTACAGAGCTTTCAGCACTTTGATTTATATATATTCTTTGCCAGGTTTTTTGTTCAGTATGACAAGAGTTAAATTTCAAAGCTAGAGGCTCAGATTTGGATGTAGTAAAACAAGAACCATGTTGGACATGGGCATAAGTCCCCTACCGGCTTTGTTTGTCTCAATGTTTTCCCACGCCAATTCTATCAGGGACGTCAAAACCAGGTCTTGTTAAAGGGTTAAACAAGACTTACATGAGTTGTTGTCTCTGCTGTGCCCACTATACAATTCATGGAAGCAATAGACAGATGCAAGAAATAGTATCAATGACAGTTACCTTGTCTGATCCAAGATGTTTTTCTTCAGTCTTGTTGGTAAGAAATGAGAACTTTCACTGGAGGTGATTAATACTGCTGCATCACCACCCTGACTAACATGGCTTATAATTTTTTTTACATTTTAAAACAGGTTTCATCAAGTTAGCTTGCTTAGTTATTAAGTTATTGCAGGATCCATTTTTTGCCATATTTTCACTATTTCCATTACCATAGCAACCACACTTTTTGTCAAAGAACAAAGATAAAATGATGTGCATAATCTACACATTGCCATCTAGTCATATACCAAGTCTCATCAAATTAGCTTGCTTACTTATTAACTTATCGCAGGATCCAATAATTTTTGCCATATTTTCACTATTTCCGTAACCATAGCAACAACAATTTTAGTCTAAAAACAAAAATAAAATGATGTGCATAATCTACACATTGCCATATAGTCATATACTGTAAACGGGGTAATTTTGGCGGTGGTTTAATTTTGGCTATATTGGCGGTCGAGCTAAGAAGCGCCAAAATTAATCCACCGCCAATATTTGCCATTGTGAAATGAAAAATTCCTTTACTGTAAGGAAAATGTTAACTTGCGCGATGTACTTTTAATGTTATATTAATTAACTTTATTTCAAAGATATTCAGACCATTTTTACTCTAAGTGGAATAAGAAAATCGGCTAAAAACGTTCGTAAATGTCTAATGAAATTAATTCCAAAATTGCATATTCAATATGGTTTAAGTATTGTAACGAAAATCAAGGGTAAAATGTGTGAAAAACTGGTACACGAATTATTACTCTACCGAGAGATGTGAAAACAAACTATTGTTTAGCTTGTAAAAAAATGACACAATGAAAATTGGCTTTCTTATACTTTCAAGGTTTAAAACGACGAGAAATGAAAAATAGATAAGACGTTTTATTTTGGCGGTGCATGTAAGATGCGCCAAAATTAATCACCGCCAATAAATCGAACCTGAAAAACCGCCAAATGTGGACACCGCCAATATAAAGCCGTTTACAGTACCAAGTCTCATCAAACTAGCTTGCTTAGTTATTATCTTATCGCAGGATCCCATTTTTGGCCATATTTTCACTATTTCTGTAACCATAGCAACCTCAATTTAAGTCGAAAAACAAAAATAAAATGATGTGCATAATCTACATATTGCCATCTAGTCATATACCAACTTTCATCAAAAACGCTTGCTTAGTTATTAAGTTATCGCGGGATCCAGATTTGAGCGGACAGACAGACGGACGGACAGACGAACGGACGGACGGACAGACGGACGGACGGACAGACGGAGGGCAAACCTATAGTCCCCTCCGGTGTGAACACCGGTAGGGGACTAACTATTTAGGGAATATCACAAATCCAAGGATAATGTGCTCAACTGGCAACAATATGACTCCAAAAGACCAAGTGTATATTCATTCTCAAAGCAAAGATTGGGGCCCAAGGTTATAAAAATTTTCTCAGGCTCAATTCTTAATTTTCTAAAATTTCAATTTGAGATTAAAGCTGTAACTCTGTTGTAATCCTCATATTTATGTATCAACATGAAAGGTTACTATTAATAAGTTGCTTTAAATAACAACTTATTGATATTATCTTATAACTTCATACATTTATTTTAATTCAAAATTTGAGAAAATTATCAGTTGAGCTTGAGAAAAGTTTTATTACCGCGGGCCTAGATGTAGGGTTCACCCTTGTAATGTCTGCCCTATGGGTATGTGAAATTGATCAAAATGTCTTGCTTTTTCTTGCTTTGATTTCTATCATTTAATGATTTTAGTAAGAGATGAAGGGAGTTTTCTTTTAATTCATTGAGGTATGAATCTAAAAACCTTTACTGTATGCATATGTGAAGCAGATTTGTACATGATTTGTTTCCGTTTCAAACTTCCATATTAAAAAAACCCTCTCTTTATGGGGCAGTTACACATACGGTGGGAATTAAATCGGTCCTTAATCGGTGAATTATTTCTCTCATATGATCGGTTGTCATCGGTGTCAGCATTTCGGACTTTATGTGTAACAGGGTATCGGCGACAAATAGCTTATTGATCGGTGAAATACAAAGTAGATCGGTTGTCTGTAGGCGACAAAAAGCTTGCCAGTAGGAGCTTGGTTGGTTATGATCGCTTATTTGCTTAATCATCTATCGGCTGTTGTCGCTTTCACAACGGTTGTCAATCGGGCAGTCATTGATTGATCGGTGTTCGACCAGGGGCCTATTGCTTTCCATCGGATACAACCGGTGATCCGTATGTGTTCGCCGGTCAAAGATCGGTGATGTTGGTGATGAATAGCTGGTAAGTCTTTGTTCAGCAGGCTACCGTCAGTTTTTTCATTAAAATGATATATAAGCGATGAAAACCGATAAACTTTAGGTCAGTGAATGATATAATGAATGTTGGAAGGGCATTCTAGCAGTTTGGTCTATTGCTGTAACAACAATCTCTCTTAAACCTCAGACATGGCATTTCCTTGGGCCCCCGAGGCGGAAATGGTCGCCGCCGTAGGAGACATAGAAGATGGTGGACGAAGCTATCTTTTGATTATTCGGCTATCCTTTGATTGCCTATTTACTGTCTGTCTACAGGATGCATGGCTGACTGATGGTTATCACTTTGGCACATAGAACACTTAATTTCAGCCTTGCAGTTTTTTGCCATATGAGACGATGTATCACAGCACCTAAAACAGTACCTGTTCTCTTTCAAAAGCTATTTCCTTTCTAAGATAGGCATTTTCCTGAATTGTCTACAATTGTTTATTGAATGTGAGTCTGACTTGTGAATAAAACATGAATTTCTATGAAATGGCACATTTTCTGAAGTATCAACTTGACTTGATGGTGTCACTCCAGTCTTCTTACTAAAGACTGATCTTTTAGACGAATTTTGAGGCTGTCTCTGTTCAGTTTGAATCAGATACTAAAAACTAGGGTTGTTGAGAACAGAGCTATTTTCTTGAACAAATTCAACGAAAAATGAGAATGGGGGAAAAGTCACTTTATTGGCCTTTAAATACTCTGAAGCTCTGCCAGTCCATCTACTCTGCAGGAAACCAGGAAGGTTTTTGAACAATTGGATTTATCCCAGAAGAGGTATTCATATGACTAAAGAGATCCTTGTATTGCTCTCTGCCCATAATGGACTCCACTTACGACAATATATCAGATTAATCATATAGTTTCTTCAGGTTTTTTACTTCAATTCTTGGGAAGGCTTCCAATTTCCTACGTAATGCCAAGTTGATCATCTCTGGACAGCCATATCTTTCCTCCAATCTCTTCCAAACATGCTCAAGACCTTGGATGGATCATGTGGATTTGATGCCCTGATATTTAGCGCATATTGTCTAGACTATTGACCTAGATATCTTATCAACAAATCAAACTCCTCATTTGGGGACACTTGAATCTCATTGGTTATAGACTTTAACATGCTTTTCCACAATGGAAATGTCTCAGGCTGATCATTAAAATTTATTAGTCTTTGAAGGGATAAGTCCTTCTTAATCAAGAAATTTGATAACTGATGATAATTATCACCCACAATAAAAGGACTCACTAGAGGGTTAAGCCTGGTTTGTCGAACTTGAGGTTCCGACTGAACTTGAGGTTCAGACTGAGCTTGAGGTTCCTACCAAATTTGAGGTTCAGACTTCATCGGAGGTTCATTGTCAAAATTGAAGTCTAGTTGTAGCACCGGTTTTGGTCTTTCATGGTATGGTGTGGCGAAATATTTCGATTCAAATTTATCAGGCTCTGGTGCTTGAGGAAAACTATTTAACAAATCATTCTCAAAATTAAGTTCCAATTCTGACAGTTCCAATTCCTTCTGTTTGTTTGAAAGTTCAAGTTTGCTTTCTATCTCAACTTTTTACCTCCTTAATTTGGCCTTCATTATAGTCTCATTTTCTGCCAAAAGTGCCTTATTTTGTTTCAATTCCATCTCTCTCTCTGCATAATCCAAAGTCAATTTAGATATTCTTAACTTAGAAGCAGAGTCCTGAATACTATTTTGATCTGCATTAACCTGCATTTTCTCTGTGTCAGACATCATAGTTCTTCTATTTATATAAGCTTCTTCTTCAATTGTTCGCAGTCTTTTACTGTCATGCCTCCAAATTAAGAACAACCTTTAATTTCTTGCATGAAGTTTAATACCATTATGAAGTGTGTGGTAAAAGCTGTAAATACACAAAGGAAATTCTTACTAAGCTATTCTTTGAAGAGAAATATTCCAGGAAGTATATACCATGATCAATTACACATATCAAAGGTTGCAGTGTGCCTTTGCTAATAAATGTGCAAACTGATCAGGGTCTACACTGTATTTTGAGACAAATTCTACATGACTTGCAAGTACCTTTATGTTCTACTTTCGCTTTTATAAAAGCTGCATATTATTGTCAAAACTAAAATTCTGAGTGTGAATTTAGGCCATAAAAGGCATTAATTAATAAAATGATAATAATTACTACGACAGTCTGAAATATTGTTCTTACAATGCATTCAAGCAAAAGTGAAAGTAAACAGAATTTGCATGACAAGGGAGACAACTTGTGCAAATCATTGCTGCAAACAGGTCATGGAAGCGTATTTAAAGCCTCCGAAATGGCAAATAATCTTAAATAGTGAATTAAAAAGCCATGTCTTTATTGCATACATACACTGGTGGTGGAAGAAAGCTGCAAATTTTGAAAAACGTTGTGACGAAACCGAACAATCTAACATGGCGTCGCCGAACTGATCACATGAGAAAAACCTGGAAACAAAACAGCTAGTTTCGTTCCAACAATCTTTCGCAGGCACTCAGAAAATTGGACACAAGTGTGCTAACATGACAATGACTTTACCCTTGTCATGCTGAATAAATTTTGGCTAAAAATTTTCATCAAAATCAAAGGCCAAAAAGCACTGAAAGTACCAACTGTAGGTCAATTTTTATTTTGAAAAACTAATCTATTGACAATTCTGGTTTGAAAGTGAGAAACAGGTGGTATAGACTAACATCAGACGGCACATATGTGCAGGCTGATGTTGGTCTATAGCTCCTGCCAAAGCAGGAATATTCCGGGCTCAGCATAAGGGTTAACAAGTTCTGGTCCACCTGTTTGAGGGTTGTCTCAAAATGGAAAAGAAATATTCAAAAATCATCTTTGGAATAATACTTTTGAAGACTTGAGATATTTGTAGCATAGTATGGGCTAAAATTCATTGAAGAAGTATCTCTAGAGATTTCTCAATTGATTTAGTTTCAAAACTCAATCCTTGTGCAAGTATTATTCATATTCTCAAAATTGGTATTATTCATATTGAAATGCAATCGTTCTGAGGAATCGAGTAAAAATCATTATTAAAATCATTCTACTTTTAAAAAAAAATTTCAATACCATAAGTGATCATCAATGATTTCAATGTCGAAATGCATCATGAAAGGCAGATACTGCCTACCTACGAGGTCTAGGATGGTAAGAAATTCTAAACTGGTTGAATTGGACCAGAATTGGTTAAATTTTGTCGCTTTTTTTTAAGGCAATTCATTTATATCATACTTATTGTATTGCAATTAACTATGGCTTATTTTGAAGAACAATATGATACAAGAAAATTGAGTCAAGCAGAGCTTTCAAAGGGAAAGTGGACCTGAACTGGTTAATTGACTGTATTTTCTACAAGGCCCTTTAAATTCTATACCTATTTTTAGTACATGTCTACTACATATTGACTGTTGATGACTGATTTAGAACGTTATGTACATGTAGTTCTAATTTGTCAACGACGTCTGCATGAAGAGAGTGTGGATGTTGTTGTTGTTGCTGTTGTTATTGTTATAGACTGGAAAGTCTATTCTGAGTCTTTCATCATTTTTTCCATTCATTTGCCAGCTTTGATTGTTTGTTGTCGCTTTTATTATCTTTGATAGATATATATCATATTTTATATAAAAAATTTTTAGCAAAAATGGCATTTTATTGAATCTTAACAGTTTCAAGCACAATTAGCTCAAATGTTTTCAAGTGAATTATGCAGGCTATCAATCCTGGGTTTTTAAAGTTTAAAGTGACTCAAGCACTTTTCACCTGAAACTTATCAAAAATGTCTTTATGGCACTTAATAAGTCTTGTAGGCCCCATACATTGTACATAGTCTAAAAAAAAAAAGGTAAAATGACAAGTTCTTTACCCAAGTTGAATGGAAGCTAGGGTTATATATGTGACCCGTCACGCAAAAAGGGACCATCCAGGAATTCTGTAAAATGAATTAATGAAAAAAGTTTTGATCCAGCATAGGTCAACAAGAAGTCTCATTTCTAATATTCCTTCACTGGAAGGTAGATTCAATATTCTAGATTCAGAAAATAAGCATGGTGCAAAAAGTTTTGACCCTAGTCAGTTTGCGCAGTCAGCGAGGTCTGACTAGGGTCGACACTTTACGCGTAACTCAGATGTTCCCTTTTTGTGTGACGGGTCATATATATATTTATATATATGGTTGTACTATATAGAAAGATAGGCTCAACATTCATCACAATAAATACAAGTGCCCAAACCCCATGTAAATGACAAATAAATGAACACTAAAAGATGCAAAAAAAGAGAAAAATGTTGAATTTTATTGAAATGATAAATTGGAATTTTAACTTTCATTTTGAAAAGTTTCAGAGGCATCTGCTTTAAACTGATAATAACCTCATTTAGCTTGTTTTCTATGCTTTATCCTTGACCTGTAATAACTCAAGTGATCACAAGTGCAACTACCATGATATCCTATTTAACAATCCAACTTCTTACCGTAAAAATTCTAATAGAGCCCATGCTCTTATAAACCCCCATCCTTCTCATCTGAGGTTGAAATTGTTATTCAACCTTTTTATGTGATTTTTCAAAATACTACAGCCGAACTAACAAAAGCACATGTCCACAAAATCAATGTCACTAAAATTTCAACAGATGTTTTTTGCGCCTTTCCCTCAATCAAATGTTACTATTTTGAGAAAATTATGTTTATTATTGGCAATTTTTCACCGTTGTAATAGAAAAGTATACAGGGTAGACTCCAATAAAAGCCCATCCCTTTTTAATGGAAATACAATGATTCTTATAGAACCCTGAGGTTCTTATAAAGCTTTTACAGTATCCCCCATAGGTTTATGACTACCAATCCAATTTGTAAGAACAAATACATGTCAGAAAGAATGTGTGCGGCTGGAGCATCTATCAATGGATTCCTTGTATTTCTCTTACCCTTACTTCCATAACATCCTTTCCTTGCCTTCAGCTGCTATCCCACAAAGGCATATGATTATCAACCCATTTGGTGAAGACAAATATAAGCTGATGATCCAAATCAGGCACACTTATTTCCATTTTTTTTTATTGGTGGAAGACAAATTCATTTAATCAAATGTCGCATGAAAAATGGAGATCAAAATTTAGATTAACATGAAACTTTCCAATGAAAAATATTTTATGTGTGGACGGAATGTTTAAATTTGTATGATGGCTTTTTGATGACATGGTGGTTTCTGATTTTTTGAAGAAAAAAAAAATCCTGGAAATCCAGTGTCTGTCCATTGAGGACTGTTAAGCCACCGTGTCTTGTATTATAAAACAATGGGGCTAGCAACTTCCTTTTTATAAGGCTGTCAGAAGACAGGACATATTATTATGTGATCATCCATGATGTCCCAGCATCCCAGTGCCTGTTGTCTGTTAATCTGTCCAGAGTTTATCTCTGTCTACCTATATCCAATTGACTCTTAACTTAGCGGTTATTTTCCTCTATTTTCCATGATTACGGAGTAAAGTGCACAAGAATCGTAACTTTACATAGCTTTATCTCTCATGATTATGGAGTGTAGTGCATAAGAATTGTAACTCTACATATTTTTCAATTTCTGAGCTATTTTCCTTTGTTGATTTTCATATAAGGAAATCCAACAGTTTAAAGGATGTATTTTGTGATTATTTACCACCTTTTTCCATATGATATCCAATATGAGAAGACTTAAAAAAGGGCAGAGGTGTACTAATTGAATAAGTTGTAGTCACAATACTTTCATATAACAGGGTTGACATATGAATCAAAGATGTAGGAAATGTAGTTATCTTTTATTCAAGTACGCAAACTTATGGTTCCTGAGCTTGATTGTCTCTTCAGAAGAGATTATATATAGACATGTTGAATTGATTTCTCGTTCACCATCACATAAATGACTACTTACCACATAAAAAGGTGCCTCTGAAATGTTGTTGCCTTCTTCATATTATACTGGTCCTCAAATGCATGAAAATTAAGGTAACAGGTCCATTTACCCTCTTTACACCGTGTATTGCCCTGGGTATATTAAATGGATTGACCAAAAGGTGAGGCGATTCTGGGTCTTGATAATCACCCCGGGACACAACAGGCCATCCCGGGACATTTAATAACTAAAAAATAAGCTAACTAAAATCATTAGACAATATGAAATTGATTATATAAATGTACACTTGGTAAAATAAAAATAAGAATTCAAACCATCCCGGGACTCATGTAAAATTAATTTTTGTGAGTGTTTAATAAACCTCGGGACAAGCCGTTTTATCAGTGTAATGACATATCTCATTATATGATGTGTTCCGGGATGCCTCATTAAGTCCTGGGTGTCCTGGTGCGTCCCGGAATGAATTTTAAGACCGGTCCATTCCCTCTATTTGTTTCTGCCCAACCCATTGAATTTATCAGACCACATGTTCTACACATTTTGTCGAAGTATTGTGACAAAAATGAACATCATCTTAGTAGTTTTTGCTTGTTTACCTTGTATCTGATAGATTAATTTTGCCATTTCTATCTGCTATCAAATGTCAAAATTTAAAAGAAATTGAATATTTTATTATTTTTTTACTTCATTCAATCTGTGTATGTTGGATTAATTATTATTTGATTAAATATATTAAATACATATGTTTTATTATTATTTTTATTATTATTTATCAACTAAAGAAAACAGAGAGAACATTCTTATGACATGACCCCCCCCTTCCAAAAAAAAAAATCAGCTTTGAATTAATAAGGAATACCGATAATAATTTGTTTTTTCTATTTATCAAATGAATTATCCTAAGACTTGCCTCATTTTTACTTGAACCTAAAAAATGTGTGGAGAATTTCTTAACAGAGAAACAAGGATCTTGTTGATATCCTTTCTATTATGAAAATAATTAACATAAGAATTAACAAAACACCGCTAAGCAATTTATATTTTACTGAAGGAAGTGGCTAGCCGTACGGGTCCGTACGACTAGTCTTGTAGGCTAAACGTACGGACCCGTACGGCTAGCCAGTCCTCACTGGATAGGCTAGCCGTACGGGAGTTTTTCAACCAATCAGAATACTGCATTTGATTTCCGATTATATACCATCTGCGGGTTCATCTATCAATTGTTCAATGATTATTTATCTTTTATTACGCGTTTAGAAAAAAGAAAGATAATCATAAAACACTAGTAAGTGCCTGTAACAACAATTATCATAGTAAAATGGTCTGTTACCTAAGTCTTTTGCAATCAGCGACCTAATTAACTACTGTATAGTTATGTCACGTTCCCCGAGCTTGTTTTCACACCGTTTTTGAATGGAGCAAACATTATTTCATGATTTTGAAAGCCCAAACGGAAATTAATTGTTTTTAATTATAGGCCAATAGCAGATTTTTTTACCTCAATATTAGGCATACCGGTTTGTCATTTTTTGAAAATCTTGTCTAATGTGCAAACGTGTCGGGAACTTGTAATAGGATTTACTTACTTCACCAAATGTTATAGAACGGACGATGACCTGTAAACGTGCCCAGAATAGTTTCAACAAATACGGAAGTTTTCCGATACAAAAAGAATATTAGCGGTTGGAAGGTAAAAAAAATGAGCATTCTATCTATTTCCTTATTTGAAGATTGTCGTATTAATTTCAATTGAAGAAATTCACACTTAAATATGCTCAGACCTTTAGTTTTTCCCATTAACACGGTAATACAGGCACTGAATTAATTTTCCGACTTGCAGATTTTGGTTATTTGAATTTTTCGCATTTTGATTTTGAACTTCCAAAAAAAAGTCATTTTAACCCTTTCCTTTTTTACAAAATTTTGGACCTGACCAAATTCAAAGGCTTAGCAGACGAAAATTTAAAGTGGATTTAATTTGAAAAATAACCATTCAGTAGGGTAGAAAATGATGTGGAAAAGGAAGAAATTGCTTGTCAGAAGCAATTTCTTCTTTTTTCACAATGTTTTCTCAATCATAAAATCACAGACACGTAAAAAGCAGGGATTGAACAGCAAAGGGTTAAATGTGTAATTACTGTAATGTTCCAACTACAACGAAAATTGAAATTTTCTTCTTTCTAGCCTTTTCCAACAAGAATAATAACATTGTAAATCTCCAGTAATAAGATTTTTGTAGAAGATCGTATTTTAAGAAATATAAAATGCAGGGACTTAGGGTCTGTGTTCAATGCGACATTTTGATTGCCCAGCGAATAATTTCCTCATCAATGAAGATATATTATAACGCTTTTGTCGTCCGGTAATAGAATTAAACTTTTGCACTATATATATTTTATATACTTTTAAGCCACTTACAGACAGAACGGAAAAATATTGAAGTAACATTACATTTATTATTCATTCCCGTTCTTTATTCTGATTGGTTGAAAAACTCCCGTACGGCTAGCCTGTCCAGTGAGGAATGGCTAGCCGTACGGGTCCGTACGTTTAGCCTACAAGACTAGCCGTACGGACCCGTACGGCTAGTCACTTCCTTTACTGAAAAGAGGGGTCGAACGGGAGTTTCGGCGAACGACCCGGGGCGAACAGGAATTATGGCGAAATGGATGTGGGGCGGACGGACCGAGATTCATAATTAACAAAACTAGGTAATACATACTCTTCGATGTCATTTACGAAAGATCCTGGAATAATAGATCTGCATCATTTTTTTCGTTTTTGTTGCCGAACTTGATTTCACAGAACACAGGGAAAAGTGTTCATTTTATCGTTATCAAAGTGGGTAATTTAAACTTTTTTGTTAATCGAATAAACATTTCTCCTTGTTAATTTATGTTCGTATGATTAAAGCAGTTTTGATTATGTATTTCAATAGTAAACGAAGGTTATAAATATATTTGCTCAATCTTAAGATTTAGCAACCATTCTTAAGAACGGGCAAACAACGGTTGCTCAATCATGAGAATGGCCATTTTCCCAAGAACGGGCACAACATTAATATATATATATATATATATATATATATATATATATATATATATATATATATATATATATATATATATATATATATATATATATATATATATATATATATATATCGATGGCCCAGTGCAAAACAGTTGTAACTGCCTATATGTTTATAGGCAGTTACAACTGTTTTGCGCTAAGCCAGCGATATGTCCATTTTGTTGATTGAATTTGTCAAAAAAGGTAAAATTTGCAGCTTGATTGAACGAAAAACTTGCTTTCCTTCTTAAGGCACGAGGCAACACTAGCTTTCTAAACATGTCTAGTGCTCATTCTTATCGGAGATTTCATTTTAAAGACGATGATAAAATAAGTTTCGTCACATAACTTGAAAAAAAAAAAAAAAAAAAAAACACCGTAATTAAAAACGTATTTAATAAAAAAAGTAACGAAGATCTACTTGCTACTTAAATATGACCGAGAGCTATAAAACATAGTCAAACTACATTTATAATATTTTGATCGCTCATCGACGAAATCTATATCAATAATCGATAAAAACCTATACTACCTAAAGGCTGCTGCTAGTCCTATAGCTTGTGGGAACGGTGTGGCCCTTCCCGCCCTATCCACTCCTCGTAAGCACTCCTCATTCCACTGGTACGGTCCGATCCCCAGTCTGGGTATCGGGGGTGCGGGGCCAGCCTTCTTACCCTCACCACCGTACGCCATCTGATACATGATCTCTGTGAGTGATAGCTGATCCACCAAGTTATCAACACGATCGCTCCATGATAGATGTGGATTCATGAACGGAAACTCACACAATATAGCTCCAAACGTCAAAGTTATTGTGAAAACACGAGTAAAATCCATGTTGAAAGTCTAATCTTTTCGAATGCAACGAATCGCTAAGCTTTTTAAAGCATGAATGGGTATTCACTACACTGAAAACAAAATATTTATGTAGAGTTCAGTCAACCATGCTATCTATGTTATTTACTATATTTATATAGAAATAGGGTTTCCCAGTCTATAAATAGTAGGTTATAGTGCGTTCGACTTCTATATGGACCAACATTTCGCCGAAAATCTCAGAATCGAATTAATGAATCGTATTTTTTGCTTGTCATATCATATTTTCCGTCTAATACCATGAAGAATTTTGTTTTTCAGAATTTTTGAATGTGTAATAATGATTTTGTCCGTCCGTCTACACGTTAACTTTCTGCCTTTCTTACATTCTCGTGTCTGTAATAAACGGAACAGCGAATTGTCTATCCAAAAATAGCTCTGATTTGCATAGGGGCCGAGTCAAAAGTGTATGAATTTTGGCAAGTCGTTTTATTCGTGTTTTCTGTATTTGTTAAAAAAAATGTTTGAAAAGATAATTGATAATAGTTTTATCCATTCTGAGATGAGCCCTATATTCCCATTTTTAGACCAATCAAAAAGGATTATTTTACGAAGTCGTTGGGATTTTCACGAGGAAAACTAGATAAGCAGGCGAGTAATAACGGTACAAATCACGGGATATTTAAGTTTAAGATGTCCTGACCGTCAATATGCTAATTAGCTTTTCCAAATATGGAATAATGTATATTTCTTCTGACAAATGTTTAGTATAAAACCACGTGCTTTTACTATTTGTTTACATATTTCTACAAATAAACAGCCTTCACCACCCCTCGTGTTTAAGAGCAGAAAATACAAAAATATTATCATTAACTAGATGGACAAAATCATTTTTTTTAAATCATTTTGTTTCCAAAAAATACTTTTTGGAATGGTATTAAGCTGAAAATAATATTTTACCCCAAATAAACCCTTCATTCAAATGCAATTTTTTGTAATTGATGAAAAAGTTGGTCCACATAGAAGTCAAACGGACTATACACTCCTCTCTTATTTTGAAGACATATAAAATAGTGTGAACATGGGTCAATCGACGGCTGAAAGGTATTTCCAAAAGATATTTAGGGATGTAAAACTTTGTCCATATTAAAGAAAAATAACTTAACATTAAATATTAACCGGGAATAATAAATTGTGTCGGATAAATCCATTGGCGAATTCAATTCAAACCCAAATTATCTAATTTTAGTTATGTCCATAAATATTCGTGCAATCATATTGCCTGAAAAATTGTTCATTCCTCAATAAAGACAATTCTGAAAACATATATAGCAATTTTGTAATCTTGTACACAGCGTAGATCCATAAAAAATCTTATCTTTTTTACGAAAAAAATCTGTAATTTTTTGCTGCAAGATATTAAATTAAAAGATATGAAGACAATTCTTCTATTTTTATGTCCACGGAGGTATGAGACCAAATACAAAACACACTTAAATTTGAATCCGCTTCGCGTATTCTTACAATGTGATTAGGTTTTAGGTTTCATATCTCAATGAAATCAACTACAACTTGTTTATCTATTAAAACAAGTGTGTAGAAAAATTTCTTTTATCTAGGACGTTTTAAATAACACAGGATAAGTGGTGCGTTGGGAGCATCTCATGCATCACAATTAAACAGAAATCCATTATGACATCAACACAGAAACAAATGGCAACTAAAAGTCCGAATTGGTTAGACTTGTCGAAAATCAAGGGCTAGGATAAGCGATTAATCTATTAACAGATCACTGCCGCCAATTGAATATGATTGACCAATCAAATTTGCATTTATAATGCGATGTCTGTGTTACTCCTACATTTTCTGCGATTTTGTTAAGAAAATAGTCGTGTAAGGGCTATTTATACACCCTACGCCCTAGAGCGATTTGCCCTTTGTTTCATGCCCATTATTACATATTGCATCTATAAATAATGTTTATATACAGTAAAGAACATCGTGGAATTGACAAGATAAATGATTTTGGAATGGAATTAAATGAGTGTGTGGAGTGAGTTTTGGGTTATTTAAGGGAGGTAATCCAATATCGCTAATTTTGTCCAGGATGACCAAAATTAGCGACATGTAATCCCCCCCCCCCCTTTCATCAAATATTCGTACTTTTCTGTCTGTGTGTAGTCGCTGACCAATCAGACACATTAAAATCCACATCAGCCAATAAAATTTTAGAATTATTTGATCGATATGAATCAAAATTTGATCGATTTTTAACGATTTCGAAATGTTATTATACCCTTTCCTGGCGTTTTTGATCGATTTGAGTGAGTTGTTGGAATGAATGAATGGAGCGCCGAGTGAATGATTTAGAATGATTTTGATCGGAATGAGTGTCAATTTCACGATGTTTTTAACTGTATGTGAGGGGTGTGTGATGACGTAACTAAAGGGGCGTGGCCATCGGTCCATCAACTGCACAGGCTTTGTAGATTTGTAGAGTCATACAGTTAACAACATCGTGAAATTGACATGGTGAATGATTTTGGAATGTCTTTTTTTTTTAAATGAAATCAATGAGTGTGTGTAGTGAGCTTTGAGCGAATTTAAAGGGAGGTCATCCAACATTGCTTTTTTGTTTATTTTGTTCAGGATGAACAAAATTAGCGATATTTATCCCCCCCCTTTCATAGAAAAAGCATACAAGTCCTATAAATAGCTTCCTATCTTTTCAAAAATCTGTTAGAGGCTTACAATTTCAATTATGTCAGTGAAATCGCATTTTTTTTAAATTGCGTTGTTGATACTTTTTCTTCGTAGAGTTTGGGGCGTTTTTTAATGTTTTGAGTGAGTACTTGGAATGAAGAAATTGAGCTCCGAGCGAGTGATTTGGAATGGTTTTGATCGAGATGAATGTCAATTTTACGATGTTGTTAACTGTTCCTATTTTCCGTAGATGTTCCCTTGTATATTTCCTGAATGCAAATGGCCGTGACTTATCTACGTTAAAGTATCGCTGATTGATCTGTGCAGGATCGAGTGTTATTCACAAATATTTATGACTCTCCTGGTAAAGGGGTTCCATATTGGTAACGCTTAAATATTAGACCCTGTTCTGACTGTGCGAACAGCGCAGAGTGACGAGGGTCGAAACTTTTCACACTTAGTTTATTTTCTGAAACTAGAATAGTCGTAATAATGTTCCCATACGGTTATTGTTCAAATGTGACTCTTTGTTGACCCTTATTGGATCATTTGTTAAATACTTTACGGTCCTTGGTGGCGCCCTTAATGGCATTTATAAGTTTCATTTTCGTAATATTGTCATAGCTTTGCGTTTTCTGTTAACCTCAAAAAATTAGGGTTATTGTCCGATATATTGAAGTTGTTAAAATCATCAACGAAGGTGAATGAAATCTATGCATTTTGGGAAAAAAATATATTTTGCTCAATTAGATCATTCGATCTTCAATATGAAACCTAGATTGACGATCGAATGATATAGTTAGTCAATGTCATTTTGTGATTTATACATTGAATATCGCCTAATTAATTTATTGATACAATAATGCAATTGGGTACAAGAGCGTTAGATCTAAGATGATATTACGATCTTGAGATATCATTATTACAATAATAAGAGACTACGATAATCATGAAATGGTAGTTTATTTAAAATGCTACGTTGTTATAATGGAACTTCACAGGGTGATATCGCAATAACAATATGACAATAACGGAAAATTACGATGCATATATATAAGATATGAGTAATTATAATAATAAACAATAATAAACAAAATAATATTAATGTTGAGTTTTAATAATTTTTCCGGTCTTTTTTTTTTTTTCAAAAAAAAGTATCAAAATTGTGCTTATAAGGTACCGACAACCGACATCTAAAACAGTGAAAAACTCGACCAAGTCTTGTTTATATCTTACTAAAACGATGAATTAAAGCTTTTTTCGCAACAAGGTTAAACAATACTTGCAAACTTTTAGAAATTATTCCCCCTCCCGTGCACGCGAAGGCGCGTAAAATGCAAGGTTCTATTCATTCCCAATTACTCTTTATGTATTCTGAATTCAATTAAGAAATTTGCGTAAAAGTTGTTATTCAACGAAGATTAAAAGTATATCTTCACAAGATTTGAAATTTTGTCATAAAGCAAAAACTTGAAATGTACTACAGTTAGTTAGATTGTGAAATTGACACTCATCTCGATCAAAACAATTCCAAATAACTCGCTCAGTGCTCCATTCATTCCAAAACTCTCGTAATTGATAAACGCCCCGAAATCGTTTAAAAACAATCAAATAGAATTCAAGACGGTTAATATTTTTAAAATCAAATCGAATAAAATATTCCACGATTTTATTGGCAGGTATGGACAAACAGATTATTTTGAATTTTTATCTTAGAGAGATAAAAAGACATCTATAGTTTCGTCCAATTTGGACTAAATTAGCGATATCATAAGTATATACCTTGAATTTCATTGAAAACTCTCGGCTCACTCATTCAATTTCATTCAAAATCATTAAAAAAAAAACATTCACCTTGTCAGTTTCACTATGTGCCTTATTGTATTTTTTATCAAACCATAGTATCCTGCATATGAATTGATCAATGATTTTCTAATGCATAGAAAATGACATATGACATTTCATACATTACGTTTTATTGAATGAAAAAACTGTTTCATCAATAAAATATGATTTGAACAAAATAACAAGGACGGCCTAACAAAAAGTAATCTTTCACATTCGAGATTATTCTAAATAAGTATGGACGTGTTTTTCGATCAGACTTTAAAAAAAGATATGCCTGTGTTTAAAACAGAAGGTTGACACGAAACATGGCTCTTGAACAGTTCAACCTTTTCATAAGCGTACTGTTGATGTACAATTTTGTATCTGAAGGCGGACAGTACTTGAATATCAAGACAGTTTATCGCCCCGTGAATGATTCAATAGTTATGACTGATGAAAGAACGAAGGGCCTTCTACAATGTGCATTTCAATGTAAAAGAAGATTTGGATGGTCTCTGTACTACAACGACCAGGATCAGACATGCACGTGTAATAAAGACCTGGATACTAGCACTGTCCATAATCCGGATCTAGCACCAAAACTCTATGGACATTTTACGGAGGTATTTAAATTTGATATAATTTTAGTTGTGTCCATCAATATTTCCACATTCGGGTAGGCTAAAATATGGTTTCATTCCGCGACGAAATAAGGTTTGAGTATGCAGCTATTTTTCTAGGCTTGAGAACCGAATAGCTCCAAAAGAAATCTGATCCATTAGGGAGAATATCTCCATATGTTTGCTTCATGATATTGAATTATAAGATATGACGCCAATAATTCTTTTCATTTGATCAGGAATGGAATTTAAATCCCAATCACTCTTATGTATTAACATTCACTTATTCATAAACGTTTGCTCAATATACTATATTCGAAACACCCACTCTAATCACTTAAAAGCTTCGAAATCGTTCAAGAACGCTGAGAAATCGTGCAAATTTACAAACATTTCATTCTAAAGCCTCGTTACATTTGGCCTACGGAGCCCGTACGGCGCCCGTATCTCGCCGTAAGCATAAAATCGTGCGGTGCCCGTGCGGTGATATACGGTGCCCTTGCGATCATCGCACGGTCTTACGGGCACCGTAGACACCTGCGATCTCGTTTAAAAAAATGTTATACACATTGTTAAAATTCGCTAGCCCGTAGGCTTGTGCGGACACCGCACGGTCGCTGCATGGACATCGCAGGGAAGCCTTGCGATGATCGCGCGGAAATCGTATAGAGTCCATAATAGAACCCGTAGAATCGTGCGATGACGGTCTCATTAAGGTATGTTCCCCCTCAAATATGTTCAAAATCGCACGTTCACCGTGCGGCATAGGGAACACATACGCCGCAGACCGTAGCTGTCTTCGATGTCAAACAAATCGTAAGAAAAATCGCAGGCTGCGATTACATACGGCGATCGTGGCAAATGTAAACTAGGCTTTATAGCTCGAACCATTCCATGATTTTATTGGCTAGTGTTTATTTCAATCGCGATCGAGTGATCCCCGAAGACACATTGATAGAAAAGTAGATAAAACTTTTAAAGGAGGTAATTAAATATATTACCTCCCTTTAATTCATTCAAAATTGGCTCGACTCACAGACTCAATTCCCTACCGAAATCAATCAAAACTCAGTCATCTTTGTTAATTTTGGAATTTTATTAATTGTAACTATGTACGTGAACTTATATCGCAGTGATACGCTATATTGTAAACGTGAAAATAGTGTATAAAATGTTTGGAATTACGCTATGTTAAAAACGTGGACATCTACAGACGTTTGAACGGTTTGGGCACGATTTACATGAATCTGTCTATTCATAATTTCATCGTAGAATGAAATTTAATGAAAGCACGTGACGTTTCATTTTGTGTAAGTATAGAGTATATCACTCGCATGTAGTATTCTGACTACTGATGACAAAACATGTTCGTAGGATTTCAGAAGTCAAAATTGCGAATTTTACCTATAATTCTACACGAACACCTTTTACAGTTAATAACGTGGTGAAATTGACACGGTGAATGAATTTGGAATGATTGTAGAATAAAATTGAATGAGTAGGTGGGTCGAAATTTGGGTGAATTTGAAGGGAGGAAATCTAACATCGCTAATTTTGTTCCGAATTAAAAATAGCGATATTTATTATCTCCCTTTATTAAAATATGCATTCAAGATCTATTAATAGTTTCAATTGATTCAAGAATCTGCCAAATGCTTATAATTCAATTATGTCATTGAATTCACCATTTTTCTAGCTCTATTGTGTTTTTGTATGGCGTTGTTGATACTTTTTTGAGTGGGTTTGGAACGTTTTTAATGGTTTAAAGGATGGCTTAGAATGAATGAATTGAGCGCTGAGACGTCGCGCACGCTAATGCTTAACATTTTGTAACGTCAGTTTTGCCATTTAGACGTTATTACATTATACTTTTCTGAAGCGCTTCTTGTTTATCGCATGTAGATATTGTCATGTGTATTTGATTTTAAAATTGCATTTATAAATGATATTCCGAATAAGACAGAATAAACATTTTTTCTGCTGGAAGCATTTTTATTATCAGTCGGCTTTAATAATTTTTATCTTGGATTGCTTAAAAAGCACAGTACGTAATGTAAAACGTATGACGTTAAAAAATAATACGTTTTTAAAAAGTACGTCCACACAGCATAATCTGAATAATTTTGATATTTTTAAACGTATTTGTATCAAATTTTTCCTTGAGATTGTACGTAAAAATAATATTTTAAAAATGTAGATTGATTTATGATAATCATTTTGATTGTAAAATGCCCTAGCGAAGCATTTTGAAAACCGGCTATAAAATTCGCGTATGTAAGAAATTGTGTCCACACACATTTTTTTTCTTTATTTTTTTGTGTATGACGTATCATTATTTTTAACCGCATTAACGATAACAAGAAAAAAATAATATTCTTATTTTTAGATTTCTCAAAATTTCATTTATTGTTAATTAAAATATTGAGAAAAAATCGTCATTTTTCACGCCGATTTTTCGTTAAAATTTGACGTTATACAACTTTTGAATTGTAAGATAAATCTCTACCAATTGTTTGTTATTTTTCTTACGGCCATTTTAGTTCACCTACCAACATGATGTCACTTATCGCGCAAATCTTAATTTTTTCAACACTTTTCATGAACTACTTAACGCATATTAGGGTTTTAAAGAAATCTACCCACACATAAATTGTTACGTTTTACAGACGTAATTTAAGAGTTTTGGTGACAAAGAAATTTAATTAAACGGGAATTCGATTTTCCTCAACTCACCTATCAAATATATTTCAAAAGTATTTTTTCTTGTGGTTCATTTGATATAAAGAACATAGAAATTGACCAACAGGTTTGGAAAATCAAAGTACTGAAAGTACTGGTAAGTTGGAATGCGTTCAAGAGGCGATGAGTCCAAAGTCTAAAGTGGACCTCAACGTTTTGTCTTTGGTGAAAAGTTATTTTCGCAGGGAATTCTTTTTCTTCACGAGTTAGAATCTCAAGACAATTTTTAGACGAAGTTCAATTGTGACTTCAACCTTCGTAAATCCAAAATCGGGCACTTTCTTGGGTCATTGACAACATTTATGTCAAGTTTTATGATATGGGTCAATTGGTTGTTCAGTTAGAGTGGAAACTGTTAACAGTTAGGGTTTACTTATGACCTTGACATGTATGACCACGAAACAATAAGACATTTCTTTAGGTCATTGGCAACATTTTCCTAAAGTTTCGTTCTTGCAGGTCAATTGCTTCTCCGTTTAGTTCGCGAAAAGCAAAAGATCAATGGACTGACAGACATACATGATGAAATCAATATATGCTCCTCTACTTCTGAGTTGGGGGTATGATGGTGCTCTTAAACGTGTTCATGTGCAAGAATGTGCAGAAAACAAGTTGAACTAGTTAAAAGTTTTCACAGAAGTAACCAGTCAAACCATTTTGAAATTAAGCTGTTTGTAGAGCAAAGGAAATCATTTTTCTTCTGAAAAATTAAATAAGTAAAGCGGCTTAAGCAGGTGATTAGCTTCACAGGCCTTATTTTTAGTTGATATCCATGTTTTAGGTTCTGAGAAAATGATTTTGAAAGTGTCCACTATAAAACATACAGAGAAATGACCTCCGCCCATAAAGGACATATATTCATATAATTACAATATTTTTTGCAATCTGTTTAAGGGTCACCAAAGGATAACTCAAGCGAAATTTGGTCGATATCCATCTTTTAGGTTTTCGATTGATTGATTGAATGGGGTTTTCAGTTTAAATTATTTTACATATAGAGATAAAACCTGTGCCTATAAAAGACATATTTTTATTGAAGACAGGTTTACCTGTCTTTCAATATAGGGATCGTCGCCATCGGATTTTGATAACAAACCTACATGTGTCATTACGCTCAAAAAAGTAGACCCATTCATAAAAATAAACGCGGCAAAAATAATCAATAGTGTGGCAATATACCGTAAAATTTTGGTGCTGACCTAAATTCTGGCCAGGACCTCAGGGGAGTGAACACGTGATCTATGCAGAAGTTGCCTGCAGAAACGTGTTTTACATTCGTAAGTGGTGCTGTTTTAGGGCGTTTTCGGCTGCAATCTTTTGCATTTGCTCCAAATTTTCAATTGCATCCTACAACTGTTTTTATGCATAGCATTGGCAAGCTATTTTCAGTTCCCCATTTTAGACTCCCTATTTCTCGTAAAATTGTGTGTTTGTGTGTCCTTAAGGTTGCTTTATTTATCCCTCTCCCGGGCCTGTCGTAGTGTAAATGGATAAAAACTAAAATAGCACAAGGCTATTTGAATAAACTCGTAAACCCTTGGAATTTCCTAGGTTTTAATTTTTACTTGGATTTACGGAGAAATTTCGATGGCTTATCAAATTACTTCATTATTAGGTTTGTTTTGTCTATCCATAATGTACAGCATTCGGAACATCACTCGGTCATTTCCGTAAACGACAACAGATCGTGATCGTGATATTCATTCGGCAATCATCGGGCGATCTCCGAAGTCTCAGATCTATCTAAATGTAGGTTACGGAATCGGCCGAGTTGTGATGAATGCGTTAGATTCGCCGAGTGGTGTTCCGAATGGCCTATACAGTAGTACCACACATGCGCGACCCCGGTTTTGAGTTTCCGCTTTTGTTTTCGACAATTTTCTGACAATAACAAAAACTGTTTTGGAAACTGGAATGGATTTATTTGTAACATTCTAGAGTGGACTTTGAAAGAATTCTACTCAAGGTGATAAATGCTGTAGCTCGGGATTTCATTTAACGATCTGTCATATGGCAGTTTTGTCAAAATTGATAGTTCACCGAATAGTTCAATCCGAATCTTGATCTAGAAAAGCAGTCCCGTGGAAAAGCCCTGAAAGGTCGGTTGTCTTAACAGGTTTATACACCTATGTCGGGTAATCCTGCGCGTCGTCTTAAGCTTCGCAGCTATATGACGTCATGTAAACTAAGAAAATGGCCGCTAAACATAAAATCAGAACAACCTATTTTTCATACTCGAAATTCGATCGATCCCACCATTTTAAACAAAAATTTCATGTGTGTATTTTAAAGCAAAAAGATTACCGTTTTTGCCACAGTGTATTTCATTTTAATTCTAATAGCTTACGTACATTAATTTTAGGTTCTTTCCTCGACTGCGCAGGTTTAGCCGACGAAAACTGCGTTGATAATACGCGACGGTGCCTCTTTTCATCACCGGATTGTGTATTTCTAGTGACATTTTGGACTTGATAAAATTTTTTTTACATAGCAAAAAATGGTCAACGGGTACATTCGTGTATTGATTTGTTTTGTAAAACCAATATCTTTACACGAATTTTTTACTTGACTTTCTTAAGTGCGCAGGGTTAGCCGACAGCACTGATAATTATTTTGTAGTAAAAATATTTATCTACTAAGTAAGACCATATGCAAGGAGAATAACATGAAATGGAGATCGAAATATCTCAATGGAAAAATAGAAATAGAATGTTTCACTCCTGGAAGAAACTTAAACGGTATAATAATTACCGTATTCATAAAAAAAGCTACAGCTGTTGCACGGGATTCTTGGTATTGACTTTGACTAGTAAAAGTATAAGAATATTGGTATTACTTTCATTGCTTCTTCTATGTGGAGATAATTAGTCAAATCCTGGATCAGATAATAAATGTAAAAGAAATTTAAACAAATTTCCAATTCAGGGCAATATTCACCATGGTAATGAAATGTTCAGCTCTTCATCAAGGGGTAAGCAATGTGTGTCATGTGGATTAACATTTTATTTAAGATTTTTACACATCCACTTAATAAGTTTGCCTGGAAATAATTCGGATTTGGATCATATTGGATTGCTGGGGATAATCTATACAATTTTATAAAACAGGGTTGCAATAATTCATATGAGTTTTTAGAATACAGGAATTGCCACCATATTTCTGTTGGTTAAGGTTCATGTAAAGTGTTTGAGACCCAATATTTAGGGCACTTCATTAGCCAAGAAAAAGCAGTATGTCCAGGTATATTATATATCAAAATGAAGCTATTTGTGAGCTCAAGCAGTTAGGCAACATAAGACCACCAAAGCTGTAGCGGTATAGCCAAAACATTGTGGAAAAGGGTCATTTTGTACAGAACAAGCAACTGCATGACGACTGCATAAAATTGCCCAATATTTTAACAAAGTACGGTCTAAACGGTACTATCTAGGTAGTGCTACAACCTTAGATATAAATCTCAGTCTCAAAAGGCTCTTTTGAAACAATCAATTTCCATTTATTTTGTCAACATACATGTCAAACCGGTTTTGTCTGTTTTCAAAATAGATGTTAGGTATGGTACAACATCACACCATAATATTGTGAAATATTTTCTGCGATTTATTTCAAATTATAGTTTTTTTTTAATTCAATGATCTTCAATATTACTATATATTTAACATTCTGTGAAATAGAATTTGATATATTGCTAAACAACCTTACAGGTATATAAACAATTAATGTCTATTTATGTTGTGATAACACACCATACCCTAAAAAGATCTACACGTTTACAAAATTAGAATGACATGTATGACATATGTGTTTATAAAATAAGGCAAAATAAATTGCTTGCATAACTACGTTTTGGGGCTGAGTTTTATACAAATTGTTGTAGCACTACCTGGATGGTACTTTAGGCTAGACTTTGTTAAAATATGAGCCAATTTTATCCAACAGTCATGCAGTTGCTCGTTCTGTACAAAATGACCCTTTTCCACAATGTTTTGACTATACCGCTTTAGTTATAACAGTCTTGCATTTTTCAACTGGTTGTGCTCATAAATAGCTTCATTTTGATATATAATATTCCTGGACATACTACTTATTCTTGGCAAATGAATGCCCTTAAAATTGGGTCTCAAACACTTTACATGAACCTTAAATGAATATTTTTCATTTAGGATATTGAAAACTTACACTTGGGGATGAATAGCGATTATGAAGGCAGTTACCCTCTTGTTAAGCTTGAATTGGCTAGAGGGATAGGTTTATCTGGAAGTGATGAGTCTTCAAAGTAAAGCATATTCATTTGTTAGGAAGGTGCAGTTTCCATATGTAACCATCAATTATTGTTTTAAATTTTTGATTCCCACTCAAGAGATCTTCTCAAAATGCCCCAATTTTCATTCCAATTGTTAATATTCAGTCCTGTCTTCAATTCAGGCCTTTCAGGCCTTTGATTCATCTAATAACAATATTTAAGTCATATATTGAATATATAACATATATTGAAGTCTGATAAAGGATTACTTAAGTATGCCAAGAAAATATAATATAAACAATAGTAAACCAATAAAATATATTGGTGCTGACCTTAAATCAATGCACACGCAGATGATATGATTAATTTGCGCGAATCGAGGAGAAAAGAGCATAATTGCTCATGAGTAGTGTAGGTATTCTGGTGGGAGTAGAACAGACTGGACCTGAAGGCAAAACACGTTGGGTTGGTATACTCGTTCAGAGATTTGATAAAAACAAAGGCTGTATTTAACGTGTGTTAAACTTGTATTTAACTTAAATCTTCAATGATACTTAAAGGATAGCGCACGTGCGCATTTTTGAACAAGTTAAACATCGCTGCTACAGGTTAAGAATGCTGGTTATATATTATGTTATTTATTGAAATTTGATATATTTTTTTGGGATAATTATTTATTCTTTTTAATTTGTATGAGTTCAAAATAACAACGGCATGCATATAGATTTAAAGTAAATCGTGCCGAAATGGTTATATCCCCTGTTTTTTCCGTCCATGTTCGAAACGAAAGAACAAGGAATGGGATTTGGAGAATACGATACAAAAATACTCGTAACCGAAACAAAATATTTATATTATACAAGAATGCGACAACAAAGTTTGAGATATAGACGAGAGGTGTAAATTGCCGGGGCATTTGAGGACATTAGTCTCCTGGTAATAGGTTAAATTTTACTTCATATCAAGGTTTGTCACGGTCAATTGGTCCGCGTTTACAAGGATTGTCCAGAAAGTTCGTAGACATCGTCTAGTTCATAAAAACGATATATCTAGGGTTTTTTAACATTGCACGTTAATATTAAATTTTATTCAAAGAACCATTATGCAAATCTCAAGTAAATAATGAAATTACATGAAATTTTGTAAAGGCATGTTAGTTGTCGCGGAGCATAAAAGGACGTAACGCACAATCTGGCGTCGACGTAAATCTACGGCTACTTTTAGTCGAATCTATTGAAGTACCAATTACAGTTATTTTCGACGTTTTGACTAAATTTCAACATACCCGTTGTACAATGTCATGAATGAAAAAAAAAGCAAGCCTTGTCCACTTTTAGAAAAAAAATGTGTATTGCTTGTAACCAATGAAAAAAAAAAATGAACACTAAATTTTGCCGCTTTGTTTTCAACTTATTACATTAATCCAAGATCACAGGAATTCAACTGAATTTCAAGATGCCACCAATTAACAATAAATGTTTCAAACAATGCTGGTTGGTTGCCGAGGCAAATCAAGGTCATCTGTATCCTTGATAACAGTAGTCTTGTAACGTTTGTTTTCATTTAAGCCATACCAAAAAAAAAATGCGCAAAACTCATTTATTTGTATTGTTTATTATCTAAATGATTTTTTTCTTTCAAAAAAGAAAAGGTCCAGATGTATATTCACGGCTTCGCTTTTCTCATATTCTTAAGAAATATGCAGATTAGACGCTGCTCAGGCCGCCGCAACGTGTTACGGCGTCATTTTCTGTTAAATTTGGCGCGTGGTTTGCTATAATATTCTTCATTCATTCGAGTATTAATGAAGCGATCATCACGAAAATATTAAAAGATAAAGCTCATAAAATTGGCACAAAATACATGTTAATTTTGTTATTCTCAAACTATATAACCCTTTAAAAAGTTGTTTTAGTATTCAATCGTTATCGATAAACGTTTATAATTTCGACGTGCTCCATGCAGCGCTAGATGGGGCTGTTAAGGCAACTGACATATACATGTCAATTAAAATGTTGAACATTTTTCTTGTAGGTATGAAGTCGGTGATAATTAGGGTAGCGATTAACATAGAATTATGAATAAAAAGGAAGTAATTGATGAGATTTAGACTGTCTACAAACTTTCCGGACAACCCTCGTATGTTTTTATGAGATTTTTGGCTATATAGGAACATTCCATTCGTTTGTACACTTGACCTTTCGTAACTCATGAGTACAGATTTCATTCATAAAAGGGCACATAAAATCGCAGTAGGTCATCACTTGTGGTATGACCAATCAGGAAACGGCTTTTGTTTACACACGCGTGAGGTCAACTCGTGTCATACGGGAGTACACGGGGGAAAAGATTTTACGGTGCATAGAGGAATAAAAAGAGAACATTTGCTTGATCGGGTTTTTAATACAGATAAGTAATCTGTAGATATTGCGCGTTTCTAATGGTGGTTTAAGAAACAATAAGGTACAAAGCATTTTATCTATTTTGTTGCGTGATAAGGTCGTTCAGAAAGAGAAACTAGACCTTTAAAAGAAGCTATAATTCTACGAAAAACAAGTTGCGAAATTACCAGTAGATCACGTGATTGGCCTGTGCTATTGTCAATAGCCAACTTTTTGGACTTGACTTAGCACATGATTTCCAAATATAGTATGCGAACATGTGATACTAGTAAATTCGTACGCAACTTTTTATAAATATCATTTAAAACATAAATAAGCGTGTTAATGATAAACATGAAGTGAAAGTTGTGTAATTGTACAACATTATTACTTTTGGTGTAATTAACTATGTCTATGTCAAGTTGAGATATACAAAGTAGGCCGAAGTGTATTCACATCCTGTTCACGTGATATGTGTTATCAAAAAAACCGAAATGAAATTATCTTGTGTTCATTTTGCGGTTTTGTTAAATCTAAGTTGGAATTGCTCCGCATTCCAACTTAAAAATAGCAGATGGAACTTTACGGGAGACGTGCAATTTCAAATGTTAAGCATTACCGTGCGCGACGTCTTGATGGTTTTGATCGAGATGAATGTCAAATTAACGATTTTGTTAATTGAAGTAAAAAAGAAACTAAATATCACATAAAACTTTCGGTTTTACGTTCGAGTCAGCTCTATTTAAATAAGGGACTACTCATACTGAGGTGTTATTCTTTTCCAAAACAAATCTATTCAATGCTAAAAAGACGTGACAGATAGGAACATCGTGAAATTGACAAGTTGAACGATAAGAATGATTTTGATAGGATATAGAATGAGTGTGATGAGCCAGTTTTGAATGAGTCTCAAGGGCAGTAAAACATTATAGATAATTACGTCCAACTGGAAAAAAGCGATAGTCACTTTACCTCCCTTTAATAAAATCTACGTACTTTTATGATTTTGTGTCTTCGGGTAAAAAACAGACGCTTAAAAAACAACACAAGACAATGAATCCTGCAAACATTGTAGTGATCCTACTGGAATGGTGATCATTTTGAACGAATTCGAAACGTTTCTGAACAATTTCGGAGCGTTTATGAGTGATCAAAGTGAGTGTTTTGATGAATGATTTGGGCACTGACCGAGTGATTTTTGAATGGCTTTGATCGAGATAAATGTCAATTGAACGCTCCAAATCTTTTCGAGTAAAAGAAGAAGAGTCTTTGACCGCGATGGCAGCATACAGTTAACAACAACGTGGAATTGAAAAGCTGAATGATTTTGGAATTATTTTCTGTTGGGCGAGTTTTGAGTGAGTGAAATGGGAGGTAATCAAATATCGCCAATTTTGTTCAGGATTAATGAAATTGGCGATATCTATAATCTCCCTTTAATAAAATATGCACACAAGTTCTATAAATAGCCTCACATTTCTTCAACAACCAATCAGACGCTTAAAATTTGGATTATGTCAGTGAAATCGCGATTTGTTTTCCAGCTTTATTTATTTTTATTCTACCTTTTCCAGTGGGTTTGGAGCGTTTTGAAATAGTTTGGGGGAGTGTTTCGAATGAATGAATGGAACGCTGAGCGAGTGTTTTGGAATTGTTTTGATCGAAATGAATGTCAATTCCACGATGTTCGTAATTGTAACCCTTACCGTCTATTTCTCTTCAGCTTCCGGTTACCGTGGTAAGCACTACACAATATCCAGAGAATTTAATAACAGCCATTCCACGACAAGATTGTAACAAGCACAAAGAGGCGGGAAACTCAGAGGAGGGCGTTTATCCTCTACTTATCGAAGATACAGGAAAGATTGTCTACTTTTTGTGTATCATGCCAGGTGGAGTCTACACAGGTCCTTTAACAGTGTTTTAATTCAGATCCAAATATTCTGGACCCTTAGATTTTTACCGCCCTTGGTCCGAGTATGTGTCGGGGTTTGGAAATGCCGCTCATAATACTGAATATTGGCTTGGTCTGGACCATATCGCTGCTATGACAAACGCCAAACCGTACGGGCTCAACATTCAATTGACGATATCCGAAACCGATGCGCTTATCTTTCCGAATTTCCAATTTAAGGAGTTCAGTCTGATTGCGAACGAAAGTTATCGGATGATACTGTCTACACAAATAAATGTAGGCAGCACATGTGAACCAGAAATGAATGAACATGACCTTGGCTCCGGTATGAGATTCTCCACATATGATGCAGATCACGACCTGGATGATTCCACAAATTGTTCTGAGTTTCTTAAAACCGCTTGGTGGTTCGGGAAGAGTTGTGAAACATTTCAGTTAAACGGTCTGATGTTAGAAGGCCCTGACGTTATGCCCTTCCTTACTTTTCCGCGCTGCTGGGGAACAAACAAAATTATCCAAACAGAAATGTCACTCTTCACGGAAAGTTAATTCAGATGAAGCGAATATGGACAAACCCTTGATTCGACGCAATAGATATATATTAACTCTGTAAAAAACAACAAATATCCATTATTCATTTTCCTATATCTCGAACATATGTAGGGTCAAAAGATCAAGTTATGTAACAACGTATTTGCAGTGCTTTTCTTTCATCTTCACCAGAAAATTTCTGTGCAAGCAACGTGTCAATATTGTGTTATACAAGTATGATCGAAAACGTTATATTCTACGTTGACGTACATCACACGCACGTCCTTGTGATTCTTTTCAAATGATGGAACCTGGGAAGCTTCGTTAATTAGAAAATCATACAATAGTTGTGTTCAGTACCACCAGGTATTGAAACGAGACAAAGAAAAATGTGCACATTACTATATATATAAAAACCAATCAAACTTTGAGTAGATTGCAAGGGCTGTACATTTAGTTGAGAGAGAAAAAACAATAAAAGCCCCCGTCTGTGTTCTTGAACATTTCTGAAACGCGTTTACGATGATCTTAGACGACTATGTTCACAAAAAACTAGACTTTATGTCTCAAAGATAAGCTTGAAGTTGTCATTCAAATATTCGGTAATTTATGCAAATGATTATAGCGAGATGATCTAAATATTGGCCTAACTTGATGAATATTTATGACCCGCAACATTTCAAACTCTATTTTGAATACTGCACGTTGGCATATTTCACGTAACCAAAATCTCATTTACATATTTTACTTTATACGGTAGATTATGCGTTTCATGAAAAAGCCGCCGTTTGTCAATTGATTCGTTTTTTTAATATGTAACTCATCTTTCATATGACCAAATCAAGAAAAAAATCAAAAGACTATCCACGAAAGAGCGATTATTTTACTCTAAATGCAGACAGGGACTTTAAGAGGTTTATTGGATGATTTAGGTAGAGTAGTATTGCTAGTCACAGTTTTCAACACAACTGGTCAACTGCGAAAACAGCACGCCAAATTCGTTGCTTGACGTTGAACCTCTTGCGTCCTCAGATTTAAAACGGAAAACACATTCAGTGTTAACACCCTTCAAATCACCAAACTCATAAGCAATCCAACTGTGATTCTATACCTAACGAGCTGATTGTGGAACTTTTAAATAACGTTCACCCGAGAATTTCGTATGAATATAGCCAACGTTGACGTAACTTAGCAACATAAATTGTATTAAGTTGTCAGCTAAGAACTGAAATAGAGAATTATGAGATGAGTTTCCTGGGCCAAAGCATATGATTTCATGGTTGTTAAAGTTTTAGCTTTCAAGCTCCATAAAATGATTTGCTTTCGTTTGTACCCATTTTGCGTACTGTTGACAGGAAGTAGTAGAAAGTCCAAGTTCTCTGACGTTATATTAATAAATTTTGCAGGAATAAAATCTATCTGAAAACATTCTGATTTTTGAAAAACTACTCCCCGTTTACGTTTATGCCTGGCATCCGGTAGCAAAAACTACATTAAAAACGGAAAACTGCATAAAAAATGGTATCTACAGAAACATTCTGTTAGCGCCATCTCAACGGTGTATATTTTTTAACGTTTAGAATTTATGTTACCATGACGTCGTTAAAATAACGATTTCGGGCGTTTTTCAAATGACCGTTCACGTTCTTAAACACAAATCATGTTGGTATTTAAAACGATTCAATTCAATGGAGTACACCAAAATAAAGCTCTGAAATCGATTTGGAACATCGACGTGTAATCAGGAAATACATGTATTTATTTTTAAAGATAAAAACATGTGAGTGAATTTAAGTTCAATTTTCAAATTTTCGACATCCGAAAGCAGAGCATTCAATTTTAACAGACTCGAATCTTGTTGCGACGTCTCAGCGTACGAAATTTCTAAAAAAACAGTTTTTGAACGTGCTAATTAGTGGCAACGTCATATCCTCGAGTTTTCGAAATAAACTTACAAAAGTTCAGTTCATTTATAGCGACGTCGATGTAATACTTATTGCAGTTATAGATTAGAAACTCATTTAAGGTAAATTTATGTGTACTGCGAAGTTTTCGCTGTATTTGAAAACAAATTTTGAGGGCATTTTCCTGAAAGACAATTAAAGAAGCCTGTAAACATTTATCCTTTTATCGCAAAAAATATCGAAATAAATAAAAAAAAAAAAACAATAAAGATAGGAAAATAATAAGCGTAATTTTTACGTAAATGTAATAGTTTCAACGCCAAAGTGACAAACTTTAAATCCTGAGTAGAATAAATTCAAGCCTGGAAGATTTTAAAACTCTCCTGTTCATCGGATTAGTATAGCAGACAAAAATATAAAAATTGTAACAAATTCATCGAGCCAATTTAAAAAAAAAAATAAATAAATAAAAAAAAAATGTTAAAAGTGAGATTTTGGAACAATAAGAAATGTCAATATTGATTTCAAGCAACTAATTTGTCTATATATTAAGATGCACAAATTCTAATGAAGCATTTGCATAATGACCATTCATTCAGCTCCATCTTGGTGAAATTCACGGAACAAAAAAGTCTTTTACTTAATAATTTGGAGTAGGGTCATTTATAAAAACGCGCCAAATCGTCATTTTTACGACGTCATGGTAAAGTTATTTCTAAATTAAATATATAATACGTACTTAGTGTATGATATGACAAAAAATATCTAACGAGGTTGGGAGAATTTAAAAATTGTCGAGGCTCTGCCGAGACAATTATCAATTCTTACCACCGAGTTAGATATTTTTTTCATACAATACACTTAGTACAATTCAATTATTTATTTGTACAAACAGGCCACCGGCCCACACACATATTTATTTATACATAGAAGAATTTTCATACTAAGGGAAGAGAATATACAAGCAGATATATAAACTTCAAAAAAACAATATATGAACAATTTTTGAGAACTCTCACGAATTAAGGTTCAACATATTAGATATGCTTAACAATTACATAATTCAACCATGTTTTTGAAAGACTCATATAAAATTGCATATTAATATAAAACAAGACACAAACAGAATGTTATTAATGAAACAGAAAAATACATTTGTTCACGTTCACAGATAATCTTTTTCTATTAAACTAATACCAGTCTAAGAGAATGCTAATTATATCATTTTCTCACTCTTGATTTTCAATGTATTCCTTCCTGCGCTTGAAAGAATGAAATAGATACATTGCCAAATTTCGGATTTCTTTTTTATTCTCCGATGACATGAGACGAGTGAAATAACGTTGGCAAGGTGAAACGATGTAATCTTTTGAGATATATTTTTCACGCAAATTATTGTACAGTGGGCATTTTAAAAGCAAGTGTAGCTCATCTTCAACAATACCATCACAGTATACACAAAATCTGTTTTCTCTCGGGATTCCATAATGTCTACCTTTTTCAATCATTAGAGAGTGTGACGAGGATCTAAATTTAGCTAAACATGTTCTAAATTTGTCATTATCAATATATTTGAAATAATTTTCAAGTCGAAGTTCTTGTTTATAAAGAGAATAGTATATTAATTTAGGATTTTGAGTACAAGCTGTATGCCATTCTTGTGAATTTTGATCTTTCAGTCTTTGTTTGTATTGTTGTAGGAAAGCCTTTTTCATTTAATACATGTTGATTTTCCCAAATATATATAGTTCCGCAAGTTTATGTGAGTATCGAGAAACCGTTATTGCCTATCATTTTCAATGTAAAATTGATCTTTGACGCCTCACTATAAATTGTACAACTATAGCCATATCCATTCATATACAAATGGGATCGTACTGTTGTCACCCAGTTATTATGTCCAAGATTATCAAAGTGAACAAGCATATCGTAGCAAAGCCTTACATATCTGTCACTTGTTAAATTAATGATCCAAAGCCAGTATTTTATACAATTAAATGTCGATTCTATACTGATGGGAAATCTGCCAGTATCACCAAGAACAGCCATGTTACAAGCTTCAGTACCAACGTTTAAAAACCTTTTACATGCATATATTTGTACTTGTTCTACGGATTGTATCTTTTCTAAACCCCATAGCTCAGAGCCATACGATAAAATGGGTCTTATTTTTGAGTCAAATATCTTGAAAAAAGTGTCACAGTGAATTCTAGGAAGATGATTTGTAGAATTCAAAATAAAATTTAGTGCTTTTTTAGCTGTAGTAGATTGATCATCAGCCATCTTAAATAATGACAGTTTATTAGTGAAGAGTAAACCAATATAAGTGAAACTTTGGACAACTTCTAAAGCTTTTCCTCTTTAACACCATTTCTCTTTTCTTGATTAGTTTCCACCTTTTTTAAAAAACACTATCTTTGTTTTATTTACGTTCACATTTAAACCATATACACCACAAAAACTATCTAATATATTCAGTTGTTTTTGTAAATTTATTATTGTATCCGCTATAAAAGCTAAATCATCTGCAAACATTAACATAAAAATTTCTACTATACTTGGAAAAATTTGAATTCTCCTCACGTTATTTTCGATCATAGTGTCATTCAAATCGTTTATGAAAAGGGAAAGTACGTATAATATTTATCTTATAATCTCTATTTGTCTTGATTTCGTCGGTGTTTCTAACTGAAATGCACGTTACTAAAAATAACCGTATTATATCATGTTCTAAAAATAACTATGTGATATCATAAAAAATATCATACGGAATGTTATCACACGGATGTTTAAATAGTTATATGATAAAAAGCAATAAAATACTTGCAGTTGAAATCGCACTAAGCAAGAGTTTATATTTAAACCAAAATTTATTCACTTATCTCATAAAACGCTATTGTCCTCTTCCACCTTAATAAAATCAAAGCACTGAAAGTACTGATGGTGAACGAACCTGATGGCATTCTAGAGTGATATATTGAATCAATTAGAAAAGAGAAATTACGAATGTAAAAAAAGTGGGAAGAATTGTCTCGACAAAATTTCCGTTATTCGGAAATTTCACTGCCAATTCAAAGAAAGGGAAAGAGAGGAAAATCCTGTTCGAAAAAACATTTGTTAGATGTTACTCTGTGAAAATTTCTTTTACACACTTGAAATAGGTACATTTATTAATTAAACATAAATGGAGAAAACGATTTAATCCTATCTAAAACTGTCTTTAACCCATGAACAATGGTGTTTGTTTTTACAAAAGTAGTTGTTATCATGCTTAAGCTTATTTCAAGTAAATTTGTTGTATTTGTTTTATCTTTTTTAACTATCTTTGTTTCTTCTCAGAGGATGAAAAGGTCTTTGAGTACCAACCAAAGAAACACCTATGAATATCAGTCAGTCCTGAACTGTACTCATTGTTTAAAGTTATGATTTGTTAACTTAAAAATAGTATTTTGAACCATAACCTGAGAGATTAGTTTTTAACATATTTGAAGCCACAACCACTTCCGTGGTTGACACTAATGTCGTTATTCAATTTTATAACACTGCAGGATGAGAAGTATTTAGATAGGTTAAAGGCGGTCTAGTGCCCTATTAGTATAATTCATAGATAATTTCTGTTTCAGGTTTAGAAATTAAAGTACAACTATTTATATTAAACAATTGCTCAATAGTAAATTGCATACTAAAAGTCTTTATAAATATTATTTTTGTAACGTAATTTCTACATCAAAAGCGAATAAGAATCTTATTTAAGAAGTTTATTTTTTAAAGGGAGGTAATAATTGCATGACTATGTCTATAACTATGCTTAAGTATAATACATGGTAGCGCGTCGGACTTTTTATCTAGAGGTCCCGGGTTCGATCCCCGACGGCGGCACTCATTCTTTCCGACTATTTGTCTCTCACCAATAGGTTGATAATCGTAGACCTATGTGAGATAGTAGCTGGAGGCTAGGAAAGAATGTGGTGGTTGTACTGGTGAGAGAAATACCAGGAAACCATTGTTAGGTGCTCCAGCCGCCGCGATATAACTGAAATAATGTTGAAAGCGGCGTTAAACTCCATTCAATCAATCAATTAAGTATAATACAATGTTTTTTTCCTTCCGACTTTCTTTCCAAAAAGAAATGAGAATCCTTACAATTGTCAGTTTATTTTTTGCACGAGAACCTATTGTTTACCTTCAAGAGTTTGGATGCTTGTAAAATCACTCACTATCGATATCTTATTACAGTATTGCGTCTGATATTAAACTTTCTGCTCGGAGCTAGTTTTTGCTTAAACTGTAGTTAACCAATTCTAAACGTATTTTGGGAAGGATGGAGCCAGTTTTTATTCATCGATTTAGATTTTTATGATTTCTGTAAAAAACGCAATGACTTTTCCAGAATAATTTAACAACTAAACCCGCCTGTCGAATTGTAAACAAGTGCATGACGGATCTGGTCCCCCCTTGACCACGGCAATATCTACTCGTCAATTGGAGTGGTATCTCGGGTTGAATATTTAGCTATCATTTATTTAATTTTCAAATAGAATTTTGAATTGATATGGTTTTACAGATTGAAAAAATGCAAACTAGAATGGCCCCAATGAAATATCTTCCGTGCCTGTCGCATTTGGTATTCGGAAATATTCGCTTCTGAGACAGACGAATACGAAACGTTTTCGCTGGGAATAAGTTCACCGAATATTCGAGTGTATCCTTACAAGTCCTACTTCAGCCAACGCAATTTTACAGAAAAATCTTAATAGCGGCGTTCATCCCTATTCAAATAAAAGTAAAAGAAAGTTCGTACATGTAAAACACATGTCGAATCATTCTTAAAACCCGTCTCGAGACTGACTGTCGCTAGTTGAAAAGTTATGTAAAACCGCGTTACCGTTTCTAATGACACAAGGTGTCTTGATGTGTCATTCGTCTCAACTCGGCCGATTCCTCTTACCTACATTTAAATCGGAGCCGTCGGAGATCGCCCGAGTATTGCCGAATGTAAGTTCAAGATGACATGACCTAAATAAACTCGTATTTCCGGCTAATTACTACAAGTTGCAACAGCGAAGGCTTGGGTCAAAAACATAGTATCTGTCTCTACGGTGTCTAGACACAAACTTTGTTTTTGCTTTAAACTCTCGACAAGCTTACGCCGATCAAAAATTCCCTTGATAAACATTGCAAGATCATTTTGTGTTTTTCAAGGCGAATTTTCATTATTTTCACTTGATAAAGAAAACTAGTAGCACGCTTTTAAAAAAAACCCAGAGATTTTGCGGAGAAAAATATTGAAAGATACTAAATTGAATTTTAAGAGGCGCTACTTTATTTCAAATGTATTAACATCCAACAGGATTTTCCTGACATGGTATATAACACTGGTGAACGACGTTCGTTCACCAAAAATGTAGGGATCTCAAATCGTTTAATCTTGTAGAATATATTCCTGCAAAAAACATGTACTTGTTTATGGTTACATCGATGTCGTTACAAATATGGCAGAGTAAAAAACATCGTGAAATTGACACTACTACCGATCAAAACCATTCCAAATAGCTCGCTCGGTGATCCATTCAATGCATTAAAAACTAACTTCAAACCCTTAAAAACAGGCAGAAATCGTTCAAAATACTGATTCAAAATCTTTCAAAACGCTCATTTGATTTTTACTTCATTTTAATCACTCAGTTCATTCCATGGTGTCAGGCTAGTGTAGATTTAAGCGTATAATTGGTTCGTGAAGATACACAAATGGAACACTTAAATTCTATGAATGGGGGGAAACAAAATATTTAGACGAACTAAGCGATTTTTATTACCTCCCTAAAGTTCATTAGAAACTCGCTCCTCTCGTTCATTGAGGTAAATATATATATACAGTTAATTACATCGTGAAATTGACATTCACCTCAATCAAAACCATTCATGATCGCTCACTCAGCGCTCCAATCATTCATTCCAAACACTCACTCTAACCATTCAAAACGCTCAAACTTATTGAAAAATATAGAATCACTAACGTCATTTTAAATAAATACAGTACAGTACAGAAAAATCGCGATTTCACAGACATAATTCGAATTATTAGCGCCTGATATGTTCTTGAGAAAAAGGAAGCTATGTATAGAACATGTATGCATTTTTTATTAAAGGGAGGTAATTAATATCGCTAATTTTGTTCATCCTGAACAAAATTTGAGATATAGGATTACCTCCCATAAATTTCACTCAAAACTCGCTCCTCACACTCATTCACTTTCATTCCTTAATCATTCAAAAATCATTCACCCTGTCAATTTCACGATGTCGTAAACTGTATCTATTTCTTCCAATCGTATTACCACCGAAATGCAATAGATTACAATACTTTAATAGCATGGAGACTAATAGCAAAGATCGGGAGAAGATTTCTATATCGTATACAAGCATTTTTAGCATTGGTAGACCCACATGCGCATGTTTCGATTTCCAATTTTTGACTTATATCAAAAATGGTAACATTAGCTCATGAGCCAAAGAAAAGACCTACACTCGCATCTATCGTGGATATTACAATAATAACCCTGCAAGCAATTTTAGCATTGGTAGACCAACAGGCGCATGTTTCGATTTCCAATTTTTGACTTATATCAAAAACGGTAACATTAGCTCATGGGCCAAAGGAAAGACGCACACTCGCCTACCTATCGCATATAGGATGGTGTTATACAAAATTACAATGTTGGATTTATGTAACTATATTATGCTAACGCGTTATTGACATCGCTCTATCATTGTCTTGTAGTATTGTTTAACAGTTAACTACATCGTAAAAATATCAATAACGCCATTCAAAATTAAAAAAGGCTAGAAAAAAATCGCGATTTAACTGACACAATTGAAATTATAAGCGTCTGACAGATTCTTGAATAGATCGGAAGCTAGTTATAGAACGTGTATGCCTATTCTTATTAAGGTGGGTAATGAATGTCGCTAATTTTGTTAATCCTGTACAAAATAAGCGATATCTGATTACCTCCCTTTAATTTCACTCAGAACTCACTCATCGCACTCATTCCATTTCATTCCAAAATCAATCACATTGTCAATTTCATGATGTTGTTAACTGCAACAGTATAGAACTATTTTAACTCTCACTATGAAATAATGACACTCAAAACTTTTTTATAAAACGTTTAAAACATGCCCTATATCTTCGTTCAAAAATTTCTTCGTACGTTTAGAAATTGTAATCCGCTTTGCACATGAGATTAGGTACAATGCGGTGTACTATTTATCAAACTTTTCGTGAAAATGTGCGAATTTGAAATGCAGAATAACCCTGAATGTATTCTGCAATTGACAAAAGCGCTTTAGTAGAAGTTTATAATATTATTTGAAGGAAAACAATTCTTTATCCACTATCTTTAGAAAGATGGCTCGCTGGCCTCGCCCATTAGCCTACGGTCACAGCACACCACTCATACTGTAAAATCTTATTCAAATGTAAAGTATATGCAGGGGGTGGAATTCCCATGCCCGACTTATCCGACAAAGGTTTTTTTTTTTTCTACCTGCGGACAAGTACACTTTTCTTTGCGACTTGTCCGTGGACAAGTAAATTTGGGACAAGTCTTGGAATGGTACTTGATAGATGTAAGAAATTAATTAGCCCAGTGTTTGTATCAAAAGATAGAAAATATTGTTTTCAGTGAAGAAAATACCGGGTTCCAGCATTTTATTCTCTAAAAACAACACTTTCTCTTATTTTTCTTTTTTCTTTTTTTGCGGGCAAGTTCACTTTGATCTTGGACAAGTAGAAAATCATGTTTTTCTTTTCCAGGGACAAGTGGAAGAATTCGTATTTTCACACCCCTGGTATATGGATCACTGACATGAAACTATCAGTTTATTATTGGAGAGCGACCTTGCCTAGCTGTCAGCATGTTTTAAAATTCATAAGGTAGACTGCCCATGTTTTACTTTTTTAATTCAAATTGCCCCCTATATTCTCAAATACTGATCGGCACAACAGAGAGATAACAGCCTGTCAGCATAAGATCTATTCAATTGTATTTTAACATACATTGCATTTTTCTATCATTGGGACGAGAACCAGTCTAGAGGTCGATCTAAACGTCGTAACTACAGCTTATTCAAGCTGAAGGTACGTCGTTTGAGTCGCCTTTTACAAATAAATTAAAACAAAATGGCAGAAAGCGTCTGAGCTCAATAACAATTTCATTATAAATGAATGTTTGGATTATTCAATCAATATTTTGATTGGCAACATCGATCTTTTAATTTGATCTGTCTGTCAGTCGTCGAATCTGATATTTAATGTTTTAATGAAACCGAAATTATCATGAATATAGATTGATTAATCTATAAATTGTATAATGCTACGAAATAACAAGTAAAAGAACAATTCTTGAAGCTTGGTGTTGTTTTCAAAGAGAGTGGACGTAATTTCCGATCAGTTTTTAAGTGTTTTAAATATAAGGTTTACAAGAACAATGCCTCCAAAATGGTTTATCTTTTTGATATGCGTATTTATGATGCACTGTTATGTATCTGAAGGCAGACAGTACTTGCATATCGAGACAGTTTATCGACCAATAAAGGATTCAATAGTGATGTCTGATGAAAGAACGAAGAGACTTCTACACTGTGCCTTTCAATGTAAAAGAAGATTTGGACTGTCGCTATACTACAACGACCAGGATCAGACATGTACCTGTAATAAAGACCTGGATACAAGCAATGTCCATAATCCGGATCTAGCACCACAATTCTATGGACATTATACTGAGGTATTCAAATGTAAAAAAGTTTGATATTGATAAAGTGGTCACAATACACCGATTTATTGTATCGGTTTTGTAAAAAATTTAACAGACAGAAACGAAGTTTTGTCGATCTTTTCAGACGTACATAATTCTAATAATTCAAGTATTTTATAACAACATATTTTATTCTGAGTATGACATTTCGCGACTTATGAACTTTTTCATTCGGAGCATCGCTCGGACTTTTCCGTTAACTGAAAAGTCCCTCGGACATTAGTGTAGTAATGTAGGGTCACTTTTTAGACAATTCGGCGTTTGGTGGTACTTTGGTCAATATATGTATGCTCGAAGAACGAAGAATATTAAATTCCATTTTATGCTTTCCAATTGTCTGTAGAAATCGTTTTGGCATGTAATAACTTGAAAGCAAAACGCAGTAAAACACTGCGTTTTGTTTTCAAATTATAATATGACAAGTTTTTACCTTACGTTGATTTTATTTTTCGCAATGTCATCTACAGCAATGTTTGTGGTGTCACATAAACCCACGTGCGATGATACGCGATTTAATTACTGTGCCCTCATTATTCTCGAGGATTATTCCGTAGAATCGCCGAAAGTATCCGGTTGGAACTTTTCCATGGTGAGTTTCGATTGAACGACGGTTCAAGATCTTTTGATAATCGAAGGCTCATTCTATATGTGTCTTATATATGAGAAATTCTAATACCTTCTCCTGTACATGAAATGTAGAATAGAAAATATACTGCTAAACATTAAGCAAATAGTGTTTAAGTTTTACAAACAAACGAAGTCCGTAACGGAACATAGATGAAAAACCGGGCCATCTTATTTCTGGCCCGCTTTCGGGTCAGGTACGGACTGATCTCGCTATCAAATATCAGGATAGCCTATTCTTAGCTTTTTTGATAGTCTATTATGAGATCAGCCTAGAGCTAGAAGCCCGTTGTCTGAAAGGTACTCTGATAAAGCGGGCAACAATACCCGCCCAGGACAAGAAATAACTTGGCCCCCGTCTCGAGGACGAACAGGATCCTGGCGAAATATACTAAGACGAAAAAGAAACGCCGGGTAACCTATTATTATTGTTTTAAGGACAAATTGTATTATTGGATTATTATATTCATTTTTGTATGAAATTTCATCTGATTATACGAAAAAATACCCCTTTTTAATGATGACCCTTCTTGTTTTGCGAAACTCGAGCGGACATATCAGTATCTTGTGTGTCCTCCATACGCAGCTATGGCAGCCCTGATTCGTCTAAATTGCATATTTTATGTATCCCGGCGTTTCGTTTCGTCCTAGTATATAAAAGATTAAAAGTTATTGGATTTCGAGAACAATTTTCTAACCACTTGATTATCTTTCCTGACACAGGTGCTAGGGTTTGAATTTAACCATTTCGAAGCTATATAATTATCAACATTGAAAAATTGTACCTAATCTTAGACAAAACTATTACAAAACACATCGCAATCATTTTAAAACATCTCGAAAACTCTCATAGCAATCAATATTTCAATTAAAACAATCTATAATTCGACGATTTATTTTTGCTGGTATTTGTGGGAAAGCACCTGAGCCCGAGGTTATAAAACTTTTCTAAGGCTCAACTGAAAATTTTCTCAAATCTTAAATTTAAATAAATGTATGAAAATAAAAGCTAATATTAATAAGTTGTTATCAATAACAACTTATTAATATTATCTTTAATCAGAAAACATTAATAGGAGTATTAAAACAGAATTACGGCTTCAATCTTAAATTTGAATTTGAGAAAAAATTGAATTGAGAATGGGGAAAGTTTAATAACCTCAGGTCATGATTAGTGAAGACAATCATTTTATTACGTAATCTTTTTAAAGGGGGGTATTAAGACGAAGCGACATTTCTCCAATTGGACGATATAAGTGGTGTTTTATTACTTGTCTTTAACTTCATTCAAATTTCGTTCCTTCACTTATTTAATCTAATTCAACAATCATCACAAAATCATTAATATTGTCAATTTCACGATGTTATTGTATGCCCAACCAGATGTTCTCCTATACCATTCTCTCTCTTAGAGTCATGACGAGAGAACTAAATATAGTCTAACACCATTTGACACATATCCCAATCTTTTATAAACATTTTAGACTGTACCATTACGTTATTTAACCTCAAAACCAGCATTAATTTCCATACATTATTCAGCGAAAATTGGAATAATTGTTATAAATCTACCTTGCCGATAAATCAGTCTCAAATAAAAGAAAATCTCGCGTAGAATGACGACATGGCTTCAATAATGGCCACGTACATGTAGCAGAAATATCACGTCTTTTCAGTGTTGATTTTTTTTTTCAATGTAATAGAAGATGGAAAACTGGCTTGTGATTGATCTTATGCAGTGATTATTCACTTTTCTTACTCTACCTTAAAAAGTGTTATCATTTTAGCATTTGATCAAGATTATTGCATAAGCGATACCGTCTATTATCTAAAAGAAAGCAAATAAATGCAAAATCTTGTTTAAAAACTAACAAGTTTATCACTGAAGCATTTTATATCGACGTCGGCTGAGTTAAGGATGGGATATGACATGCATTTTTACGACCTTTCTTTTGAGAATTTGACAGACATTTTCTACCACTTAGGTATAATACCAGGAAACATCTTCCTTTGTAATAAGACCTAAAAGTATTACATGGAGTTATGTATGATTTTCCGAGTGTATTTATCAGCACAAGAGCTATTCAAAATATCATTGCGAATGACTCTAGACGCAATTTTTGTAAGAATTGTGTTTTTTTTCCGTAGAGGTTTTGCATTATCCAGCACCTTCAGCCGAGCGTTTTCATGCGCACTCGGTGCTCTTTCTGAAATAAGGTTAACACTCTTTGCATATAAAACAGATATAACTTGTTTCTGTTGAAATGAAATTTCTCTTAGAAAACGATGAATTTTCTATATATCTATAGATAAAAAAATGCTTTCGCATATTTCGCGCTAGTATATGTTATCAAAAGAAAAAAAACATCCCCTTTATATCAATGACATCATGGGGTTTTCCAAGTAAGGTCAATTGATTATTCATTTCGGGATGATCAAAAGCTTTAACTTATCATTATTAGTAGCCTCACTAACAAAGCAAACGTTCAAGTATCTGAAGAATTATATTTTGATTTAGGACCATCGAAACTTGAGTTCATGGAGATATAACACTTACAGATTTCTCAGTATTTAGAATCATTTGGTGGGCCTACTTTGTGCACGAACTTCAAAAAATAGTTATTCCAAAAAACTCCAAATAGAAATAATTCCAATTCTAAAGCCAATAAGAGGTCATGAAATCTGATGGACGTATATGAATTGTTTTTTTACAAAGATTCTATTTAAAAAAAAAGATATATAGGGCCGCACACGTAGCATTATTCCTTTTTCTAAAATTTCTTTTTAGCTGCCTGTTACAAAAGTGAGCACTACACAACACCCAGAGAACATAGTAACAACCATACCACGACAAGATTGTAACAAACACAAAGAGGCGGGACATTCAGACGAGGGAGTATATCCTCTATATATTAATAAAACGGGGAGTACTGTATACGTTAGGTGTATCCTGCCAGGCGGTATCAACACTGGTCCTTTAACAGTGTTTCAATCCAGATATTCTGGATCGCTGGATTTCTACCGCCCTTGGTCCGATTATGTGTCGGGGTTTGGGAACGCTTCTCATGAAACTGAATATTGGCTGGGTCTTGAACATATCGCTACCTTGACAAACACCAATAAATACGGGCTGTACATTCACTTGACGATAGATGAACCCGGTTCTAAAGTCTTTGCGTCTTTGCAATTTAAGGAGTTCAGACTGGTTGCAAGACAAAAATATCGGATGATTCTTTACAGCCTACAAAATATGGGCGACGAATGTTCTAAAGAATTGGATGAATATAAGGTGGGCACCGGTATGATGTTCTCCACATTTGATGCTGATAACGACCACGATGATTCTACAAATTGTTCCGAGCTTTTCAAAACTGCTTGGTGGTTCGGGAGTAGGTGTGAAACATTTCAGTTAAACGGTCCCATGTTAGAAGGCCCTCACGGTTTGCCTATCCTCTCGTACCAGCCCTGCTGGGGTAACAACAAAATTATCCAAACAGAAATGTCACTCATTTCTGATGGATAAATCAGATGAATACAGCTACGTGTACATGCATTAGGGTCTCAACCCTTGATTCGACACACTGGATACATGTATGGACATTTACAATGTATACATAGACTTATTTTATGTAATTAAAGCTGCTCTTTCACAGATCAGGAAAATTTGAGCTTTTAAATTTTCGTAAAATCATTTGGAAGTAACGACCTTATCATGTTGAAAACTTTAAAATAATAAGATTCAATCTGATATTACATGGAAAGAAAGACACATTTTCCCGAATTTAGCAAAATATCATTCTGAAAAAATAAAGCATCTACCTACGCCTTAAAAATAATTCTTCAATCACAGATAAAGGTAAAAATATTTGACAGCTGAAAACTTCATATCAGTACAAGCAAAAATGAAAGATTATTCACGGAAAGTAACGATTTTGTAATTTAAAGACTCGAATGGACTGGGTCCCTTACTGATCTTGCCGCTTCGAAAAAATAAGTAACAAAATTATTGAAATATGTTATTTTTAGTGCTGATGCCCTTGGACCATTCTTAGTTCTTAAAACACTCATTTCCAAATCTAAGAACAAGTTTTGTATTTTTTCTACGGAAAACTGCGAAAGAGCAGCTTTAAAATGTGGAGATAGTTGAATCTTGTAGAATTTTTGTATTAAATGCTTCTTGCTGATGACATCATATAGTTCAATTTTTGGTAAATATTCTAAAATAATCTGGTAATAAAAAGTATAGCCATGTACAATGAAAGCGCTCGCCGCGAAGATTTTTTTAGCGAGGACCTTTTTTTGGCCGCCCTGCAGGGCCTGTAAACAAGAGACACAAGATTGCTAGTATCGCTCCACTGGCTTATTTATATCTATCAATCGAATGACAAACTCGGTAAGATATGGAAGGTCATAAGAAATTTTGTGAAGATACCCTAAAACAGTGCCCAAAAGCTTTTTCAAGATAAAGTTTATCGTAAATATATTGTTTAAGTATTGATTCTAAATGGGAAAAGTATTCTTTTATTAATTACTTAGAAAAGTTTTGAAACTCAATGATATTAACATGCATATATGTATATATCATGATAGAGTGGCAATATTTTTTACTCAAAATAAGCCCAATCCTGTCGTGCATTTATAAATGTGCCATTAAAAGATCTTTAGAAATCTTCGAGTGAGATTTACTCAATGAACAATCCTAGATGTCCTAACTTTGTTTGAAATTAACCTACTAGTTTTCTGTTAAATTGCGATAAATGTTTTATTTTATACCTGTATCATGTTGTATGTATACTTCGCCTAACTTTGAAGCTCTCAACAAAAAATAAATGGTTTTTTTTTCTTGAAACCTGCCAATTTTTTATATATACTGAACAACAAAAGTAACACATCACAAAACATTTTCGATATACTTTTTACTTGCAAGTTGACCTTATGATTGGAAGAATATTTATTCCAAAGTAATCGTTAACTCTTTACTGACTTATTACACCGCATACCTACTTGCTTATTGTGGAGGTAAACGTGATACATATTGGCCGAAATGCCAAGAACAATCAAAGTTTGTTAACTAAATAAGAATTCAGCAAGATAAGAGTTAACTAGTTTTCAAATTCGATCTCTGGAAAGGTTCTCAAACGCCGTAAGGAAAAAAAAACAATGTTACGTTCCACGCTAGCTATTGAAGATCGAGCTTGTGTCACTTACTGCCTTAATCAGGCTGTTTTAAACGAAAAGGCGACTTTTTGCCCTGCTATTCATGTAGGCGTCGTCATGGAGCAGTTCGTAGCGTCGGAGTGTCAATCTTTAGGATACAGTCAGTAACGTCGTATAACTAACATTCATCTCAATCAAAACCATTCAAAAGCACTCTCTCAGCTCTCCAATCATTCTTTCCTAACACTCACTCAAACCATTCATAAACGCAAAATCACTTTAAAATATCTGATCAACATCTACATTCAAAATAATTATAGCTATAATAATTTATACCTATAAAAACGCAATTTAACTGAGAAAATTGGAATTTTTGTCGTGTGACAAGTTCTTGAAGAAAATGGAAGCTATTTACAGATTTTTTATGCATATTTTATTAAAGGGAGGTATTAAATATCGTTAATTTTGTTCATCCTGAAAAAAATAGCGTCATTGGATTCCCTCCCTTTAATTTCACTCAAAACTCACTCTTCGCACCCATTCAATTTCACTCCAAAATTATTCCGAAATCATTCACCTTGTTTCACGATATTTTCTTAACTGTAGCAGCTGGAGGCAAGCCAAGGATTTAATAGAATTACTTGTGTGAGAAGTACCAGAAATCAATTGTTAGGTGCTCCAGCATCTGAGATATAATAAAAAGGTTTAATAAAGCGGCGTTAAACGCCGTTCGAACATATAATCAGGCTATTACTAGTGTATGTACATTTAAATGAGTTACAGCCCATCTGTCATTTTTTTAAATAACACTTTCATGCATTGGACGTTTTTTGCAAATTTCGGTTAAAGCGTAGTTTCTGTGTATCATTTCATGCCCTACTTTGCCAACAGTAAAAATGTTCAAAGTATACTGCAGAAGTAAAGTAATGGGACGGCTTCTAGTTTTAAATAGTATCTTTAGAACATAGTCATATGCAAAAACACGAGGACAAATAAAAGATGCAAACTGTGCTTTACCAATTGCAATGGCTTGACATTGCTTTTCAAACGTTTGAGTTCAACTACTTTGTTTCTAGTGCACAATTGAGTGATCAGTGCTGTTCAGTCTAAACGTAGACATGAAAGGGTTCATTTAGAACCACCGACAAGGCCTATGTCAACTAGCTATCACCAACATGAAATTTCTTGGCAGCTTCAGGGCCTGTACCAAAATTGAACGATTGCCTCCGTTGGATATCCTTTAGTTCCGGATTGGGAAAAGGACTTCATCCAGCTGGTGTCAATCGGACCCTCCATATTCACTGCTGATGTTGAGAGCTTTTAAACATTATATACCCTGTTTACTCCCATATATTATAGGGTTAATTCACGTGTTTGAGGGCGTTAACATTTGCAGAGACACGAAAAATGGTTTAACGCCCTAGTGCGAAGCGCGAGGGCGTTAAGGCACTTAGAGGGTCTCTGCAAATGTTAACGCACGAAAATCACGTGAATTAACGCTATTATTGCAAACTTGAAAATCAATACTTTAGTGCCTTTTCAAACAGAAATTGCAAAAGAATTCATTGGAACGTTTAAAACTAGTTCCAAAAGAAATAATGGGCCGAAAAAATTGCATTATGCATTGTGCCGTATTTTTTTTTGTACCGACGTTGCTTGGTAAATTAGTGACATCACAAAAATTAACGCGGGAATAGGATCGACGTCTTTAATCATGCTCTATATTAATGATATACAAAGAACTGATTAAGTGTATTGGCCGAGACTGAGGATATTTAAGTGAAAAAAGCCGAGCGTTAACGGCACGTGAATTCACTTATTATTCCACGTTTTCTTCCGTTAACGCCCGGGTTTTGTGCATTAACGTATGGCGAAAACGACCCGAAAACGTGAATTTAATGCTATAAATCCTGTTCACTCTGTATGTTTTTTCAGAACACGAAATACACACCCAGTAATATGTTTAGCAATGAAATTTGTTTCGATTTGTTTACAGCAATTGAAAGTCAAAATGTTGAATACAAATTATACAAAGAATCATTTTGTCCGATTTTCTTCAGGAATAACAGTCGATTATTTCCCGGACCTTAACTTTAGCTCTGCTGTATGGTATTAAGATCTTTTTGCGGTTTTGGTTGTTTTTAAACATCATTTTACAGACTGTTCCCAATTTACGTTCTACTATGATTTTTTACACTATAATATTGCCGATTGCTCAGTTAGAAATAATTGTAACTGCCAATACAGAATAGCAACAAATTATACCAACACATTTATCTTTTTCTGTTACGTGCCAATGTAACACGAACAAAGAAGCCAGCAACAAACTTTACAATTAACAATATTTATTGACAATAATAACAGAATTATTGACAATATGAAATTAATACAAAAACAAATTACAATACCTTGAATGTTTAATCCTAAAGTTTTTGATTTTAGATCCAATTTAATTAAGTTCCTGGTCCACAAATATTAAGTTCAATAATATCCGAATTCAAAATTAAACACGCTTTTAAACACACTTTTAAGATAACAAGAAATCCCCTTTTAGTTTAACACAGTACTACTAAATGAAACCATAAGTCTAAAACAAGTGAACCAAGAATGCTGTAGGAACCCCTTTATATAATACCATAGAATAATCTAGAATAGCAGAGAACATAAGAATACTCTAGAGTCTGAATCACTTTCCAGAAGTCCTTTCTAGAAAGATCTACAATATTCTACATACATTTACCTAACAAAATCAAGAGATAGGAAAATTCCCAGTCTAAAAATAGACACGGTAAATACCATTAGGTTTATTTATAGCTTATACATGACACTTTCCCCCTTGAAAGAAAAAAGAAAGGTTTATGAAATAAATCTTTCTTTTTGTATTATCTTTAGCATATACAATGATAATATACTTTACATAATTGATAATATCATGATTTGTTGAAACATTTCAGCACATCTAGCATGAAAATACAAACAATTTTCATCAAAAGAATTGAAAAAGAGATATATATATACAAACATATATACATACATATAAACAAAAAATATAGTGAAATGGTACTGTTAAATTCAATTTTATATTAAAGATAAGACAATTCAAAATTTTAGACTCTTGACAGAGCATCTGGTATAATATTGTCTTTTCCTTTAATGTGTCTTACATCAAGATCAAATTCTTGAAGTGACAAACTCCACCTCAATAATTTTTGGTTCTTACTCTTAAGTTTGTGAAGAAAACTTAAGGGATTGTGGTCACTGAAAACAACTATAGGAGAAGTTGCAGATGTTAAATAAACTTCAAAATGTTGGATTGCCAAAATCAGAGCAAGACATTCTTTTTCAATGGTTGAGTAGTTTTTCTGATGTTTGTTTAATTTTTTAGAAAAATAACAAACGGGATGATCAATACCATCACCATCTTCTTGCAAGAGAACAGCACCAATACCCACATCACTTGCATCAACAGCTAATTTGAAACATTTGTCAAAATCAGGTGCTAAAAGAACTGGTGTGCTCTTTAGTATGGCTTTCAAGCGATCAAAGGCAACTTGACAGTTATCATTCCATTTGAACTTAACATTTTTCTTTAATAAATTTGTTAAAAGTTCAGCTATTATAGAAAAAAAATTCTTACAAAACTTTCTATAGTAGCCAGCCATACCAAGAAATCGCATCAGTTGCTTTTTAGTAGCAGGCACTGGAAACTCAGAGATAGCATTGACCTTAGATTCTAAAGGTTTAACTTGACCCTGTCCCACAAGATGTCCTAAAAAAGTAACAGTAGCATGACAAAATTCTGTTTTTCCCAGATTATCAGTCAATTTTGCTTCACTGAGATGGTCGAAGAATTGTTTGATTCTTTGAAGGTGGTCACTCCATGTATCTGTATAGATGATGACATCATCGATGTATGCGTCACAGCCATCTAAGCCAGCTATAACCATATTTACAAGCCGCTGAAACGTCGCAGGAGAATTTTTCATCCCAAACGGCATAACTTTGTACTGGTACAGACCAGTTGGAGTAGCAAATGCTGATACTTCTTTAGCCCTATCAGTGAGCGGAACTTGCCAGAATCCTTTGAGAAGGTCAAATTTTGTGACATATTTAGAATTACCGACTTTGTCAATACAGTCATCAATTCTTGGAATTGGAAAAGAGTCAGTTTTTGTCACAGAGTTCACTTTTCGATAGTCAGTACACATTCTGTATGTTCTGTAACGGACCCCCACTTAGAACGTCGTCAACAACACGTAACCGTGCAGACACAGACCGACAGACGCACAACGCCAAAACACAATGAACGGATTCTAAGGGTGTATAACCCTAACCCGTTTATGGTTCGAAGTCCAACAAGAGACTTAAATACTGGGGGATATATCCCGTCACGTTTACGGGATCGTCCTGGACCCGGCTTTTGGATAGGAATATGGAAGATGGAGTATTCTGGAGAATACTTGGGGAGATAGATCTAGATTGGGATTAAATAGATCTATAAAGGCAAAAGAAAATACCACCCAAAACGGAATAACAGTTTACACATTTAATGTTTGGCTACTCTAATATTATTCCAAAGATGTTAGAAATTTACAATTCATGTTTCATTTTACAAAAGATAAATATTGGAGAAATCGAAGCTTTCTCAGTAAACCTTGGGAACGGAGAATTTTGGAGAGTCTAGTATTGGAGAATTCTGGGTGGGGTTGACCACATTATTCCAATGTCGTCAAATTCTCCAGAATCCTCCAACGGTCGGGTACAAAATTAAACCTCTATTCCCTTATTACCTCTTGGGGCATCCCGACGTATGTGTCTATTATTACACTTGACGGGATTAGATGAAGGTCGTTGGGGGAAATAGGGTTCTAGCCTTTGATTTAATAACGAAGCGATGTGCTTTTGTTGAGAGCGAGAAAAACTCTGATGAAAATTCAAAACAACGCGCTATTTATACTTAAAATGACGCAGGTAGTGACGTCACATCTCGTGAAACGCTGGCGGAAGTATAGTACTCAATCGGAACACAACTGATACTATCCTTACGCCTCTATTAAAATTACTAGTAAAATCGCATCCTCTTGGATATGGAAAAGTAAACGGACAAACCACAGCATTTCAGACAAATATGGCCGACTTTCCAAGAATCTCACGAGAAAGCAGTAATAAATAGAGCGAAATGCTTAAGAATAAATGCAATAGCCATTCATAAAGGTAAATTAACAGCATAAAAACTATTGCAATACAAGAATACAAGTTAGTTTTAACCCTAAGTTATCTAGCACTAGAAATAAATGCAAATTCGACTACCAAAAAGCAGAAATCGTACAATCCTGATTTTTAACACTGAGCAATCGTAAGAGAAGCTGCTAAGATGCTAAGTTAATAATGCACGAACGTTACATTGCCCCCTTCCAAGTAAGGTATTTGACCTCAAATAGGCAGGCAAAAACAGACAAGCTCTATGTAAGGACATGTGCTAGAAACATGGTTAAACTAACAAATTAAAATTTTTAAACAACAATACATGTTCAAAACACAAGTCATGTGTTCTGTGAAAATAGAAATTAAGTTCAATATGCATGATTCTTAGTTCGGAACACTTTAAAACTTAAATTCCAAAGATTGAAGTAAATGGCCAAACAGTGTCTTCAGTACTTTGATTTTTCTGAATATCTTATGACACTTATCTTTACTGGTTGCAAAGACAATGGGTGTACTTGTTTGCCAGGAAACACTTCCTAATCAATATTTGTATTTAATAATTAAATAAACATAACTCAAAAACCTTGACAGTACTTGCAAAGGCATTTGAGTAATGATAACAAGTACCCAATTAATAATGGACCTTCTTAAAAGTTAAGTGTTCCGAACTCAAATCTGACTAGAAAATCAGCAATTTATAGAAAAATGCTAAATGCAAAACAAGGTAACTACAACCGTGACGATTGTCTTTACAAATCATGCCTCGAGCTGGAATCCATCATGCATTTCGCACAGAACACCAATAAGTATTAAAACAATTAACAATATTATAAAGTAGCTAATACCTGAGTATTAAACAACACACTCCGGATACACTGATACGTTCATACCATGCATCAGGAGTATGAAATTGAAGTTTGAGAGAAAGTATAAAACTTATTTACTTAAAAAATAAAAAAAAACAAGTTTCTCTCTGATAAGAACTGCAGAAATATAATTTATTGAAAATGACAACAACTTTTGAGTTCCGACCGTAAATCAATTTTGAAGTGTTTTAATTTCGATACAATGATTACGTCCCTGAAAATAGGAAAATGGACCACCACTCACTCGCAAACTCATGGACTATTAAGTACATGAGTTTCCATGAGGGAGGTAGTCTACAGTTAACGGAACTCGGAGTATTCTCTATCCATTGGTGGCGCTTTAATAGCATTCACCAATGCAAGGAGAGATACTCGGAGTCATTCATGCACGTCGATAATTATTCCACATGGAATACGTGCTTTGGATGACCAGGCAAGCTTACATTTACAACGTTAATTTGCTCTATCTTTGCTACGATGGCCTCCATTAACTTGTTGAGGTGATAATATTCAGCTTCGTAGAAAAGTTCATAGAGGTAACGGGCGTCCTTTGGCAGGGTCCTAAGGTCTACCTTACAACCGCTCCGGAGGTAATTCAAAATGAATCTGAAGTGGGCTGGGTCCCGGTCGAAAAAGTACTGGTTTCCAAGGGTAGGCTTAACAGTCGATTGGTCATCAAATATCTCGGCGAGAAGGCTGTTTTGGTCTCGTCTGAGAGTTTCCCGCGAACACTCAAAGCGGACCCCACCAACATTCAAAACAACCCGCTGCCCCTGCGCGTTCTTGAACGCCTCGAGCTTGGCGCTTAGGCCATTCGGTCTGGGGCTCTCGGTGACACGGGTAGGGGGGTCGAACTCTACTCCGGGGAACTCTCTCGAAATGTCGGCTTCTATGTCAGGCCCCGCAGTGGATAAGATGTGCTCCATGTCTCTTTCCGCATTTTGTTTAGTTTTGACTTCGTCTTGAGTATGTTGTTCCGTTTGTACATTTGCGTTCTTTTCAGTTCGTTCTGGATTATTTTGACCAGTTTGTACTTTGGTAATCTGTTCAGTTTGTTTGTTTGTTTCACTTGGTTCCTTGTTCATGTGTTCACGTTCAGTTTCACTTTCAGAGTCACTGTCACTTTCAGTATCTGTTTCAATTCGTTCGAATTTTCCCTTTTTACGAATTGGTGACGGGGAAGGGGCGACAATCTCCCTGGGGCCTGAAACTCATCAAGGTTTGTCTCCTTTGGTTGTTTTCTCTTTCCAGTAGTTGGGAGAGTCTCTGGTTCGCTAGTTACCAGCACTAGCCGCTCAGGAACATCCTTGATGATCTTTGCCTGGACATTTCTCTTCCACTGTCGGAAAAGTACATATGCCTCCTCCCCACGCACTCCTTCCCGTGACAGTAACTCGAGATCGTCCTTCTCAACCTTGCCACACCCATGTTTATAGTTCTTCCTGGAGAACAATTTCCTACATCGTCTACATTGGAACTGGAACCCCGAGTGTTTTTCTTGGACATGCCGCTGTGCTCGGTGGTATTTTGTGAACTTATTGTCACAAATGTCACAGGCAAACTGTAAAGAGAAGAGAGTTTTTCAGTTGTTGCATATATTGCCGTTTGGCAGTGCAGTGCTATCAGTGCTTTGATTCACTAAGCCAAGACGTTTTTAAACCCTCATATCGTTTTAATCGATCGTGATGGACAACACGCGGAGTAGAACGAGGCGACTTCTGTATTCTATAGATAACGTCATTCAAGCGTTTTGTTACGACCCATGGACCATCCCACGGACATCTGAACTTAGAGCTTTTACCGGCTTTTGGTTTTGGGTTAAATAACCATACCAGGTCTCCCTCATTGTACAGCTTTTGTGCTATTTTATGGTCATAATTTTTCTTTTGCGTGTGACTTGCTAACGCAATATTTTTACGCACGATATCATGTATTTGCGATAATTTATCCTCGACTGTTTTCGCGTAATCACTTGTCAATTTTGATTGCCCCGGAGGCTTTCCGTACACTAGATCTACGGGTAAATTCAGTTCTTTACAAAACATGAGTTTACATGGACTAAATTTCGTAGTCTCTTGGACAGACGTATTATATGCCAATGTTATTAAAGGCAAGTACTGATCCCATTCATTCGGATTCTGGGATACAAACTTTGCCAACATGTTTTGAAGGGTTCGATTTGACCTTTCGACGAGGCCATCAGACTGATGTCTGAAACCCGTTGTCCTCGTTTTGTCAATACCCAGTAAAGAACATATCTCTTTAAATAGAACTGATTCAAAGTTAGTGCCCTGATCGGAGTGTAACTGCAGAGGTATACCGAATATCGAGACGAATCGGTCTATTAAACTTTGAGCTACCGTTTTAGCCTCTTGATTTTTCATCGGCACAGTGACTACGAACTTTGTGAAATAATCGCAAATGGTAAGAATGTATCTATTCCCGTGATCGCTTTGAACAACCGGTCCTATTATATCAATGCCTACCCGCTCAAGTGGTAAACCGACATTATATTGCTTTAAAGCAGACCTTGGCTTGCGTCTCGGATTTTTACGCATTGCACACCGATCACATTTCCTACACCATTCTTTCACATCTTTTCGCATACCATACCAAAAATATCGAGTGCGTAATTTACTTAGCGTTTTAGTAATGCCCAAATGTCCTCCCGTAGGACTATCGTGAAATTCTCTCAGAATTTCCGGAGCTAAGGACCTGGGAAGGATTATCTGAATCTCGTGATAGTCTCCGATCTCATTCTCCCATTTGCGACAGAGCAAGTCATCGCTTATAAGAAGAGAGTCTAACCTATTCCAATAGAACTTAGTCTCGGCTGATCGTTCAGATATATCCGACCATGACGGTGTGACATTCTGAGATTTCCACTCCTTGAGTAAAGTGATAGTCGGGTCAGCTTCTTGGGCTGACTTTAAAGAAGTATGCTTATGGTCATCTGACTGACCCTGAATTTGAGTATTACAGCACCGATTCTTCACGGAGCATTTAGCACTTTTATCTTTAATTAGACAAGTTTCAGAAATGCACTCTACGTGACATGAACTATTTGACGACAAATTATGATTAACGCTTTTCCCTACTTTCTCTCTCGACGTTCTGTTCTGTATATTGTAGTTATTACAGAGTTCAAACTTCGCGCCTTTCGCTTCCTCCGCATACGACAACATGCACTCATCAATATAATTGAGGTGTGCCTCGTTATGTTGTTCGCTTTTAGGAATATTACAACTACTCGGGGAATGCTTATTAATAACTACCTTAGGTTGAAAGGTCTCTATGTTATTAATCTCGGGAGCATTCTCAACTCTTCGACACGGCAAGTTCACACTTTGGCGCTCACAAGTCACCACACCAAGTAAATTAGGCGTACTTTCGGTACTTGTCTCAAAGCGTTCAAACCTGGTCATGGGCCTTTGGTTATGCTTACAATTTGACAAATTGTCGGTTTTATATGTAACACGTGCACAACGCTTACCCTCCGCGCATTCGAACTTAGCTTCCGCTCTTTCACAATAACTACAGCCTATGTTATCGCACGGTCTACGCGATAAAGCATCGGCATTACAATGGGAACGTCCCACTCTATGTTCAATCCGAAAATCGTATGTCGACAAAAGTTCAATCCAGCGAGCCAATTGCCCTTCTGGATTTTTAAAATTGGTCAACCACCTTAAGGATGCGTGGTCTGTACGTACCAAAAAATGTTGACCATAAAGATAATGATGAAACTGTTTTACAGAATTGACTACGGCGAGCAATTCGCGCCTTGTTACGCAATACCGCCTTTCTGCTTTTGATAAGCATTTACTATAGTAAGCAATTACTTTCTCTTCATTACCCTGAATTTGTGATAAAACACCTGATATACCGTAACCGCTCGCGTCCGTGTCAAGGATAAATTCTCCTTCCGAAATTGGATATGCTAAGACCGGTGCTTTTAAAAGATTGCTTTTCAATAAATTAAAAGCCTCGTCGCACTCTTGTGTCCAAGCAAACCTTTCACCCTTTTCCGTTAATTTATGTAACGGTTTGGCGATCGTTGAGAATTGAAAGACATAGCGACGATAGTATGAGCATAAGCCAAGGAAGCTGCGTACGTCTTTGACGTTTTTAGGAATAGGCCAGTTTTTAACGCTCTCGATCTTCGCAGGATCGGTAGCAATTCCAGACTCGCTTATTACATGTCCTAAAAAGGCGACATTCTTACGAAACAAATTACATTTTTCGGGATTAAGCTTTAGATTAGCGTCCCGCAGACGTGCGAATACAGTCTTTAAATTCTCAACGTGCTCAGAAAACGTTTTAGAAAAGACTATAATATCGTCCAGATATACTAGACATATTTGCCACGTCAAACCCGACAGTATTCTTTCCATTAAGCGTTCGAAGGTCGCCGGGGCGCAACAGAGCCCGTATGGCATTACTCGGAACTGCCAGAGCCCAGAGCCCTGGATGGAGAAACTAGTCTTCGGTTTGTCTTTCTCAGACATCGCAATTTGCCAAAAACCGGATTTTAAGTCTATGGTACTAAACCATACTGAGCCGGATAAAGCGTCTAGAGTATCGTCAATACGAGGTAAAGGTTGGCTATCTTTTATTGTCAGATCATTTAGTTTCCTAAAATCACAGCAAAACCTTACGCTACCGTTTCCTTTAGCAACAATGACGATCGGGCTGCTCCAAGGACTGCAAGAAGGTTCTATTATACCGCTTTCTTTCATCTTTTTAATTTCTTGCTCTGCAACCGCGCGTTTAGCAAGGGGTATACGGTACGGTGGTAATTTCACGGGCTTAGCGTTTCCCGTGTCAATGGTATGTTCTACCAAGTGAGTACGACCTATGTCGTCCGCATCTTTTGAAAACAAGTTCTGATGCTGCACGAGCAATTGTTTGACAGTGCAAATTTGCTCTTCAGACAATGTTTTGTCAACTTTATCGAAAACTGGAGTAAGGTGGTTCGGAAGGGACTCCAGTATTGAGGAGTTGTTTACCGATATGGCTTCTAAGGATTGAATGTTTTGTTCAGAAACAGATTCATAAACTGCAGCCACAGTCCCTTTGTACACGGTACAAGGTTCGATACCCAAATTCACTACTCGCAAAGGAATTTCACCATTTTTAAGATCTATCACGCTTTTCGCGATCAATAATCCGCTTTTCGAGACAAATTTTTCATGCGGTTCTATAACTCCCACGGAATGCGATACAGGCCCAGATAATTTGCCTGGTAAAATTATTTCCGTTTCAGGAGGAATAACCATGTTTTCCTTCACTGTTACACGACAACATTTATAGTTTTCAGTACTTTTTAACGAGTAGCAAGAAATGCGTTCACTCCCGATTTCTAAACATCGTTTATTTAACAAAACATTGCAGTTAAACCTTTGTAGAAAATCAATGCCCAAAATTCCGTCATTGTTTATATCGGCTAGATACAGGCTATGTTCAAAAGTTTGAGTTCCAATGTTTATAGAAAAATTTGCTTTACCATGAAAGGGTGCCGTTTGGCCAGTAACAGTCACCATAGACTGGAAGACAGGTTCAATTTTTAAGTCACTTTTATTTGACCATAAATGAAGTATATTTTTGTTCAAAATACTGATGTTTGAACCAGTGTCAATTAAGAAAGATAATCGCTGGTCATGTATCGTAGCGTTTACAAACAAGCCATCTTCTTGAATGCGGTAAACAGGATTTACAGGGATTGGTTTGTCTGGGGATCTCTCGGTTGTGGTCGACCTTCGGTCCCCGACGAACTCGACCCTTGTCCGTTTCCCTCATTCTTCTTATTCCAATTCTGAAATTTACGCTTCTTTTGCCATTTCTTATTATTATAGCCATTATTTTGTTCCTGGTGCCGATTTTCTACATTGGGTTTAAAATTCGCCATTTCTTTCACCAATTCCGACATTTTATTACAAAGTTCGGCCAGTTTGTCTTCAGTCTTCGTAGACTGGGTTTCAACGGGTTCGACGCCGCGAACGTGGTGTCCATCACGACTACGATCCGCTATCCTGTGGGCTTCTAGTCGCACTGCGATTTGCTCGGCCTCGGTCACCGTGCCAGGTCCCACTTCACGAAGTCTGAGTCGAATGTCTGAGTTTGGTATAGCATCAATAAAATGGTCTAAAGCTAAAATCTCAATGACTTCCATGGAAGCGCATGGATATGCCTTCCTAGTAAGACATTTAATTGACTGAGCTAGTTCTGGTAAACTTTCATTTTTGCCTAGTTTTCTTGATTGTAACTTTGATCGGAAAACTTCCGCTCTATTAACAGATCCAAATCTATTTTTCAAGATCTCAACTAATTTCACAAAATCTCTTCGCTGATTTGAGTCTAATTCACCCAGCAGCGCTCGAGCCGATCCGCCCAGACTACTAGCTAAGTAAAGGGACTTTGTTTTATAGTCCCAAGAGTTTAAGTCGGCAATGATATTGAATTGTGTAAGGTATTCGTCCAGATCTTCAGAGCCATCAAATATCTGTGGTCGTATTTTATCCCTACCCCCAGATACATGGTCGTAACCCGACGGTCCAATATTACCGGTGCTAGGGTTAGATAAAGCATATTGGCTGCGACTTTCATGGCGACGACTACCTACACTATCAATGTGATCAGGGGTACTGTGTATACGCCGATCACCGTGCTCATCAAAATCAATGCATGGGGGAAAAGGGGAGCTAGAGTTGCGAACATTTCGACGGTTGTTTGAGCTGTAATTGCTAGGTTGTGAATGCACTTGAGTTTGCAAATCATGCAATTTATTGTCAAAGTCACTCAAACAACTGCGAACTTCAGACTTAAGCAATTTTATATCTATGGCCAATTCCGACCTTATTTCCCGCATACATTGGCGAATTTGATCAACAGGATTTCCAGACTCTCCGTCCCCGGGGCTATGTGAATCGTTACTACTAACATTATCGGTCTCATCCTCTGAATTATGATTTTCAATGGAATTTTGTAGCCTATCGGGATTAAATGTAACTGTCCCCGAATCTTCCATACTTATGTCTCTCTAATTTGTCCCATTGAGTTAGGAAAATAGACAAATTTAACTATCCACCGATTCCAAGATGACAGATCCCACCGCTGCCACCAAATTTCTGTAACGGACCCCCACTTAGAACGTCGTCAACAACACGTAACCGTGCAGACACAGACCGACAGACGCACAACGCCAAAACACAATGAACGGATTCTAAGGGTGTATAACCCTAACCCGTTTATGGTTCGAAGTCCAACAAGAGACTTAAATACTGGGGGATATATCCCGTCACGTTTACGGGATCGTCCTGGACCCGGCTTTTGGATAGGAATATGGAAGATGGAGTATTCTGGAGAATACTTGGGGAGATAGATCTAGATTGGGATTAAATAGATCTATAAAGGCAAAAGAAAATACCACCCAAAACGGAATAACAGTTTACACATTTAATGTTTGGCTACTCTAATATTATTCCAAAGATGTTAGAAATTTACAATTCATGTTTCATTTTACAAAAGATAAATATTGGAGAAATCGAAGCTTTCTCAGTAAACCTTGGGAACGGAGAATTTTGGAGAGTCTAGTATTGGAGAATTCTGGGTGGGGTTGACCACATTATTCCAATGTCGTCAAATTCTCCAGAATCCTCCAACGGTCGGGTACAAAATTAAACCTCTATTCCCTTATTACCTCTTGGGGCATCCCGACGTATGTGTCTATTATTACACTTGACGGGATTAGATGAAGGTCGTTGGGGGAAATAGGGTTCTAGCCTTTGATTTAATAACGAAGCGATGTGCTTTTGTTGAGAGCGAGAAAAACTCTGATGAAAATTCAAAACAACGCGCTATTTATACTAAAAATGACGCAGGTAGTGACGTCACATCTCGTGAAACGCTGGCGGAAGTATAGTACTCAATCGGAACACAACTGATACTATCCTTACGCCTCTATTAAAATTACTAGTAAAATCGCATCCTCTTGGATATGGAAAAGTAAACGGACAAACCACAGCATTTCAGACAAATATGGCCGACTTTCCAAGAATCTCACGAGAAAGCAGTAATAAATAGAGCGAAATGCTTAAGAATAAATGCAATAGCCATTCATAAAGGTAAATTAACAGCATAAAAACTATTGCAATACAAGAATACAAGTTAGTTTTAACCCTAAGTTATCTAGCACTAGAAATAAATGCAAATTCGACTACCAAAAAGCAGAAATCGTACAATCCTGATTTTTAACACTGAGCAATCGTAAGAGAAGCTGCTAAGATGCTAAGTTAATAATGCACGAACGTTACAGTTCCATTTGGCTTTGGAACTAATATACATGGTGAACTGTAATTATTTTGGCTGGGTTCAATAAAGTCATTCTCCAATAAGTAATTCACTTCATCTTGAAGGGCTTTTTGTTTCACTGGATTCATTCTATAAGGATGTTTTATTGGTTGAGAATCTTCCACAATGACATCATGATATATTTTATCAGTTCTTGTTGGGATGTCAGGAAACAAGTGTTCATATTCATTAATCAACTGTTTCAGCTCTTCTCGTTGAGATGGCTCCAAATGTGAAAGTTTGTCGTCAAGATTCTTAAGTATTTCAGAGTTCTCAAGTTTAGGTGGACCAGGAACGGATTTTTCACTAAAGTCTGAATTAACTTCTGATTCAATCACATTTGATTCTTGTGGGACAGTGTTTACAACTGTAACCGGTTTTGAAATAGAGCTATCTCTGTCAAAATACTTTTTTAACATATTCACATGACACATTTGTTTATTTTTACGCCTTCCAGGAGTATTGATGATATAATTCAAATCACTTGTTTTCTTATCAATAGCATACGGGCCATAATATCTTGCCTGTAAGGGTCGGCCAGGTATTGGCAAAAGAGCAAGGACTTTATCACCTGGTTCAAATTTCCTATCAACACTATGCTTGTCATATCTTGCCTTCATTTTGCTCTGAGATGATTTAAGATTTGACGTAGCAACCTCACATGCCCTAGACAGTTTATTTCTGAAGTCAGAAACATACTGTAATAAGTTCAAGGGTGTTTCATCATCAGCAAGAAATTTCTCTTTTAAGAGTGTTAATGGCCCACGAACAGAATGACCAAAAACTAACTCAAAGGGGCTAAAGCCAAGAGATTTTTGAACAGATTCTCTGACTGCAAATAATAGCAAATGAATACCTTCATCCTAGTTTTTCTCAGTATCAAAACAATATGACCTTATCATATTCTTTAGGGTCTGATGAAATCTTTCTAAAGCACCTTGACTTTCAGGATGATAAGCAGATGACCGATATTGCTTGATACCTAATTCATGGATAACCTGTTGGAATATGCCTGACATGAAGTTTGATCCTTGATCAGACTGAACTGATTTTGGAAGGCCAACAAAAGTAAAGAACTTGACAAGAGCCTTAACGATTGACTTTGCCTTAATGTTTCTTAAAGGAATTGCTTCTGGGAAGCGAGTAGAAGCACACATAATTGTCAACAAATATTCAGAACCTGACTTGGTTTTTGGTAAAGGACCAACGCAGTCTATTATTATTCGACTGAAAGGTTCATCAAAAGCTGGAATGGGTTGTAACCTTGCTTTTGAAATAACTTGGTTAGGTTTCCCTACCATTTGACAAGTGTGGCAACTTTTACAATATTTGGAAACGTCCGATTTAAGTCCAGGCCAAAAGAAATGAGTCATAATCTTGTTTACACCTAAATGACCAGACATTGGACTTTCATGTGCTATACTAAGTATTTCATGGCGATATGACTTTGGAACAACAATTTGGTGATGAACAGCCCAATCGTCATCAGCTGGGACATCAAATGGTCGCCATTTTCTCATCAGAATACCATTCTTTTTATAGTAACAAACAGGATTCTGAGACATTTCTTTTCCGGGTAATGCCCTATCAATTAACTTTGAAATCTCAGGATCATTTTGCTGTTCCTGGATTAACTTTGACTTTGAATGCGTTTCATGACCTTGGTCATTTGACCTTGGAGATGACTGACAAAATTTTGACGAGTCTGTCTGAGTATCAGGCAGACTAAGATTTAAATACTTTTTAATCTCGTCATTGAAATATTGACCAACAAAAGTATGAGTTAAGTCAATATCATTTGAATTTTTCAATGAAGCTTTTTTAGCCATACCCCGAGTTACTGCACATGAAGGGTACAAATCAGGTATTTCCTGCAAAATAGGATCATCTGTTTGACCTACATTAGGTGTGTCAGTTACAAGAGGATTAAAAACAACCTTATCTCCAGCTAAGTCATTGCCTAGCAATAAATGTACACCTTTAAATGGTAAAGAATATTAACACCAACAACCACAGAACCAGTAACCAAATCTGAAGACAAATTAACCTTATGAAGAGGAATATTAATAATACCACACTCTACACCCTGAATAAGGACGCTAGTACCAGACGAAGTCTTCTCAGAAAAAGGCAGAACATCTGCTAAAATAAGAGATTGAGAAGCTCCTGTGTCTCTTAAAATTTTAATAGGGGTAGGTGGGCACAAATCACCTGAAAGTGATACAAAACCATCTAACATGAACGGTTCAAAAATCTCCATACAGGAATCAGAATTTGGTTCTGCCTTAACAATTGAATTTAACTCAAAAGAAGGCTGTGATTTAGGCTGAAGGCTGGTGAGCCCTGTAGGTTTGGCTGCACTCAGTTCCTTCTTCCTTTTTAATCTAAAACATTCTGAAATAAGGTGACCTGGTTTTTTACAAAAAGTACAATGTACTCGAGATAAGGGATTTTGAACATTGGTTTCACCAGTAGACTTTGGTTTAGGTGAATTCGATTGACTAGACATGCTAGATGAATCACCAGACATAGATTTATTTTGGGGATGTGAGGAAGCAGGTTTTGCTTTATTAACGAAAGAATTTGTGTGTGTAAGGTAGTAATCATCAGCTAAACGAGCTGCTTCATGTATAGTTTAAACAGTTTTTTCATCTAAATGTGACTTAATGTCAGATTGAATGCAATTTTTGAATTGTTCAATTAATATAAGTTGTCTAAGATTATCATAATTTTGGTCTATTTTCTTAGAATAGCACCACCTGTCAAATAATTTTTCTTCATTTCTTGCAAATTCAACGTGAGTCTGGCCAGATTCTTTTCTACAACTTCTAAATTGTTGTCTGTATGCTTCTGGTACCAGCTCATAACCTTTGAGAATGAGTTCTTTTACAGTTTCATAATAATTGCTTTGTTCTGTTCTAAGTTGTGAATAAATATTGCGAGCTTTTCCTACTAAGACACTTTGGAGAAGTAAGGTCCATTGCTCCTTTGGCCATTTCAAGTTATTTGCAACTTTTTCAAAATGTTCGAAATATGTATCAACTTCATTTTCTTGAAATTGAGGAACAAGCCTAAAATGTTTTGTTACATCAAAATTGTCATTATACATATATCTGGGCTGATTTGCTCTATCTTGTATTTCTAATTATTTTAATCGTAATTGAAATTCTCCTTCTTTTTCTCGCTCTCTCTCTCTGCTCTCTCTTCTTCTCGTTCTATTTCTTCTCTTTGAAATTGCCTTTCTCTTTCTTTTTCTTCAATTTCTCTCTGTGCTCTTTCTCTTTCAATTTCAATTTCTAATTGCTTTTCTTGAAATTTTCTCTCTTCTCTCTCTCTTTCTATTTCCAATTCCTTCTCTCTTTGTTGGAGTTTTAACAGTTCAAGATCTCTTGAGCTTGAAACTGATGGAACATCAACAATGAGAGACAGAGCCTTTTCATCAAAGATGTCCTCATCAACAAAATATTGAACCAAAATATTCTTAATTTCATGCTTTCGCAATGAGGACTTGACTTCTTTTAATTCATAATGCTTGGCAAGATTGAGCAAATCAGGCTTTTTACCCAAATTCAATAGCTCCATGGAAGGTTCGTGCGTAATTTTTTCTAAGTCAAAAGACATGGTAGCTTGTTGCTGTATTCAAACAAGAATGTAAGATTTCGATAAATAATAGTGAAAGTACACTCTAGATTTATCAAAATTGAATTATGAAATTAATTTCTTAAATAATTTTTAACAGCAGATTTAAATAAAGAATTTGTTTGATTTGTTTTGTTTTGTTTGGTTGTCTGATGTTCGTATCCCGGACGAGCCCCCAATATGTTACGTGCCAATGTAACACGAACAAAGAAGCCAGCAACAAACTTTACAATTAACAATATTTATTGACAATAATAACAGAATTATTGACAATATGAAATTAATACAAAAACAAATTACAATACCTTGCATGTTTAATCCTAAAGTTTTTGATTTTAGATCCAATTTAATTAAGTTTCTGGTCCACAAATATTAAGTCCAATAATATCCGAATTCAAAATTAAACACGCTTTTAAACACACTTTTAAGATAACAAGAAATCCCCTTTTAGTTTAACACAGTACTACTAAATGAAACCATAAGTCTAAAACAAGTGAACCAAGAATGCTGTAGGAACCCCTTTATATAATACCATAGAATAATCTAGAATAGCAGAGAACATAAGAATACTCTAGAGTCTGAATCACTTTCCAGAAGTCCTTTCTAGAAAGATCTACAATATTCTACATACATTTACCTAACAGAATCAAGAGATAGGAAAATTCCCAGTCTAAAAATAGACACGGTAAATACTATTAGGTTTATTTATAGCTTATACATAACATTTCTTATTCGCAACTCTTGACATCGATGATAATGTGTAAGGGCAAGCCGACACAACAGTTACATAAATTATCCATTACAGATGGTGATCTTATATTAAAAAAAATATTATTTGATCCGTCATGCGGGAAAACCTGTCTAAATAACGGCGTTTTATCGGTCTTAACCCTAGTTTACATTACGAGTAACGGCTTATCAATTTTCAAAAAAATTCCACCGTAAATTAATTTTGCGTTGAAATTGAAAAAAGACGCAAAGTGTTGAAGGAAGCATTGAGAAAAGTCAGAAGATGCTTGCAAGCAACATCTCTATTTTCTTTAATGTTTCCACTTTTATTACCTCCCGTGCGTAATACATCCGGTTGGAGGGTGGGGGTCACATAAACAGGTTCAAAGAATCCCATACATTTTGGAAAATACATTATTTTTCTTGGTTTATGGCTAAGAAGTTTCCCACTGTGTAAGAATTGAAGTTAAAATATATTGTCAATTTTACTGACATAATTCGAATTATTAGCCTGATATGTTCTTGAAAAAAAGGAAGCTGTGTATAGAACATGTATGCATTTTTTTTAACGGGAGGTAATTAATATCGCTAATTTTGTTCATCCAGGACAAAATATGCGATATAGGATTACCTCCCATTTATTTCACTCAACACTCGCTCCACACACTCATTCACTTTCTTTCCTTAATCATTCAAAAATCATTCACCTTGTCAATTTCACGATGTTGTTAACTGTTACGGATCATTTTCTAAGCGTGTTTAATTTACAAATATCTCTAACCCTAGCATTTCTGGAGTGTGGGTTAAAGTTGACTCGACTTTTATCTTTATTCAATATCTTTTTGTCGAGTGAAATAAATATACAATTAGGACTATCGTGAAATTGACAAATTAAATGATTTTCGAATGAAAATTCCATGCGTGTAATGGGTTTGGATGATTTTCAAGGGAGTTAAAACATAACGCTTATTTAGTTTATTTGGGCGAAATTAGAAATATTTTTACCTTCCTTTAATGAAATCTACGTACTTTAATGATTTTGTTTCTTCACGGAAGATACCTGAAGGTTAAAAATCAACACCAGCTAGTAAAATCATGCAATAACTTGAACGATGTGATCGAAAAGTTGACCATTTTGAACGATTTTGAGCGTTATGAATAATGTAAATGTGTGTTTGGAACGAACGAATAGAGCGCTTTGCGAGCGATTAAGAACGGCTTTGGTCGAGATGGATGTCAATTTTACGATGCGATTATCAGTATGTTCAACTGAACAAATAAACCAAAATGCGAGATAATACCAAGGTGGTGTTATCAAAACATTTTTTACAAAATTTTATATATTTGCTAAATATAGACAAGCCTTCTTTCATTGAAAATACTCGAGGACATCACTGAGGTGACTATTGGATTCCTTAAATGTCAGGGGAAAATGAAAAATTAAAGTAAAAGTCATGCAGGAAATGTTCAATCATAGAAGGATATGTTACAATTTTCTTGTAAATCCAGCCATTTATTCTGATCAAAGTGAGTTTTAAAATGTTACAAACCGTTTAAATCAGAAGCACTATTGTCAACTTTCTCTCTTATCCTCCATATTGGTTTGTTGCAGAACTGGGTCATATCATATGATTTGAACTGACCTGATTGGTTGATTGGTCTGTAAACAATGTGATGTATTAGGGGGTGTCTCTTATAGCCAATTAAATAGTGTAAAACTGAACAATTTCATTTGGAATGCTTCTAAACAAAGACAAATCGTCACCTCAGTGATGTCCTTGCAATTTGAGGATGTATTTTTCCTATTTATTCTGTTAGTATAAGGCCAATTTTAACAAAAGTTCGCATTCATATAGAAATTTATATGTGCTTTAAAGATACATTTCATTTTTTTTTGTATTTATGCAAAAAAATCTTGGTAATATTGATTTGAATGTTGACCTGGAATTTTTGAAAGACACCTTGTCATTTAATGATTATTATTTTTATAATTTCTTTGATACTGCCACATGTGAGACAATATGGGATGTGAATCCTACGTGCAGGATGAGGCAGCACAGGCGAACGCCTCAAAAACTTTGACTTTAATAAATCAATAAATGCGTGATGCCAACTTAGGGCACAAGTGATCCAGAAATAGCAATATACATTACCCAGTAAAACGTATCTAACCCCCTTTTTTTTCAAATTTTAAGCTATCGTTTGTGCTTCGATCTTCTACCCTGCATGTAAGTTAACGTAGTGCAAGCGAACGCTCATGAAATTGTTGTGTACATTAGTTTATACTTATTTATTTTAGTTCGATTGCGACGAAAGCTTAAGCTTATTGAATCGCTTTCGAACTCTCAATCCTGATGTTTTCACGTCCCTGAGAGAGAGGCAGTGGTTTTAAACCCACTGCTACCCAATTTTACAGCTGGGTGACCTGGGGCTGGCTATTAAGTGTTTTGCCCTTAAACACACCCCGGTGACAGTGGGGCTCGAACCACGGACCTGCAGGTCACGGGTTGAGTGCATTTACCACTCGGCCACCGAGACAGTATATAACACAGGGAAACGTATCTGATGCGTTTTCCAATATGCGTTTTCCAATAAACGGGATGGGTTCCGCCGCTTGTGCTTCGTTATATCCGGAAAGAAGGAATTGTTCGTTGACAATAGTCGCACAGAAAGTAAAGGATGAAAACTGTACATGTATGTACGTTTTGACATCTTTATTGATACTTTGTGCCCTTCTATCTCGTTACTTTTAAAACAAAAATAGAAAACACAGTAACCCTTCAGTTGTTCAAATATCTTGTCGCTGATCGGTCGATATGTCGCAACTACAGCCGATAATCTGCTATCCATTCAAAGATTGATTGACATGATATACAAGATTGGACTACTGTTAACAAGATCGTGAAATTGAAAAGTTGGAGGAATTTGTAGCGATTTGGAATGATATTAAATGAGTGCGTGGAGCGACTTTTAAATGAATTTTCAGGGAGGTAATACATATCGCTAATTTCGTCCAATTTGAACGAAATTAGCGATGATTTATTACCTCCCTTTCATACATATCATAGTATTTTCCTGTTTGTCTACCTTTCGGGCTAAACAGACGCTTTGGAATACACTTATGATGATAGAATTTTGTAATGATTTGATATATTTTAATGAAATGTCAATCATTATGAACGACTTTTAATTGTTCTTGAAAAATTTGGATAGATTTTGAATGGTTTGAATGGTTATTTTGAATGAATGATTTTAGTGTTGAGTGAATGATTTGGAATGATTTGATCGAGAAGAGTGTCAATTTCACGGTGTGATTAACTGTACCGGGTAATTTGACTGACATTTTTTTATCTGTTCGAGATACGCCAGAAGTATATATAGCCGTCTCTAAACTGGCGTGTTTTGAAACGTGCACTGCATTCAAAATAAATATATTTTATAACGTCCTGAAACTGAACAGCAGGTGATTAATTTTGGAATGAATGCGGAATTAAATTTACTGAGAAGGCGGAGGAGCGAGCTTTGAATAAACTTAAGGAGAGGTTAGAACCTATTGCTAATTTCGTCCAGTTGGAAGAAATGTGCGGTACTTGTTATATCCATATAAAAAAACTACTTTTTTCTTTATGTTTTGTCGTACGTACATTACATTAAATGATCTGTGATCAAGATAAAAACGTTAGCAAACCGCTTATGAAATGATACCTTGCTTTGAATGGACACATCTAAAGCTGGATACATTTTTAAATGTTTGCAAACCTTTCTACATCCTGGACGCAGGGTTGGGTCTGTAGTATTGACCACCGTCGCACTAAAACTCTTGTTTATATATGTGACCCGTCACGCGAAAATGGACCATCCGGATATTCTGTAAAATGAGTATTTGAAAAAGAGATTAGATTCACCATAGGTCAAACATAAGTCGCATTTCAAAACATTCTTTCACAGGAAGGTAGATTGGTTATTCTAGATTAAGAAAATAAGTACGGTGCAAAAAGTTTCGACCCTTGTCGGTCTGCACAGTCTTACTAGGGTCGACACTTTACGCACTACCCAGATGGTCCCTTTTCGCGTGGCAGGTCACATTTGTAAATGTCTGTTAGAATTCACCAAGCGGTCCATTCACGCGGAAACAGGTCACATCAATTTACAATTATTCGTGACTATATTACGGACCTCTCGAAAAAATAAACAGTGGGTTTTACCTAAATTTTGTAATTTCCTTCTTCGTCATAACATAGTGTGCAACTCCGAACAGTTCGGAGAGTGGTTCATTCCGTTATTGGTTTACAACCCAGGTATGCGAAATATTTCAAATTAAAAAAAATATAAAGAGACAATGAGATTTTTTTTTTCGAATTAATTTAAGTGTGAAACTAAATTCGCACTATACTTATTTTCTGCATCTAGAATAAGTAATCTTCCTTCCTACATGTATGAAATAATTTTTGAAAAGCAACCTCTGGTTTTTCCGTAGGCCTACTAGAAACAATCTCTTTTTCAAAAAAATTTTCACGATTTTCCCAGATGACCCCTTTTCGCGTGACGGATCAGAAAAAATGATCCACTCTAAAACCGATGTTGATGGAACTAGTTTTGCCTAAGCTAATATGATAACTACATATTCAATCGTTCACTGAGGACCAAATCTATCTGTTAAGCAAATCAAATTGCGTATTTTTTTATGAATACAATATTAAAAAAAATAATAATGCAATTGATAAAAATGTTATCTGCACATAGACGAGACACCGACCTGACTATCAGGCGCGGATCCATTAGAATTTCTTACCGGGGAGTCGGTCATCAAAATGTTATAAATACAGCTTGAACAAAAAAATCAGTTGGGATAGTTAGGAATGATACTGAAATATATGGTTGAAAACGGGAAATTGACATGTTGAGTGATTTTAGAATGGTTTCGTAGTGATATTTAATGAGTGAGTGATGAGTGAGCTTTTAGTGTGTTTCAATGGATGTAAACCACGTCGATAATTTTGGACAAGATTTGCTATATCTTTTCCCTCCCTTTTATAAACTATACGTTATTTTAAGTTTGTGTGACTTCGTGGGCCATTTAGACACGACATATACGGAAATAGCCAACTGGTTTAATTGATATGGATAAGATGTCGAACGTTTTAAGCCATTTCGAAGCGTTTTTGAGCAGTTTCAGAACGTTTTGAGTGATTGGCGTGAGTGGTTTGAATGTCACAAATTGATCGCTTTGCGGGTAATTTAAATGGTTTTGGTCTGAATGAGTGTCGATTCCATTATGCTGTTAACTTTAATATATTATCATATAGTCCTTAGGACTAGGTCACCATGCGATCCCTAAGGTTTTTGCGATAGTGGTATGTTAGTGTTCATTGGACCTTCCTAGGCAAGAAGTTTCGGTCCCAGCTGTCACAGATGTACAGTTTGATCACAGCATACACTGCCTGTTTCTACTTTTAAGTTAGAGTAAGAAAACCTAGCCTAAAACCGAGCGTCGAATCAACTTTGCAGTGCTCTTGTGATAGTTTATATCATGTTGAATGTTGTATTATACATTTAGCCATATCGTGAAATTGACGTTGTGAATGATTTTGGAATGAAATAGAATGAGTGTGTAGAGCGAGGTTTGAGTGAAGTCAAAGGGAGAACAAAATTAGCGACATTGATTACCTCCATTTAAAAATGTGCATTCAAGTTCTATAAATAGCTTCCTATCAATTAAAGAATCTGTCAGAGGCTTAAAATTTCAATTATGCCTCTGAAAACGTGTATTTTTTCTAGCTTTATTTATTTTGAATGACGTTGTTGATACTTTATTCAGTGAGCTTTTTTAAATGGTTTAAGTGGGTGTTTGAAATGAATGGATCGAGCGCAGACAGACTTATTTGGAATGGTTTTGATCGAGATGAATGTCAATTGTACGATGTTGTTAACTGTAGTGTATAGATTTGTACAGTAACCTGTTTTGCATCTATTCCACGTCCTCTTGAGTAAAATTGAAATCCCTGACAAACTGTTTGAAGTTAGCCATTAATTTTACCTTTAAGCCATTGTTTGGGGACTCCTTAATACACTATGATGAACAAAGTTTTGGTAAAAATTAATACATAAACAATAATGTTTAGCTTACATTCGTTTCATTTATGTGGACAGTCACACTAAAAGGGACCATCTGGGTAGTGCGTGAAGTATCTACCCTTGTTAGACCGTACGGACTGGACAGGCTGACGACGGTCGAAACCTTTCGCATTTGGCTGATTGTCTGTATCTAGATTGACCAATCTACATTCTTGTAAACAATTTTCTTTATTTAAATTAATCCTCCAAACATTTATCAAGTTTCAAGTGAATGTGTTCAGTAGAACCAATAATATCACAAACTGCCAATGTCAACGACGACGACGATAGCGCTATAGCAAAACAAGGCTATAACAAAACATTTGGTTTTCTCCGAAAACAGTCGAGCTAATAATGAATAATAACTAGTGTAATAAGCTTATAGGGCTGTCACACCTTAACGTTTTAGCCAGCGTGTGCGGAACGTGTTGGGATTTTTATAACACGCTGCGAACACGTCGGGTACGCTATGGACACGTTCCGCACACGCAATCGGCACGCTGTAACACGTTGGCACACGTTGCGATACGCTGAGCATCTCATAAAATTTTGTGCATGCATAAAATTTCTCAGCGTGTGCCGAACGTGTTGGAACACGCTCCGCACACGTTCCGAACACGCTCAGCACGCCAGAGACACGCTAGGAGCTCGTTCACTTACGCTACGGACACGCTAGAAACACGTTCGCCAAAAGTTTAACGTGCTTCTAGCGTGTCTCCAGCGTACTGGGAACGTGTGCATAGCGTGTCTTCAGCGTACTGAACGTGTGTCTAGCGCGTTGCCAGCGAGTTCACGGCGTGTTTCTGGCGTATGATAGTGTTTCAGTTTTCAATAAAAAATATATAAGTTCCGCAGCATATTTTTCTTGAATTTCTACCATCAGCTTGTCGTTAATAAACAAATTTGTGCATATACGTGTGTATGACCTTTTTGACATGTTCATATCTGCATGTTTCCTCATGACAAGTCTAAGAATGACTTGAAAACTCGATTATAAGTAGCAATCTCTATATTTGACGATGAACGATTTCGTTCAAGTCATATAAATAAAACTTATGTTATGTTATGCTATGTTATAAGCTGCTTGTCTTTTCTTCCATATAAATCCTTTACTGATTTTCTTAATTCCTTAGATTGTCGAGGTGGAGAATGTAGCCTAAATGTGCATTAAACATTGCATTTATGACTTAACAAGTGCTTCTGCTCTTTGGTCAGAATAACAATACGTTCGCGAAAATACAAACATTCATTCGTCTCATTTGATCATTATCAATATACCAAAAAGACAAGTACATCGTTGTACCTAGCGGTCATAATACAAGACGTGTTTTACTCTATTCTGTTCTGTTCAGAATATTTGATTCTATTATATGTACTACAAGTTTGATATTTGGTACACATTTTCCCCCTCAATATAAGACTAGCTATTCAAGATTAAGAGAGGTTGTAGAAAGTCATCCTACATGGTAGAGCATATGGAGAAAGAAAGGAGTGCATTATGATAAATAGTTCCTTACCCTTTCGCAATATTTTTTGAGTGAAAAGTACCAGAAGCTTTAATCAGTCTGAAATCTTATAAGTTTGTTATATGCATGTTTTCATGTGTAACAGGTGTCAGTGTTTTTTTTTTTCTTTTCGTCTTTTCCTATTTTCTTTCACATGAACCAACATACTTTGAATTTGAATATTTGTAGTGGCCGGTGGCCTCTTTATATATTAAAAGAATGAATTTAAAGCGGTAATTTCTTGCAGAATTTATATTTACATCTAAAACACGCTGCTAACACGTTATAACACGCTAGAAGCGCGTTACAAACACGCTAAGCATGTTCTGAAGACGTTACGAGAACGTTGGACACACGCTCAAGAACGTTGGTATAAGCTGACATACGCTATCAACGCCTTCTAGACACGTTACTCACGCGTTACTTACACGTTCAAACTCGTTATGAACACGCTACAAGCGTGTCGTGAATTGACAAAAAGAAAATCTAGGTCAGCGTATGCCGACGTATTGCGGACTTAGTCGTTTTCTCAAACGCGTTAGGCACACGCTGGCTTAAACGTTGAGGTCTGACAGGGCCATTAAAAATATAAACTAATGCAATTGTTTAAAATAATCCAATTCTCTCAAAGTCAATATATTTGCGTTTAGATAGATAATCAAAACGAATGCGATTTTCTTTGTAACGACATACACTTTGAAATTTTAACAGTCTGTGATCAAGTTAAAGGCAATGTAGAAATCGACTTTAGAGATGTCTAAATTAGTTTTCTGTAATTTATAGGGATATCAGATATAGTTATGAGTGAATAACATGATAAAATTATGTGTTTTGTGTCATTTTAACAGTTTTATCCTAATATTATTGTTGATCGGGCAAAAAATGAGGCGTCTAGAGTGCATACAGGGCAAATGTTTTTTTTTTTTTTTTTTTTTTTTTTTTTTTTTACATTTTTTTACTGCAAATACATAAAAACGCTTCGAAATCGTCCAAAACCATCAATCTACAATTTACAACATCGTGAAATTGACAAGGTTTAATGATCCTGGAATGATTAAGGAATGAAACTAAATGAGTGTGTGGAGCGAGTTTTGGGTGAATTTAAAGGGAGGTAATCCATTATCGCAAATTTTGTTCAGGATGAACAAAATTAGCGATATTGATTACCCCCCTTTAATTAAAAAAATGCTTAAAAGTTATAAACATAGCTTCCTATTTCTTCAAAAACCTATGAGACACTTACAATTTGGATTATTTCAGTGAACTCGCAGTTTTTCTCTATCATCTTCTTTTTTGAATGGTTTTGTAGATTCTATATTTTTCAATGGGTTTGAGCGTCCCTGAACGGATCGAGCGAGCGTGTGGACTGAATGAAGGGAGCGCCGAGTGAGCGATTCAGAACGGTTCTGACTGAGGTGAATGCCAATTTCACGATGTAACTAACTGTATCTATTAAATCATTCAAACATTTTGAATGGTCAGTAGATTTTAAAACTTCTGTAAGGACATAAAGGCACGAAAATACGTAGCTCATATCAAATGGAACTAACAGAAAATCACTTGTTTCGTCAAACTGAACGCAACCATCGACATTCTATTACCTTCATTTAATTTCAGTCAAAACTAGCTAATTAGACTCATCCAATTTCATTCATAAACTGTTCCAAAATTATTCAACTTGTCAATTTTATGATGTTATTGACTGTTCATGTTACTGCGGATCATAAATAATTCATTCTATGTTAATACATGTACTATTCTCCCTTTCAAATCATTCACGAATTCTCCTCTATCCGTTCCACAGGCAATTGTTTCATAAAATGTTTTCGTCACATGCGTGGTTATATATTAACTGGTAATCTATTTGACAATAAGAAGATTATTATTGCCTGTGGTCCACACATGCCGTACTTTGAATCTGTTTACCTTGAATTTAGAAATCTTAAATCACTAAGACTTAATCTCGAGTAATTTCAAGACCCCCTAAATATCACTTGTTTCAGGGGCAATCTGAATTTATATCCAGAGTTAGACATTAAACACGTACCCTCGTGGGAAATCTTAAACTTTATGTTTCTCGCTGTTCCTAGACAAATACTTTTAAAATAAGAAGTGATGGGTATAAATTTTTATCAAACTTTTCATAAAATGCCACTTGTGAGATTTCATCTTTCCCTAGGAAAAACACAGAAAAGTTGGACACCCTTTTAAAAATTGGCCTTTTTTATTCCTATGTCGAATGGTTTTACGATAGTTTTAGGAATATCGATGCTGAGTATACATCATTTGTTCTGACTTTCTGGGTTTGACATTCGATCGTTTACAAGGAAATGGATGTACATTATTCCGCGATGCATCTAGTAAACATTTTCTCTTCTTATTACGGTTAGTTACATCGTGAAATTGACATTTAACTCAATCAAAACCACTCCAAAGCGCTCACCCAGCGCTCCATTCATTCACTCCAGAAACCCACTCAAACCATTCAAAAACGCTCCAAACTCACTGAAAAACATTTAATAACAACTTCGTTCAAAATACAAATAGCTGGGAAAAAATCGGGATTTCACTTATTTAATTGAAATTGTAAGCGTGTAATACATGTAGGTTCTTGAAGAAATAGGGAGCCACCCATAGAACTTGTATACAATTTGTTTTAAAGGGGGGAAATCAATATTACTAATTTTGTTCATACTGAACAAAATTTGCAATACTGGATTACCTCCCATTAAATTCATCCAAAAGTCGCCCCTCACCTTCATTCAACTTCATACTACATCATTGCACAATCATTCAACTTGTCAATTTCACGATGTTTTAAACTGTACAAGGAAATGGATGTACATTTTTTTTTTTTTTTTTTTTTTTTTTTTTAGATCTCTCTTTTCCAATAGTACAATATGTTTTTTTATAGTTACAAGTTGATATAGCAAATTCTTTATTGGCATGGCAGGGCGGGTATTAAGGGAGCTTAACGGTAAACCGTACAGCTAATCTAAAATAAATATCTACAAACAATTTTGCTAGAGCGACTATACGGTAGTCTATTAAGCGACCATCTTTTATTAACAAAAAAAAAAACCCTTTCTATAAATCAAAATATCTTAAATGGTATAAATAGTTGGTCTAAAAAATTATTAAAAATGAATCATAATTTTGTTACAACTCACCAGAATCATCTCAAGGCGGTTCTCCTGAGATTTAACAACAATGTGTTTTTGAGAGTTTTGCAAGAATATGCATTTTCAGTCGAAAATGATGTTGCTTATTTACAAAAAATGCCTATATGAGGCGGCCCTTTTCTTTATCGACTACTTTTGAGTGGTGGTTGCAGTAGTTGCTCAACAAATTTTTACTGTATATAAAATTGAACTCGTAATATCAATTGTTTTGTTTAGCTTCGCCCTGCCCTGTCAACAAAATTCATACGATATACATATTTTTTTTAATTCTAAGAATTCTATCATTAGAAATTTCATTCATAGCGATCGAACTTTGTATTTAGATCGATTACTTTTAGATCGAGTACTTACCCTTGTCAAGCTGAAACAATCATCTTAGAATAATAAATTTGACATTTTTTACGTTTTTTTTTTATTTAACGAGAAATTCGGATTGTACAGTTAGAATATGAAATTAAATTGTACAGCTTTAGATCAAAATGCCGATATGTGCTTGGTGATCCCCTTCTATACTTTTTGTCAAAGAAGGAATAATTTGGCATCAGGTTGACAAGGTTGACTTCATTTTTAAAGATCAAATAGAATCGCTTAGATAGCTATCACTATACAAAGTTTACTGTGTAATGCAAGCAAAATTTCTCCGAAATAAATGAGTGCTGTTGAAACATTGTAACCACAACTTGTAGAAACTGTAATTGTAAAGTGTCAACGTCAGATATATCAATGGATAGTGGTTGTATTGGTTATTGAAAAAAGGAGATTTTTTTTCAAAAAGTACAAGGAAAAACAGTAGCATGTAAATACAAAAAAGAACAACAGTACACAATTTACATAAACAAAATGATGGATGAAAGAATTAGCAATCACACGAACACTTCATAGGGATAATGTCATAAATGTTTCAAGATTTACTCAGATTGTCTCTCTACAAGGCTCTTAACCACTGACCAGTTTTGAAAGGTTGAGGGATCTGCATCTGATAATTTTTGTATACTCCATGACAAAGACAGGTCGTGTATCAGGCCTCTTATAGAAGGTTTGTAGTGTTTGATTTTACATGTGAAAATGTAACGTTTGAAGTTAAGAAAGAGAATATTAATATCATCATTTTTATAGCCGAGTAGTAAATTCTCACTATTTAAGGTGAAAGCAGGGTAGTAAAAGTTTATTTTTTGTATTAAAAAATCAAGTATTGGTTTTATATTGTTGCAATCAAAAAATAAGTGAATAAGTGATTCTTCCTCTATACCACAGAAAGAACACTCAGAATTTGGTTTTATATTCATTTTAAATAAAAGTTTATTTGTTGGTAATATTCTATGGTTTATTCGCGTTTGTAACCACTGTAAGTAGGTATTCTTAGTTATCTTATAAATATTACTGTACACATGTTTCCAATCTATATTCGATTGGGTATAGATTGATGACCATTTGTGTTGACTAGTGGGGATGTCATCATTCGATATAAGCGTATTGTAAATATGTTTATTCGAGTGTGTAAGTATTTCATGAAAATAACAATTGACCGAGGGGTTGTGGTACGTTGATAGAATATTACAGTCTGTATTTATATTCAATCTTGAAAGGAAGGACTTTACTGCGTTACGTAGGCTATAAAAATTAAGATAGTTAATATTCGTCTTTAAATTTTCTCTTACTTGTTCGATATTTTTAAATGAGTAATCATCATTTAGAATGTCTTTGAGTAAGTGATAGCCATTTGAATAAATATCTCTGAAATATACATATTTTGAGTTAATAGTGATTTTTTCATTGTAGAAAAGGGGCATATGTAAGATTTGTTTCCATTTTGTGAATTGATATTTTTCGATAAATGCGCTATAGGATTTGAGAACATCGATCCAAAAAAGATTTTTGAGTCTTTTGCTTATTATGTTGCTGTAGCATTTTCCGAAGGTTAAAATCCCTTGTACATCGAATAAATTATTTGCAAGCCTATAACATGCGTTTTCGCTATGTATTATCATTTTCTGTAACCATTTAACTTTCATTGAATGAATATAGCATTTGATGTCAATGGTCTTCAAACCTCCGTCGCAGTATTGTTTAATACTTATGCTATGCTTGATTTTTGGTCTACCATCCCATATGAATTCGGTAAATAAATCATTTAATTTGAAGATAAACTCATTTTTCGGGGTTGGTAAACTGATAAATAAATGTGTAAATATTGGAATCAATAGCGCTTTAACAACTGTTATTCTACCCAGTGGAGTTAATTTTCTTCTCTTCCAGAAAGAAATGATCTTTCTGCAATTTTCTAGTTTGGTATCGAAATTAAGGCTTTCCATCGAGGTAAGATCTATACTAAAGTTTATGCCTAATAATTTAAACGTTGTGTCGCCCCAAGATAGTTTCCATCTTGTTTTTATTGATCTGGTGCTATATTTCATTGATCCTATCCAAATCAATTTGGTTTTGTCAAAGTTTACATTAAGGCCTGATATTTCGGAAAAGTAGTTTAGTGTTTCAAGAACAGCATGTAAAGATTCTTCTGACCCATCTAATAGGAGAGAGGTATCGTCAGCGAATTGTGAAATGATATATTCATCGCCTCTTATCTTAATTCCTTTTATTTTAAGGTTATGTTTTATTTCAATACTAAGGATTTCTGAGCAAAGAATAAATAAGTATGATGATATGGGATCACCTTGTCTACAGCCTCTTTTAACAGTGAAAAACTCAGATAAGAATCCATTAAGTTGAACACATACTTGCGTATTGTATAAAAAGAGTTTAATCCATTTTCTAAACATATCCCCAAAATTAAAAAAAGACAGTGTCTTTTCAATGAAATGGAATGAAAGGGAGTCGAAAGCTTTTTCAAAATCAATGAGCATGAGTAATCCTGGAATATTATTGTCCTCGCAATATTTCATAATATCATATACAAGCCGAGTGTTTTCTCCAATATATCTTCCTTTAAGAAATCCAGTTTGATCTCTTGAAATCAGATGATCTAATACATTTTTAAGTCTGTTGGCAATTGAGCCAGAAGCTAGTTTATACAGTACATTTAAAAGTGTTATTGGTCTCCAATTTTTTAAAAATTGTTTAGGTTTATTTTCTTTTGGTATACACGTTATAGTTCCTAATTTTATATTTTTTGAAAATAAGTTTTCTTCGAATGCAAAGTTCAATGTTCTAACAACGAAATGACCAATTTTATTCCAAAACATTTTATAAAAGTTTGCGCTAAAACCATCACATCCAGGGCTTTTGTCATTTTTCATATTCTTCAAAGTTTTTGTAACCTCTTCGTACGTCAATAGGCCTTCTAGGCTTTCTTTTTGGTTGTTATCTAATTTTTTGATATTAAGGTTGCGGTATTTATAAGCTAAGTCGAATTGTTCGTTTGTTATTCTTTCAGTATATAAATTCTCATAGAATTGTTTTGTTTCATTTAGTATTTCCTTTTGGTCGTAGATGTAGTTACCTTCATTATTTTGGATAAAGGGAATACTTTTCTTCTGGTTATGTTGCTTTTCTAAATTACAAAAATAACGTGTTGTTTTTTCTCCGTTATCGATCCAGTGCGACCTTGAGCGAATAAATGCACCTTTTAATTTCGTTTCTCTTAAAGTATTTAACTCATCTTGTAGTATTTGTAATGTATCTTTATTATCATCGCTCAATTTTTTTTCTATTGTTTCGATTTTTTCTATTAATATTTTTTCCTGGTTATTAATTTCTTTTGCTTTATGACTTGAATAGGAAATAGTTTGTCCACGAATTTCCATAAGAAGGGTTTCTAAAAAAAGCTGGTCATCTATAATGAATTGTATTTCCGATTTATCCATCATTAAAATACTTTCAAAATTATAGACAGGAAGACAATATTGCAGAATTACTTCATTTATTTTTTTATTTACCGAATCAATAAAATTAGTGTCATTTAATAAAGAATTATTGAATTTCCAAAAACCTTTTCCGTGCTCTGTTTTGTTGAAGTTCAAATCTAGAAATATTATTGAGTGATCCGATTTATAGCTTAAGTATGTATCAGTTTTTCATATTTTCAATAAGGTTGTTCGTAATGAGAAAAAAATCGAGCCTTCCTTGTTGTAATGGGTTAAATCTTTTCCAAGTAAATTTATTTGTGTTTCCATGGATTTCCCTGAAAGCATCTACAATATTTAATTCTGTGATTTTCCTTCTTAAAAACTCTCTTGCATTTTTATTGTGGTGGGGACTTTTGTAATTTTGATAATCTAGCGTTGGATTTAAGACGAGGTTAAAATCGCCGCATATAATAAAGTTTTCGTAGGAAAAAGATTCAATTAAGTCAAATATGTTTTTGAAAAAAATTGGCTGGTCATTGTTTGGGGCGTATAAATTGATTAACAAAAACTTAATATTATCTATTATCAAGTCTAGAATGATAAATTGTCCGTTGTTGTCGTTATGCATGTGAATCACTTTAACATCCGTGTGTTTTTTTATTAAAATAGCCACTCCCCTTGCATTATTTGCGCCGTGACTGAAAAAGCATTCTCCATTCCATTCTGTATAAATTGTTTTTTCCATACATTTAGTAAAATGGGTTTCCTGAAGACAGACAATGTCTGCAATTTTTTTCTTTAAATAATTTAAATATGTCAACTCTTTTTTTCGTGTTATTCAGACCCCTGCAGTTGTTAGACATTATTTTAAGATTCTGCATTGTGGTGTTTTAAGTACAAAACTTAATCCTCTGTTTTCATATATAGGTACAATTTTCAGACAGTAGTTCGAAACCTTCATAGAAAGAAAGACATCATAACATTTGGTGAACTGAAATGTTTTGCAAGTTCCTCTATGTTTGCACGTGTCCTTATCTTTAAGTTGTTCGTGTGATTGAAAAGAGTATGAAATGGGAAAATGAATACAAAACATGGTTGATAAGTGAGAGGGAAAAAAATGCGTTCTTGGTTCATATAAGATACTGTGACAGTGACTGAGTACGTTGAACGACAAGTGTCACTACAAATCATTATTATTACATATTCAAATTTTTATATCAATTTTTTTTATCAAGTATTAATGGTGTTAGAAGATAATTTTATCGAGATATGTAACAATTTTAAAGGTCGGACGAAGGATGCAATACTAAATATGAACAGACTTATGATAACTAATTTAAAAAGATCTAGAATGATATCATTATAGCTATATAATGAGCCTCTACACAGTATTAATACTTACAACTTATCGCCCATGCTCCTCCAAAACATCGTACCTGAAGCTTAAAATAAGTTGTAGCTACGAGGTTTTAGAAGCAGCATAACGGTATGGTCTTGTTAAAGAGTGACGTTTAACCTTCGCATCGTTATACTTCACAGTAAATGTTAACGGATGGTTAACTATAGTACTGTTCGATACTTAATGTAGTTTTAACCATTTTTTTTGTCAAAAATTCTGGCTCACAATAATGAAATAGAGAACAGACAGAGTAGGCCAGGATCAGACTGCATATTTGTGCAGGTTGATCTCAGTCCACACTGTCCGCTCAATCTTTGTATACATTGGGAGTATGATTTACCTAGTACGATAGGGGTTTAGCATCTTAACATGAATACAAAAGAGTGTATCGTATAAGTCAACGAATAACAAAAAACAAATGATTAGCCAATAAATCAATACATGTATACGTCAACCTTTATTAGGCGACCACTCGCATTAGAACTAAAATGGAAACCACTATTGTAAATTATCTTGTACAAGCTTATAGCAAAGTATAATAGTTATAGATATCCCGCTATAAGTAGGCACTTACTAACTGTCTTGATTCAATTTTTCCGATTGATTTACGAACATTGTAAGAGTCCATACTTTTAAGCGATATTTTTGCAATCTGTTTAATTGTTTGAAAAAGTGGTTTGTAGCATTGATTTTTTTATTTTTAATTTTTTTTTTATTTTTGTTGGTCTAAAGCGAATGGTCATCCGAACGAAAATATTTCTTAAGCAAGACTATTCAAGACATTTAACCAGGCATAATAATTCTAAATACAAATGATTCTCTCGCTATAAAACTAAGTTGTTGAAATCACGATATCGTCGGTGTTCTGCCAAAATCCCGCAACCGCAGCTTGTTTAAAGTTGTAGTTACGAGGATTTGGCAGAAAATCGACGATATATCGCTTAGAGACTACAACATGCTTTTATTCCAGTTATACATGGTGTAAGATGACTTACAAAAATTGATCTTTCATAATCATTGTAAGTGTGTTTTGAAACAACCATACCCACAGCCTCCAACAGCAATATCAAGGATTAAAAAACTACAAGTTTTGTCCTTAGTAATGACTGCTGGATACTAAAATTGTTACGTGCATATATCGTAAGCGAGGTTGCGACAATTAAACAAAGATATATTGGGTTAGTTACACATATATCTCAGTTCTATTGACCCGAGAATGACCTCTGTCGATTATAAATGTTTATTTATTTATCTATTTATTTCAATTTTGCCACTGCATTACACGTTATGTTAGCAGAATTAACAACTTTCGGGTAATGAGTTATTTGCTAGTTTGAATCTATCTTGAGTACACATAGATATACATATATATGCATGCATGCATATACATACACACCCATATACATATATATATATATATATATATATATATATATATATATATATATATATATATATATATATATATATATATATATATATATATATATATATATATATATACATATATATACATATATATATATATATATATATATATATATATATATATATATATATATATATATATATATATATATATATATATATATATATATATATATATATATATATATATATATACACATACACATACACATATATACATATATATACACACACACACACATACATAAATATGTATTTTTGATTATTATTAATATCTGCTTAGAGCAATAGCGTATTATGTCTCTATACCATGAATATAGACAGACCACGAGTTCTCTCCAAACAGTTGACATACTGACGAAACGTATGTGTTATTTTAAACAACCATGCAGAGGCTAATCTCAACTTTAAAAGAAGATCTAACAACATGCTAAGTACTCTATATTGTAACTTGTCAATTTTCTATATATCAGACAAACATCTATTAATTGAATATGCATTGTCAAAACAGTTAAAATGGCATTACTGAATACTATTGACATCAATCATTTTAGCTATTTCATGAATTGGCGACTTCAACATGGTAACCACAACCCTTTTCAAACAATTCGAATTTGTTAGAGCAACGATGTTCGGCTAGAAGGACATCGGGCTCTTTCTTTTTTGCTTAAATCGTTAGTTAAAAAAAACATGTACAATGAAACAGATGATAATTTTTTTTCATGCAAAAATGAGAAGAGAAAAAGAATTTTTGGTACCAAATTACTAAACATGGCTCATTTTGTACGAAATTACTATGTAGCATTTTGGCATTTATTTATTGGATTTCTTTTAGATAACATTAAATGGATTGGTATTAACGAACTGATAATTTCAATGGTTTGGCGGTGAGGTTATCAAGTGATAGCCGTCCGTTATCTCTCGATAATCTACCGAAAGAGAAAGATGTCATGATTCATATTTTATCATCGTATGCTGGAGTTTGATTTTGAAACGAAAGTACCAATCACAACATTCAAAATTTGTAGTTGTAAACTATTTGACATTTGTAATTGTCGAGCTATATGCACCTTTTGAGAGTTGAGACTTAAAAACAAACTTACATTGGGCATATTTTCTAATTCATGTCAATTTTTAATGAGTCAATGACCTCAGGAAAGGATTTAGGCTCGATCAGGATTCAGTCAAAACTTCCATGCTGTCGACAAATAGAGTAGTTTTCGTGATCAAAAATAAATTGATTGATTGATTGAATGGAGTTTAACGCCGCTTTCAACATTATTTCAGTTATATCGCGGCGGCTGGAGCACCTAACATTGGATTCCTGGTATTTCTATCACCGGTACAACCACCACATTCTTTCCTAGCCTCCAGCCGCTAGATCAAAATTAAACCGATGGAGGACAATCAAATAGTCAGATCTACGGCTACATACAAGCCGTAGATACGACAATTAGACCGCACAGCGACGGTACAAGTCCGAGACTTAAATATAGTGCTTTGTTAGATAAACAGACGAGGGACACGCCAAAATTTAGGATAGCCGCGGGGGTACACAAAGCCGTTTGCTAACTGCAAACGTTCGCAAACACCTTCGCTTTTTGAACACGAGGTATCTAGATCACAGCAAGTTAATGGCGCTTTCATGTTGATCAATCAAATATTTTTTATTAATTATTTATGTTGTTAGCGTTGTATTTTGCCTGAGATACATATAGTATCATAGTTATAATGAAATAATATTCTAGACACGGCGATTGTGTCTGATATAACATACATTACATGTATATTGCTACTTTACTAATGCGATATACTAACTTATCATTGTTTAAAGTTAATCTTATGGCAAATGTTGACGACGGACGACGCACGACGGACATCTACCTAACAACAAAAGCTCACCTTGAGCACTTCGTGCTCAGGTGAGCTCAAAAATAGATAAAGTGTTCCGTTAAATTAATTAACAGAATTAACAGAAGTAACGACAAGAAATGAAATGTATCGTACGATAGAAAGATAGCATTAAAGGTCATGTACGAAAAAAGATAATTCGATTCCGTCGCTTAGGTGCTGCGTTAAAGGAACGTAAAAAGGTTTAAGTGACGATCAAAAGCCTCGTGTCTTCGGCTTGAATAGGTGACAACAGCTTATTAATTCCATGAACATTAACGTAATGCGAGATTTGATCAAGAAAAAAACCCTTTCAATATAGAATATTACAAACAAGAAGTTTAAGAGACAATAAAACTGTTCATTTATTCAATAATAAAATTAAAATTAAAACGATTTTTGGAAAACTAACTGTATCCGACTGCGTGCGTATTCGAACCGAGACTGTTAGTTCTATAAATCTGAGAGGAAAACGGTTTAGACCACTGCATTACGGACCCAATTATAATGATTGCAGTATTTTATTTGATTTTGAAATAAAATTCTTTGATTAACCTCACGGATATTAACGAAACTTGACGAAAAATAATGAGTGACAGGTCAACGATGTTTCACAATACCCAGTCGTCCCAAAGAATCCCGGTTTTTCAATGTTTACATCGTTGACAAAGTTGTCGTTCTTAGTCTATATAGTTTAAGATTCGTCCAAATTAGTATCGCCCCTCGTTTTGAAATTGTGGGACGTCCAAAGGATAGATTTTTTGCTTCAAAGTATCTTTAAATTTCCCTGAATTTCGAAAGCGTAATCCGGGATCGCAACAAGAAATTAATTGTCTTCGTATCAATACGCGAAATTTTCAAGGCACGAGGACGTTAGAAAATGACAAAATAAGTTTTGGGAATAAAGATAAGAGTCGTGGAAAATATAATAAATAGAATAATCAATTGGTTATATCCTGCGGACTCGTTTTTTAACGCCTAATTACGCATTCTCGTAAAATATTTTTCATATGAGACATAACCACTTGATTATCCTATATACAATGACGTCGCGCACGGTAATGCGGCACTTCCTAAAAACGTCACCCTCTGTGTTTTAAAACTTATCATTACAAGACTCCTTGCTCGCACCATCTTTAAATCCTATAACAAAATAACGCTAAAACCATGATCAATTTATACTTCACACTTTTATTGCAAACTATTTTGGTACAAATTCGTAAAAAGGAGTTTCAGTTTGTAATTTTAGCGAAAAAAATGCGTGTAACATGTAACACGCAAGCATCACTGAGAGATACACATCTTATATTTTAAACAGTTTAATAATATTGAAACTACTTGGAAATACATCAAAATTGAACTGGTATGACACCCAACAATTTAATCAACGGAGATCGAATTTTAATAACAAATAAGAAAAATACCGTTTTATGTTTAACAAAAAGTGAAGCGTAACATCAAGCTTTATGACGCCGAATAACTGACGATTTTCTTTTATATTTTCATTAAACCAAACCAAACTTGATATTTGAAATATCATTTTTCTGTATTTCTTGAAGCTGTAAATAAATATCAATTTGAGTTTTGAACGGAAAATTAAAAAGCTGAAATTTTTGTGGAACGAAATCTTTTCAAGCTGTTAAAAAACTGTTTTTTACATTTTAAATGCGCTAAAAAATCAGTTTCTTTATTCATAGGATGATTTAAATTTAGCCAAGAAATATTATTTTTCTCTTGATAATCATATTAAAATTTCAAGGAAAATTATTTACAAATAAAAGATATATGTTGATATTAGTTCGTGTGGAACGATTTCATTAAAACGCGCCTTTTTAGAGTGACGTCATGTTTGATTCGTTGACTTATAGAATCGACTCGCCTTCAAAAGTTGATAAAATCCACAATGTGAATGAAAATAAGAAAATAAAGCGAAACACAATGCGAAAAGCATATCTGTGTGGAAGTGGCGATTCGAGTAGAGGGAAAAGAAGAACAAGGTATAAACAAGAGGGTCAATATAGCCCGAAATCGCTCCTGTTAATTTGATTGCAAAAAAAGAATGTTTGAAATATTTTTCGCTAAGACTTGTATTCTCAGATTGTTAATCGATATTCCATAGACCCAAGAATAGTGAGTTCTTAGAAAGCTCAACTAAATATAACAACTTTTTTAAACATTCAAAGAACATGGGGAAATGTGTCATTGTTACCAAAATGTGTGTATTGATGCCATCACTTTATGAGAACAAACTGCTGTTGGTTCGAATTGATCATTGCAATAAAAATAGGGTGAGGATTTAGAATGTAAGATTTACCTCTACATTATAACTTAAATAATTTTTAAAAGAAGCGCCCAACCAAATACATTCTCAGATTTAGAGCCCAACATAAGGAAGATCCAGTATTCGCATATCTATACATCTATGCGAAGTTGAAATTATGAGACATTTTTCATTCTTCGCGAGGGAAAAGGGGCGAGTTTTAATTTTTTACAGATGACTATATATTCTGACATTGCTATTGCTGTAGAGAGAATGAGCAATATAATAATTACGTTAACTTTTTTCCGGAAAAAAAAAACAGCAACAACAAGCAAATTCGTTGAATTGATATCCCCAGCCGAACATAATTTAATTGTCTATGGAGTTAATATCAAACTTAGGTACAGGTTATCTTTTATCTACATCAACCTATAATTTTCAAGAAATAGCGCAGAAACGAATATCACTCTGTATGTATATGGGTAACCCCGACGATATGCGCATGTCCTCATTGTAGTGAAGCTGTGTGCCAAGTTTCATTAGTTTCATTGAAATCAGGTCTATAGTTTTCAAGAAATAGCGCGGAAACGAATATCACTTTGTATGTATATGGCTTCAACAGTCAGGGGCAGTAACTCTAAATTTGATCGTCGAACCGGGTAACCCCGACGATATGCGCATGTCCTCATTGTAGTGAAGCTGTGTGCCAAGTTTCATTAGTTTCATTGAAATCAGGTCTACAATTTTCAAGAAATAGCGCGGAAACGAATATCACTCTGTATGTATATGGCTTAAACAGTCAGGGGCAGTAACTCTTAATTCGATCGTCGAACCGGGTAACCCCGACGATATGCGCATGTCCTCATTGTAGTGAAGCTGTGTGCCAAGTTTCATTGAAATCCGGTCTATAGTTTTCAGGAAATAGCGCGGAAACGAATATCACTCTGTATGTCTATTGCTTTAACAATCAGGGGCAGTAACTCTAAATTCGATCGTCGAACCGAGTAACCCCAACGATATGCGCATGTCCTCATTGTAGTGAAGCTATGTTCAAGTTTCATTAGTTTCATTGAAATCCGGTCTACAATTTTCAAGAAATAGCGCGGAAACGAATATCACTCTGTATGTATATGGCTTCAACAGTCAGGGGCAGTAACTCTAAATTCGATCGTCGAACCGGGTAATCCCGACGATATGCGCATGTCCTCATTGTAGTGAAGCTAAGTGCCAAGTTTCATTGAAATCCGGTCTATAGTTTTCAAGAAATAGCGCGGAAACGAATATCACTCTGTATGTCTATTGCTTAAACAGTCAGGGGCAGTAACTCTAAATTCGACGGTCGAACCGGATTACCCCGACGATATGCGCATGTCCTCATTGTAGTGAAGCTGTGTGCCAAGTTTCATTGAAATCCGGTCTATAGTTTTCAAGAAATAGCGCGGAAACGAATATCACTATGTTCGTATATTGCTTCAACAATCAGGGGCAGTGACTCTAAATTCGACGGTCGAACCGGGTAACCCCGACGATATGCGCATGTCCTCATTGTAGTGAAGCTGTGTGCCAAGTTTCTTTGAAATCCGGTCTATAGTTTTCAAGAAATAGCGCGGTAACGAATGGCGGACGGACGAACGGACGGACTGTAGGACGGACGGACGGACGGACATGGCAAAAACAATATCCCCCCCCGATGATTTCATCGGCGGGGGATTATAACAAAACTAGACGCTACACCATCGACGTTCGCTAATTTGACGTTGCATTTTTGTGCCGCATTACTGTGCGCGACATCAATACATTTGAGGTTTTTGAAAGGAGGTGTTCCAAAAGTGCCCACGCATAGATTTTCATGAAACTTTGCAAATACATTCTACACATTAAATGTACCACAGAACAAACTTTCATTTGTCAATATCTCAAAAAGAGGCCAAATTACAGCCCCTTGTCTTAATCCATGTTGAGGTAAGTGGGTGGGGTAATTTAATATGCTATAATTTCTTTATACTTATCAATTTTTTAATTGTTTTTTATGTACTGTAAAGTTTTTAGTAATTATTAAGATAATGTATATATGAATGGCAAGTTTTACGTTGTTTGGCGAATTTTTATACTCTTGAATATAAAAATTGCTTATTTTTTTTAAAAAAAATTGAGGTGAATATAAATTTTGAGCGCATAGATAAGTACCTTCTGATGCTAGTCCAGTTTAGTTACTCTTCAAAAAAATAAGCTCTACTATCCTTCTTTGTTGTAAAAATGTGTAAAAACGTGTAAAAATTTAAAGAAGATTGAAAACCGGTAACATTATTTTTTATGCTTATAAATACATATCTTTAGTTTCAAAATTCATCCATAATCTTGTATTATGTCCTGAAATAGCTATTATTTAAGTGCCAATGCATTGATCTTTATACAAATTTGCAAAAAACAATTAGTCAAGGTATCTACTGCATAAGATTTTTTTGTATCACTAAACTGGGTCAAATTACAGCCATTGCTTTACCCCAATGTTGAAAAAGTGGGTGGGGTAAGATGAAAAATATAATTTACTTGATTTTCTTTAAACCTTGCAAAAATTCCAATAGTATCTAACAGTAAGTTTTACAGAATTTGTTCTTATTTGCTTGAGTAGAAAGAATAGGAAAAATATTGTGTGCTAGTGAGTGGCTTTCTATCTGTCTGTCTGTCTGTCTCTTAGATATTTGCCTATCTGTCTGCACATCATAAAAAATGATATTTGCCAATTACTTCAATCCTTTTCTAGATACACTTCTCATATGTGACATCATAATGAATCAAATTACTTGAGATCTGAAATCTATGAGGTCAAGGTCATCCATGTTTAGTTCAGTGGATGGGGTAGTTTAATTTGCTATAATTTCTTTGTACTTTATGCATTGCATATGCATAGTTTTCATGTACTGTAAAGGCTATGAAATTGATTAAGATATTGAATATATAAAATGAAAAGTTCTATGTTGTTTGACAATTTTTTACACACTCGAAAATAAAAATTGCTTAAAAGTATGTATGAATACACATTCAAGTTCTATGTCCAATTTCACCTAAAAGGCTAAACTTAGCAAAAATAAACAAACATGCAAGCCTATTCAAGAATTACAATGTTTATTTTTGGTTGGATATTTGATCTCAGGTTAACACATCCAGTAAGTTGTTGATAGTCTTAAATGTCCAAGGTCATTGTCAGCAAACAAGGTTACACTAAAATAAAATACAAAAACGTAGCATTTTTGTTTATTCTATGTTTGTTTTTAGCTCACCTGAGCACGAACTCTACTCATCATATTTTTTGAGATATAGGCCTTGGTTAATTGACAAGGAATAGGTCATTGGCTTGCTCTTATTGGGGCATAAATGTTTTTAAAACATCTTTTGTTTCTTTTTGGTTTAATGTCCTAATTCTGTCCCAAATGTCTAAAAGAATTACTATAAACTATTTGGTTTAATTTGATTAAATAAACACAATTCTAGATCAGAAAAAAAACAGAAAATGTCATTTGTCGCAACTTCAGAGGTTAAAGTCTTACTTTCACTAAATTGGCTACACAATATCTCTTAAACTTTTTAGTTTTATTAGCTCCACTGGCTGAAAGCCACTGGGGCTATTGTCATGGCGTTGTGTCCGTCGTGCGTCCGTCTGTCCGTGCGTGCGTGCGTGCGTCCGGTCGTAAACTTTTCTTTAAAAATTTTCTCCTCAGAAACTACTGGATGGATTTCAACCAAACTTCACAGGAATTATCCTTGAGTGACCCTCTTTCAAAGTTGTTCAAGAAATTTTGATCCAATGAAAAACATGGTTTTAATGGGTGTGGCTAGTTTCCAAATATGGTAAAAAGTGAGTTTTCTCAGATTCTAATCAATGGATACCAATGAAATTTTACATGAATGATTCTTGGGTGACCCTGTATCAGTCTACAAAAAATCATTGTGATCGGATGGAAAATATCCATTTTATGGGCGGAGGTCATTTCTCTAAATATCATATAGTGGAAACTTTGAAAATCATTTTCTCAGAATGTAACTGATGGATATCAACCAAATTTCTCTGAAATGATCTTTGAGTGACCCTTTATCAGTCTACAAAAAACTAATGTGATTTGATGAAAAATATGTATTTTATGGGCAGAGGTAATTTCTCTTTATGTTATATAGTGGAAACTTTGAAAATCATTTTCTCAGAATGTAACCAATGGATATCAACCAAATTTCACTGGAATGATCCTTTAGTGACCCATTATCAGTGTACCAAAAATATGCATTTTATGGGCAGAGGTAATTTTTCTACATGTTATATAGTGGTAACTTTGAAAATCATTTTCTCAGTATCTAATTTTTTGGTATCAACCAAATTTCACAGGAGTGATCCTTGAGGGACCCTTTATCAGTGTACCAAAAATTATTTTAATTGGATGAAAAATATACATTTTATGGGTGAAGGTCATTTCTCAGTATGTTAAATAGTGGAAACTATGAAAATCATTTTCTCAGAATGTAACTGATGGATATCAATCAAACCTTTTTGGTATGATCTTTCGGTGACCCATTATCATGCAGCCAAAAATTATTTTGATTTGATAAAAAAATATGTCTTTTAAAGCGGAGGTCACTTCTCTATCTGTTATATATAGTTGAAACTTTGAAAATCATTTTCAACATCAGTAGAACCCCAAATATCTAGTCTAAATATTTATTTGCTTTTACAAGAATTTCAAGGCTGTGGAGCGACTCAAGCCATTCATGGCTTTTTAGTTATAAATGTAATATTTAGATATAATTTAACGAAATGGGGAACTGTATCGTTTCTTGATTTCTAGCTCTCCAGAGAACAACACTCCCGACGGTAGCTTTTAGGATCCCTAGTCCGTCGCAGGTTGTGCATCATGTGGCTTCCGTCTTCCAAATTTCTTAAAACTTGTTCTCCTCTTTAACCCTCAAGGCAATTTCAATGACACTTTGCCAGAACCTTCCTTGAGTAACCCTTTGCAAAGATTGTTCGCAAAATTCGGAGAGGCCCATAAATATGACCATGGCTTTTTTCACTATTAAATCCTTGAACAACATTTCCTCCTGAACCATCAAGCCAATTTCATGCAACTTTTCCAGAATTTTCCTTTGGAAACCCATTGCAAACTTTGTTCTTGAAATTGCAATAAAAACTAACTTACCGGTTTTCAGTTTCAATGAAACTTTCTGTAAACATTAAGAACATATTGTATCTTAATTTTTAAAGAGTTTGATAACTGGACTAGAGCTACAAGTTAAAAAATTTAACCCTTTAACTCAGAACATTATTTCATTTTTTTCAAATTTTCATGATTTTTTCAAGAACTTTTTGGGCTATCTGTTAGGAGGAAACAGACATAAGATCCCAACCTATACAAAAACATACAGGTACCAATTGTCTTTTAAATCAGTAACAATTTATTTTTACAGATTCCAAAATTTCCTTGCAAGGTGATTTTTTTCCTGACACCCCTTTGCATTTGATAAGATGTGCTTTCGGGTACTTTATGGTCAACCCTCTTTACCCATTTTGGAAAAAAGTCATTTCCTTAATCAGTATACCCAATACTACAATTACCCGTAATATCATAAAAATCTAAGCGTGGGCACATTTTACTATATATTTGGAACACCCCCTTTGCTGCTCAAATGATATTCTCTCTCAGGGTAGTGGACCCGTAATAGTTTCGTAAAATTTCGGAACTCATGATCTTTCATAATGATAAATGAGCTTTCATAATGAAACTATGAAGAAACATCGGATAACATTGTTTAAATTCAATGTTATTCAATTGTTAAATTCAATTAAATTTCACTTCCGAAACATTTAGGAATTAATACGGGTCCACTAACCTAATATTCTAGAAAAAATAAGTAGACACTAAGCATTTGATATGAAACATTATAATATGACCTACGTCGCGGGAGTGAAATAAACCCGTTGAATATTTTTGATATTACACGGGTGTTATTACACTAGTGGAATAACTATGCAAATGAGCTCAAAACGAAAAGCGACGCTATTTTGTAACCGCGAAAATTACGTCATAATGTATCTATTGTGATGTTAGTTTTAAAAGGCGGAAAATTGAAATGTTAAATTTCAAGAATTTCGACGATTTTACGCAAAAATACAGAATTTATTAAACTCGTCATCTAAAACAGATAAAAACTCGGCGCAGTCTCGTTTTTATCTGTTTATAGATCACTAGTTAAATAAAATCGGTATTCCATGACCATTCATTCAATATCCTCTATTTCTTTAAAATGTTGAGCAGAGGTTGTCCTCCATTGCACACGTTAGAGTTAACAACATCGTGAAATTGAAATGGCGAATGGAATTGGAAAGATTTTCGAATTAAATTGAATGAGCGAGAGGAGTAAGTTTTGAGTGAAATCAAAGGGAGGTAATCCAATATAGCTAATTTGCTTAGAATGAACGAAATTCGTAATGTTTATTACATCCTTTTAATAAAATATGCCTATATTTTTTATAAATAGCTTCACAATTCTCCAAGAACCGATCAGACACTAACAATTTCAATAATGTAAGTGAAATCGTGATTTTTTCTAGTTTTTATTTTCATTTTGTTTATTGAATTTGGAGCGTTTTTGAATGGTTTGAGTGAGCTTTTGGAATAAATGAATGGAGTGCATAGTGTGCGAATTAGAATGGTACAGTTAATTACATCGTGATATTGATATTCACCTCAATCAAAACCATTCTAAATCGCTCACTCAGCGCTCCATTTGTACATTCCAATCACTCACTCAAACCTTCAAAAACGATCAAACCCATTGAAAAATATAGAATCAACAACGTCATTCAAAATAAATTTGAAAGAGAAAAATCGCGAGTTCATCGACATAATTCAAATTGTTAACGTCTCTTACATGTAGGTAATTGAAGAAATAGGAAGCTATCTATATAACTTTTATTACATTTTTATTAAAGGGAGGTAATCAATATCGCTAAATTTGTTTATCCTGAACAAAATTTGTGATACAGGATTAACTCCCATTTAATTCACTTAAAACTCGATCCACACACTCATTCGATTTCATTCCTTAACAATTCCAAAATCATTCACCTTGTCAATTTCACGATGTTGTTAACTGTATTGATTGAGATGAATGTCAATTTCATGAAATATCTAACAGTACTATAGAAAACAAATCACTGCTGTTGACCGATTTCAATCTTCATTTTTTAATACCGATGCAAAATTCAATTTAGTTGAGTTTTATCAAAATTTGTTAGCAAAGAATATTGAATTAAAGGCTTTTGAGGTCGTGGACATATAGCTGTTTAGAACAGGCCGACAAACCGTCGTAAATTCAATTCGATTTTTCTATTTTAACCCATTTTTGTCTACCAGCCAAGATATATAGAGGATAATGATCTGTTTCCGTGTAAGATCGATTTATATTTCATTGAGTGAACTTCAAAAGCTTTAGACAAACGAGTAATAATCGATCGTTTTTGTTCACGAAATGAAATATATCAATCTTATTTGAAAAATAAGTGCTAATATTTCCTCTATGCAAAAAATGAGACAAAATGTGAAAATTTGCTGGAAAAAGTTTCCTTAAGCGCGTCATTTTGCACGTGATTTATCTGCACCGTTCATTATGACGACACTGAATGAGCTCCGCTTAGATAAAGTCAGTAAGGGTCAAATGAACGAAAGTGGAGGATAAGTTTGTGATCATTTTACTGGTTAGGCAATGAGTTTATCAAATGACCATCAACCGTTATTCCTAGATATTTAAACCGAAAACATTACAGAAAGCAGTTTAAAAGAATTAAACAAAAAAGTTAATTTCATCTTCCATGTTTGTTTTTTTTAGAACAGAATAACAGTTTCTTGTCGTGCGAAACATTCTCCATTGATTCATTACGAGAAGCTTTACCTTATGTTGAAATAGTTTTCGATCCTCTTCGACGTTTCAAAACGTTCTAAATACCTATCGCGTATTAATTTACAAGAAGCTCTGCTTTATGATGAAATAGGTTTCGTTAATCTTCTACTTAGAGTTCAAAAGATAAAAACACAACACCAAAACGTTCAGAACACACCTCGTACGCGCACATTTTTTTTTATTCCAGAGAAGTGATGAATCGGAGAAAACGAAACGAAGCCGTGTTGTCGATTTTGTTGCTGATGTTGCAAGAATTCCATCTCGTCCTGCAGGCCAACTTGCAGGAGATGAAAGCTGATTCTAAAGACAATCCAGGGCATATAGATTACAATCACGATAAGGAGGAACATAAAGGGGGGGTAAAGCGAATTGACGTAAATAGTGTCATGCAGAAGGTCATTCAAGCTGGAAACCTTTTCAAAAAGAGGGATGACCTAAAACAACGCAATCCTGATTCTAAATTCGAAAACACATTCGACAGTACAGGCGATAATATGTTAAATAGTTTTGATTCATTGTCAAACGAACAAGACTCCTTAACGCCTTTAGAAACATCTAGAGCCGGGTGTGATTCAAACGAAGAAAGAAAGACAAGAAAAGCGTGGTCAGACAACGAAGGCCTTGCATTGCCTTTATACCTGTCATCTGCTTCTCTTTTTTCTTATCTTAAGGGTTGTAATGATTTGATGAAAGATCAGGTGGAGAATTTAGTAAACGTGACAGGACCTGACGAAGCCCTTGAATACATCGGTTATGCTGAAGAACTAATGAATGTCGAGTCAGATGACGACGATGATGATTATGCTCATGACGATTCTCCTTTGGATCCGGAAAGCGAAGAAACGGGTAAATTAGATGAAGCGACTTATCTCATCTCAAGAAACACTGAATTAATGTCACAGCTATCTGATACATTTCTGTCGTTTAATGGGTCAACTGTAAAAACGTTTGTTGGGATGGATGAAGTACTTGACGAAACAATAAACCAGTACCTGTTAATGACTACAATGCTCGAACAAGAAGACAAAAACAGGCGAAAAAGATCAGCTTATAACGAAATCATAAATAAAATTGATGTACAAATGTTACAAAGGAGGGCAATTGAAAAGTACGCCAATTTTGAAAGGCAAATTAAACGCCACGAGTTGCAAATGCTCAAATCACAAATACGCAGAAATGAAAACATAATTTATAGTAGAAATATGCGCCTTCAACCTTATCACATGTACGGCGTAATTCTTCAACAAAGACAACGCAGGACAGCAGATGGCACAAATCGTACAAACACAGTGTTTATTAAGAATTCAAAGTATCCATGCCTTTTACTGACGTTTCAAGGAAATGCATTTTCTTTTCAAAAGTTCGACGAACTAGCCGTTACTTCTCAACTTTGGGTTCTATCAAAAGAACGTATTCAACATTACCAGTCGGGTTTATTTCTAACACAACTGCGGTCGAGAGTAGTTTTGTCAAATGGGGAATCAAATACACAGTCTTTGATCAAAATGAACATCACAATGGTAAATAACGACGGTTGCCCTGTGATAACACAATCTGATGGTAGTAATGTTATTTTTAGACCTTCATGTGGCAACAAGCACAATTCAACAGAAAAATGGTCGTACGTCAATTTCAAAGAAGCACAGAAAAACTTTCGAACAATAGTATGTATGTTTATTATACAGAATGCAACATCCTGTTCAGTTCTGACGTATGAGACAGGAGTATTAAAAATGGAGCTTTTGGATGCAGAAAATATAGAAAGTTAGCTGTGGTTTTGGGATAATAATTACATACGTCATTCAAAAACAAACAAATATCTGTCAGCAAGTGGGATAAATTCGCCACTTGAAATAAGTGATCTACACGCGGATATCATTCAGCGGTGGACGCTGAATAATGATTCACTTAACGCTAAGGATATTCAAGAAGACACTATTGTGGTATTGAATAATGCCAATGTAACTCTTGAAACGAAAGACGAATATAAGGCTGGTAATTACAACATTAGACTCGTTGCACTTGAAGATTACAATAATTCTTCTTGTAATTATGGAAACGAGTACTTTTTAATTAAGCATGACGATTTCCCTTGTTTGGTACTTTGCGCAGAAAAACAACAAGCGGAACCAGCCCTGACATCAAAACTACTTGTTATAGGTTTATGTCTGTGCTCATCAGTTCCCTCTGCGTTATTCTTTCTTATATTCTTTGAGCCTTTGCAGGCAGTTTTGGCCGGCGTTGCAGTTGGTGTTATTATTGCATTTGTGGCTGCATTTACAATTCAATATGCAGAAGAGTTTAAAATCAAATATGATGGAGCATATTTCCGAAGATTTAACGAACATGCCTCTGATATTTGTCTGTGGTATCAATTTGAGGGAGGTTTAAAGAACGCACATAATTCAAAATATTTAACAATAGAAACTATAGGAGATAGTGAGTTTAAAACTATCGAGCTACAGCGGGATTCTAATAAGCGATTTCTTTTCAGAAATAAGGTTATACAAGACAGCCAATCACATTGTGAATTATCAGTTAAATGGGATGCTGAAAACAGACGTGAAATCAATGAAAAAATTCCATTGACATGCGTAAAATCGGGGATGAATACGGGAAGATGGCACAGGGTTTTTGTTTCAAGTACAAACAACTACATCGAACAGACTTCTTGTTTTTACTTCCTTCGTCAAACTAGTAATGCGGGAGATTCTTGCAGCGTCTTAACAGTTGAACCAAAGTTGAATGGAACTCAACTATCGTCAAAATTACCATCGTCATTGAAACTCTTTGAGCAATTGTGGTTTCTCGAAGGAAATAAATACTTTAATTTAAAATCAGGACAGTCATTGAATATATCAGAAGTAGAGAAAACTATGAGTCCGGTTGCTTTTACAAATGATGGTGCTAAAACAGGATTCATGACTAGCTGTGAAATTGAAATGTTTTTTCTCAAGTCAAAAAAGAATCCCTGTTTGCTATTAACTCACAAAAATATTTCAAGTCGTATTAATGTTGATTTGGATGAATTTGACAATTTGGAATTCCCACGTCAGCTTTGGACTTTTGCCAATGGTGAGATGATAAACATTGCAACTGGCATATCAGAAATAATCGAAAATATGAATTTATTTGAAAAGGTTAAATTTGCAGAAGACTTTAGTACCTATGCCTCAGATATATTATGTCCATTCTTCCTGCAAGAGTTAAAAGAACCATGTGGAATCCTATCTGCAGAAAAGGACACCGGACATATATTTACTGGTCCTCTGACTCCTGATTTAATAGAAAGTCAGCTTTGGTACAAATCAGATGAAAAACTCATCCATCTTGAATCTGGAAGAATGGCGATACTTGCAAATGAAACTAAATTACATTTGGCACCATTTGGTATTGGTATTCCATTCACAGACCTTAGAATACGCGAAAATGATGATATAGTAGAAGCACAAAGATCAGTCCGTTCCTCTTTTATTTGGAAACGATTACACTCACATACATTATTTGACGATCCTTCAATCATAAATTGCAAAGCTTATAATAGGAGTTATTTCTTTGTTAAGACGAGAGACAACCCTTGTGTTTTATTGACTTCAGGAAAATTAAATGAATCACCATTCTTTGATGTTTTTGAGGAAAATCATTTTCAAAAGCAGTTATGGTATAATGAATATTCGCGTTTTATTAATTTAGAAACTGGACTTGTAATTGGATTTGATTTCAATTCAAAAACATACAAAATGAATGAGAACGTGTATTACGACGACTCACAACGTTTGGAAATATTGAAAAGTGAGGGAGGTTTTGCATCAATTGGTAACCCTAAACGTGGTTGTATTCTTAAAACGATTGAAGGAAAAATAATTCCAGTTTGTAGGGACGAGAATTACAATTGGCCTTATTGGGAAATTATATCATTTGATGCATTAGAAGACATTAGTAAACTAATGTGTTTATACTATATTCGGAGTATGTCTAAACCGTGCGAGTTTTTAACTGGCTTTAATAACGGTTCCGAATTGAAGATTAGACCATTGACTGAACAACTAATTCAAAATCAACTTTTCTATACTAAAGGAAATTCAATCGTTCACCACAAAACCGGTCTTTATCTCACTGCAAATCAGAAATCAATTCTACTTTTAAATCAAGGTGACTCAATAAATCAGGCATGGACGATGAACGAAAAACGCCTTTCATTAAAACACGACCTTGGTAGAGTCTTGTCGTACGAGGGTGGTGATGGGGTTGTCGGCTTAACAATTAAAGACCGCATTTTGATTGGTTGGTCGAAAGTTTCAGTAAATTATGATTTTAGTAAAGACGAAGTGGACAATCCTCACTGTTCCATAACCGATGACCTGAGTAATACAACAACATTCTTTATCACAAGTACAGCAGAGAATTGTGTGGTTCTTACCGCTAGAGATTTGGGTGAAGAACCAGTCTTTCTGGCATATGATGAAGACAAGCACGATCATCAACTGTGGTATTATCACAATGGGCATATTCTCAACCTCGGAACGGGACTTGCACTTATGGTCCACGAAGACAAATACAGTGACGATTATGATGTGTTGATGTGGAACAAATATACATTTTCAAAGGCTCAGAGATTTAATATCAATCTCACATCTTCAAGACTAGTTTGGAAAGAAAATAATTGCAAATTAACTTCTTTAAAAACTGAAACAGGACTAACTGTGGGGTGTAAAATAAGTGGCTTTTCTAATTTACAGACAGTTCCATTTGACGAAAACGGCACTTATTATGACAAAATAACTTGTCTTGTTTTCATAAAATCGTTGACAACTCCGTGTGAACTTCTGACGGTAGTTAATAATAAACTAAATACGAGACCGGTTTCCGGTGATCTCCTCATTGGTCAACTTTGGTCGTGGAAAGACAAACAACTTGTTAATCATAAAACAAATAAATTGTTATGCATTGTTAACAGGGGTGGGAATCTGTATATCGAACTCGTAGACAACGTGTCAGGGCATTTTATATGGGAATGTGGGTGGGTTTATGAAAGAGGTTTTGTAAAATCTGTACGTAAACAAGGGAGTGGAGCGGTGGTCATTGGTTTAAATACTGCTGGAGGTTCTATTGAAGTGCAGCATATTTCGCACTATAGTAATATGGTTCAGCAATGGGTCTTCATAAATAAAAACCATGGAATAAAGTTAGCCACAGAAAATAAGTTTCATTGTAAAGGATATGAGGACCCAACAATTTATCTCATTCGAAACGAGTATGACGACTGTCCTGTTCTAAAATCTGTTGGAGAAGATAGTGTTGGTTATAAAATAGTTGAAGATTCTGGAAGAGGCATTGATAATACAGTTTGGTGGACAAAACATGAGAATCATATTTGTAGTGCGGCACTCCAGACGTGTCTTGCCATAACAGGTTCACGCTCACTCAAATTAGAGACAAGATATTCGTTCGAAAACAGGCAGAAATGGTCTTTAGATCACGATTCTATTAGGTATACGTATGGATCGCAAAAGATCACATATACAGGATCGTATATTACCCTAGCTTCTCACCATAGCGATCCTGATAAAAAGAAGTGGAAGTGGTATTCCAGTGGGCAAATTGAGAGAGATCCTAAATATTTAAGATGTTCCCGCTGTTATAACGAAGGCGAAGAAAAGGCTGCAGAAATTATTAGCTATATTCCTATTATTAGTTTGTTTTACAACATAGGAAGATCAATCGCATATGGTGTAAAAAACTGTCCTAAGGTTGCCCGCGGTGCTCTAGTTAACAGTCTAATAGACCTGACGATGGATGCTATTATCGTTTTGAGTGCCGGCTCAGCCTCTGCATTTGCCCTTGGTATAAAAACAGCTAGAAAGTTTGGATTTAAAGCTGGCTTGAAAGCGTTTGCGAATGGCATTAAGTCTATGATCAAAGTTGCTATCAAATCCGTCAGAAAACGAATGATAAATTTTGTTAAAACTGGATTTCGACGCTCGTTAAAACAGGAATTGGTGAAAATGAAAATGAATTTGAAAGCAATGGTTTTGGGTTTTAAGAGAGTACCAGGGATGTTGAAAACAATAAAGAAATCAGGCTTGAGTAACTATAAAAGATTTGTAAAACAAAGTTTTAAATCTATGAAACCAATGCATAAAAAGACGAAAATACAATGGAGAGAAAGGTTGAAGGGCATCGGAACAAAGATGACCAAGACTTTGAAAAATATGCCTGAAACAGTAACATCCCAGTTTCAGAATTTCGGAAAAAACTTCAAAAGAAAAATGAAATCACTCAATGATAAATTGGCGAAGAAGGCTGAAATTGCAATAAAAAATGCTGATGACCTTAAAACACCAAAGAAAATCCGGTGTCGAAGAGGAACTGGATTTTGTGCTGCTACCGTTGGTGAACTCCCTATTGAAAAAATGAATCTAATGGCTGACTATAGGAATGGTAATCTTAGAGTTCCAGAATTACCAACGGATTTAACTGACGAATTTGTGTATATCAAGTCAATAGTCAAAGCTGAAGACACAGCAGGGCAATACGCTGCCATCGGATTAAAACAAGCGGACGAAATAAAGTTCGACGACTACGCAAAAATATCACAGAACAAGTTAAAAGATAAAACAGATAAGCATGTTACTCATCCGAACCAACACACCGAACCTTTTCTTCTTGATAATGTTGAAACACAAATTAAGAAAACGTGTTCAAAACAGAAACCTTGTGATGTTGTTTTGTTCACAAAACTTTCACCATGCCATGACCGGAAGGACGGGATGGAAACCTGTCTAACACAAATAATTAATAGGTGTAAGCAATGGCTAAAGGCGTTTAGTACAAAATGTTTGGTTGGTTTCGAGAAGTATTACAAAACGTCATCCCCTTTTGCCGATTGGAATATGGTGTTAAGAGAGACTTTAAAAAACGCCCAATTCCCTGCGAAAGCAGGAAATAAGTTTGACAATATTTTAGCTAACGAAAATTTGATCGGTACAATTGCATCTGTTATCAAGTCTGATTTCGACGATATATTGAGAGAACAAATGTTAGCAAAAAAACTTAACGAATTCTTTCCAAATGGAGATCTTCCGATTTTTGACCAGTTTTACAAGACACTTAACGAAAAGACGGATGACCTTATAAAAAACAGACTTAATAACGATGAAACAATTAAGGCATTGACGTCAGGCAGTGAAGAAATAAAGGGATTCTACGATGAACTTTTAGAAAGTTTACGTGACAGTGAAAATATGCTGAAGATCAAAGCTAATTTTTTAGCCGAAGCTACAACAGATGCAAAAAAACAAGCTGGCACTCTTTTTGGAAAAGTCAAAACAAAAGTTAGAGACACACAAAAAGAAGCAGAAGACTTAGTCATCAAAGTAGCCGTTCAGATGGAGGTAAAACTTAACGAAGTCGCAGGTGAAGCACACGTCACAAAACTGTTAAATGATGCAGCAGGAAATTCTGAAGACGCCGTAAAAATCTTTCATCTATCTGATATAGAGCAAGTTTTACCTAATCAGGATCTAGCCGGCTAGCCAGAGTTACCTGTAGATCAGACTTTGTATATCGCCAGTGTTGGACCGAAGAATGATGACTTTAATATTAAAAATGTAGTTCAAGAGTTCGGGTAACCTAAAACTACATACAAATAGGCATATTTCGCCTTTTGGCGCTTAAGAAGATTTTATGAGAACTGCTTTGGCCAATCGCGTAACGAAAGTTTAATGATAATCTCCAGTTTAACTTAAGTTTAAGTAGTGTTGATTGCGTGAACAGAGTTTACTTACTCCCATAGTAGAAATTAACCTTCGGGTTTTTCTCATTTTTTTTGTTGTTGTTTTAGCATAATTTATCATTTATTTTACCCGTATACTACATAAAATTTAGAGACAGATATGCCATTTGATATGTATGATGATGAAGATTTCAGAACTCCTTTCGGTTAAGAACTTTTGCTAGGCTGGCTTTAGCCGAGTCTGTATTTTCCCGTCTATATTTTAAAAAAAATTAAGTAAATCAGAACGAGAACTAAAGAAGAAAAAAAGACTCTGCAAATCAAGTTTCATAACGCGCCAACCTGTTTCTGTTACTCAAATAATAATTTAACGAAACGACGTCAGCAACCTAACAACGTAAAAACAAACAGAACAGACATATAGAATGCGGTTTAAGACAAAATATATTGGTATTTTTTTATTATTATTTTGGTTTTTCACTATTTTCTCTTTATACATAAAAAAGTGATGTTTCCACATAACAATCTTTTTTTGCTTTTTTGAAAATTGATTTCTAGTGTCGTTTACAGATTAAATGTCGCGCTAAAATCGGAGATGTCGTGAAAACGCAATATATTTTATGTTTGTCTTCGATCGTCGACGGAAACCTCATTTATATAGATCTCTCCAATGCAAAAATGACCATTTTGATAAACAAATATAGATATCTGAAGAAAGAATTTGGTTCCAGAAGAGGTCAGCGAGGTTACCAGAAATGTAAACTGATTATCAGAAACCAAATAAGTTCGAAAAGAAGTCTGACAGGCATTAACGAGCTATCCAGATGGTTCCTTTAAGGCTGCTGGATCACATATATGCTTTCACCAATGGGTATATAATCGTAAACCTATGTGAGATAGCAGTCGGGGGCTAGGAAAGGGTGTAATGGTAGTACAGGTGAAAGAAATACCGGGAATCCATTGTTAGGTGCTCCGGCCGCCGCGATATAACTGCGAAATCGTTGGAAGCGGCGTAAAACCCATTCAATCAATCAATCAATCAATCAATCACATATATGCCTTCATACATTATTAAGCTGCTATGACGACGTTAAGACTACCTTATATTATTTTTTGTTTGTTTGTTTTTGTCCGCATCATATATATTGTAGAAAATAATGCCGTTTGACAATATCATTAATACTGACATATAACAGATGAGTGGGCGCAGTAGTAGATTCTTCAATTACTAATTTGCGCCACGCAAAGAACCAGATTAGCTTGCATTCTAAGCAATGAAGTGTACATTTTGTTGAACACTTTTCTGAAAAATTAGAGTAAAGTTAACGGTAGATTTTCACTTGATAATCTCACAGAAAAGGCATTAAAATATAAAAACTATTCACTCTGCTTTCTTTCATTCTCCCTATTTCAAAGCGTTTTCAAAGCGGATCCAAAAAATAAAATGACGTCATGACGCCACTTAGTATATATGTGCAAAATGACGCGCCTTAATTAAATTTGTCACAAAAATAGTTTTGTTTAATTTTGGCATTTAGAAAACAACAACAACAACAACAACAACAAATAGTTTCTTTTGCGTTTAAGATCGTCAAAAACTTTCGTTTCGTGAACAACAAAAGCTATAATTTTCACGAGTAGCGAAGCTCTCGCTCTTTTTTCAATGAAATATACATCTTAATCTGTTTAAAGAGGCCTCGTTTAATAAATTAGGTAGTCAATGACCACTTATTCAACACTGCAATCATAATTACATTCTCACACTGTTCTATGCTATTTCCAATCTGCGCTCTCTAGATTTACCCCGACGATGAGATTTACCCCGAATTGAACACATCCTTTCAAACACGTGTTTCAATTGGTGGATGATCGTAAACCCTAATGAAATAAGCGGGTAAGTTCATACCGGACTCGGTTTCGACCCGCGTTAACCGGGTTTCTATCAGAACGACCTCGGTTTCGACACTAGTGATGTCATTTTAACCTTTCAACCTCAACGCTTCTGATCCTGGGTCAGGCCAGTGTTACTTTGGTTCCAAAATGGCACAAAAACAATGTTCTCTATCACTTTGAAGAACAAATACTTTTTTCTTATTTATATATCATTTTGCACGAGTTTATCATTTTTTTAATGGGATAACGATATTTCGTGGTTAATTAATTATTGTAGCGGTAAAAGTTAAGTTTGTTTACTACCACCAGTGGGTAACTCCGTTCACATGAATGTCCTTTCTGCGCATGCATATTACAGTCGATTTTAGATTATTACATCATCTCATGCGACTCCCGGGCTGCCATTTGAATTTCCCCAGCATGACGGCTAAGAAAGTGTGTAATAGTAATATTTGTTAGAACAAAAAATACCAGGGATCCGTGGATAGGTTCATTAGCCGCCGTCATATGACTAAATACTTGTTAAAAGCGACGATTAACCCAACTCAAACAAAAAAAAAATCTATAGAATAATGTATGTAATGAAATATTAAGTACGTGTCCAGTCTTTATCGGCAAGGTACTATCATGGACTTTTTACTGGCGTTAGTCTTTGTTCTACTTTATCATCCAATTAGAATGCTTGATTTTTTAAAAAAAATGATGGTTTATTTTCCATAAACTTCCCATTCCCAGCCTAGGTTTATTTTGATCATTATTTCATTTAAACGCCAATGTTTATTTGTTTTACCACGCATGCGTACAAACTAAACTCTACCTCTCATGAATATGCAGCGAGCACATGAAAAGTGAAGGAGAAAATCGTAATTCACGTGCATATGTTGTAATCCCCACATTCTACACTGAATAACCCCGATTTCAACCTCATTGCAGTTATATCGCAATTGTACCTACCCATGGTTGGTCGCTAACTAAACATTTATGAACTTATTTGCTTCTGTATGTAGCTAGAAACTTTTTTTTTTTATAGTTTTATTCATAAAAAATATCTATGTCTTTGTGTAAACAGATTAGTATACCATAGGTAGATTTTGTGAGATGAGCCGTGAAATCTTCTTTTAACCATTAGATTTCCGTGCCATATTTTCGAAATAGATATAACAGGTTTAGGCAACTCATTAAACAGTAGCAATTTACCTTTCAAAGGAACGTTATTGATACTCTTTAATCGCAAGGTTTACTCACTACATGTACTTTCGTTATTAGAGTGAAGGGATCAGGTTAAATTCCTATCACATGACGTTTAGATATACCGGCGCCTACGCCAGAGCTCAGTTTTGAAAAAAGCACCATAGTAGGCCCTTCTCTGAAAATGACCATATTTGAGTTGGTGTTATATATGAACAAAATTACTGGTACATCTTATCAAATTTGATATACAATCTATTAAGGACATATGATACCGTAAATCGTTTATTCTTGAGAAAGTTCTTGGAATACAGAATGGACACGTAGTTGTCAGGTTACTAAAAACAAACAATACTGCATCTTTTATCATCGGTATAGGTGTATTTTGTAAACTGAGCTCTGACGTAGGCGCTGAGTCAATTATCATAGGTAAATCGGGTACAATTAAAAGGCAAATGATAGGGATTAAACCTGACCCCTTCACTGCACTTATGAAAGTACATGTTTGAGTGAACCTTGCGTTTAAGACAAGCAATAACATTGGTTTACAAGGTAATTTTTAAACTTTCGTAATGCGCTATTTAAACCTGTTTCATCAATTTCGAACAAATGGCACGAGAACCTAACAGTACAAAGTTGATTTCACGGCTCACCGCACAAAATCTACAAATAATAAATCTTTAGAAAGCCTCGGTATTAACGTTCATATTTCAACAACACCATATTCGGAAAGAGGATCCGTGCACTTTTAAAAAATTCAACCGGCTTATTCCGTGTAAATCGTGCAAAATGCTGTCAATAATATTAAGCGCTGGAAAAAAGACTAAGTCGATAAACGCTTATATACTAGTCAAAACTTCTAACCGGCCACTTTAAAAACAAAGATATTTTTTTCTGTGGTGTTTGGATTTTCGTGAAATTTGCTATGTGAATTTTTAAGCAACTTTCCAGATGATTTTGGCGAAAAGTTACCGTTATTTCATTGAATTTAAAGCGCAACATGAGAAAAGCTGAAAAAGCTCTAAATTTACAAAGAGCTCAAAATATTGTCAATGTAGCGATTTTTGTCTCATGGATCGTTAGCTGCAACATAGACTAGGAAAAAAACTGAAAATGTTCGACAATTGTGCGCGGCATATGACCCTAGAAGAAAGTGATAGAGCTTATGTATGCAGAAAAACGGTTCCTAGACACAACACCTAAAACACGTTTTTCTTCCAAAATGCATAAAATATAGACTGATAATTCCCGTTGAGCTACAAAATGTAGGATATGTGAAAAAATCAGTTTGGCACATCGTTTTTTTTCACACAAGACCATATTTGAGCATAATCGCTAGATAAAATGGTTTGCCGGTTGAATTTAAACACCATTTTACCATGCCTCCTATTCTTTTTGTTTCTCCTGTAGTCAAAGGTCACACAAAATTGACAATGTTTTTTAATTTTTTTCTTGGTCTGGGTTGCAGCTAACGATTTGCGTACTTTGATTTGTTGAAAGTGTAATATCCCGAGCTCTATCAAGATTTAGAGCTTTTTGAGCTCTTCCTTTATTACACATCCAAATTTGATAACTATTGGTAAATCATAATGGAAATCCATGTACATTATGCTTAAAAATTCAGACATCAAATTTCATTAAAATCTTAGAACTTTTAAAAAAGTTATCGTCATTTTAAAAGTGGCCGGTTAGGACTTTTGGCCAGTATAATTGAAAATTTAACGAATTACATAGCATCAGTCGGTCGCTCCCTCTTTTCGGCTGTTTAAATCGTTTAATTATCAATTATTAGCGTTTAAATAATACGTAATATAAACAAGAATGCTTTGACATTAACCAAGCTTTGAAATATCAAACTTGAACTGCAGGCGTGCATTATGCAATAAAGTAAATTAGTTTTCACCTTAACAATTAAGAACAATAAAATCGTTATTTTGTACCACATGAGAGTGAAATATCTAGATCTATATGCTACAACCAGAATGAGGCTGCTGTGCAATAAGGATTAAATTCGAAACGAGGCAACCTATATTGTACGATGAAAGCGAGACAATCTATATTGTACGGTGAAAGTGAGGTTGCAGCCCCGAAAATCGATATCACCACTTTTCGCAGCTCCTTAAATGTTTCAAACCCTCTGTTAGGGGGAATTGAAATAAGTTTTGTCTTGAGAAGTTTCCTGTTATCTACCTTTATTATATTCAGGCTTTGAAAGTAAAAGAAGGGTGCAAGTCACATTGGGAAATGCAAAGTGTTGTCGTTTCTTTATTTCAGAAAATCGTATAACAACACGAAAAAGTAAATTTCAAGTTGTGACGGATAGTGAATCTGTTTTACGTTAATACGAGGGGTGTTCCAGAAGTTCGTGGACTTTCTAAATATCTCAAAAACTATTGAACACAAATCAATACACAAAATTAATTCTAAATAATAAGGAGTTACTTAACAATATTTTTATCACTTTTAATTTTTACATAACACGCCCACCAGGCGTGGCCATAGAGACATGCATAACGTCAAGCAGAGCACAGACTAATTTTCATACTTAACGTCTATACATTCTATTACTTTAACACCAAAAATATTACCTAACGGTCATATAAATTTCTCGGAATTTCGCCCAATTTTTCAATGCTTATACATTGGTATTTCCGAAAAACCTAATCGGTTGAAACACTTTCGTTGCTCGAATAAAATGTTCCGACTGACGATGGTGGTAGTTGACTAAAGCCACCAAAACAACCTCGAGTTGCATTTTCCAACTCACCGAAATTGGTTCTAAATAAGAGCACAGGAACGAAAGCATTGGCACTGACACCCAGTTAAGCTTTTCTTCAGAGATAATTCCACAACCAAAACATGAACAGCTATTAAGTATTAAAATTTGATTGATTGAAAACGTTAGTGTGACAATAAATGAAGGACGAGTAGCAATTGTTTATAAAAGCTGTAATTGAAATACAAGACAAAATTTAAGGGCAATTGGACGCCTGCCGATAGATGGCTGTAGCGATATAATTTGGGTATTGACGATGTTATAACAAATTAAGTAGGGATGGTAACGAGTATCAATTTTACTAATCGATTACTCGGTCACCTTTCCGATCGAGTACTCGAGTATTCGGATAGAATTGTTAGTTTTTGATAATTAATTCTAAGTCTTCAAACGTTAAGATTCTTGGTATTTGCTGCATATCTTCGGTCGAAAGGGCTGTTGAAATAACATTTGATTTCTAATTTATTTGAAGAAATGGAAAATTGTAAAATGCATGCTAACAGAGTGTCACCAAATAACTACAACATCGATAAGATTGCATTACAAGGTTTTGGAACGACGGTGCAACATTCCATTTGATCCGAAAATCCAAGTAAATCTAGCTGTCCTATTCCGGGTGATCGAAAGCCAAAGGTGCGAAAAGTTACGTGATAACGTGTATTGTTTGACAGCAAGAACAATGACAGGTGGCACTTGATCGCAAATTCGGAAAAATATCGATTGAATAGTCGATCGACAATCGACAAGGTGTTGCATACATTATCTTTAGCTGTACAGCATTTTCATTTCAAAGTTCAATATTTTGAGAAAATACGAAGAAATGAGTCTGGAAACGAATTTCCTAGGATTTCACTTTTTTGCCGATTAACCGATTAGTGAAATTGGCAATCGATACTCGGACGTTCGATCGAGTACTCGATTAATCGAATACTCGTTCCCATTCCTAACATTAAGTATTTGGTAATAGTAAAATTTAAGTTTTGGGGTGATTTTATTAAACAATCTTGATAAACGGGTTGTGTTTTGAATATCCCGATGTCAACGACGTAGGTTTAAGGCTCGAGGTGTGCGCCGCTCGGCACACGGTGCATGTCTTTGATCGTCCCTAAAATGGTTAAATTTGGACTTACATTCATCATACACTCAGAACAAGAAGTTAAGGGCCACCAGTTTTTAGACAGAAGATTTTTAAAGGCAGGGATCCTGCATTAATTCAAAATAATAGAGATGTAAATATTGAGTTCCAATGTTGAAAATGGTATGTTGACTTAACAATTTCACAACAATACATGGGTGGTGATAAATTTTATTGAGTTTGTACCTTGAAATGTAAATGACGTATTTTCACCTATTTTTAAAACATGAAAAACTATTGTCAAAGCCGACTTACGGTGTTTTCTATTATACGAAACTTGGTTTTAGAAGTCAGATAACACAAATGCGATTAATTCCATGCACATCTTAGTCAGTAGCGTGTGTAAGATCCGTGAGCATTGATCACTGCGCGCACCCTCCTGGGCATGCCACGAATCAGCCTCTGGATGATGTGTTGAGGGATTTGCTGCAACTCCTGTTGCAGTGCTGCTGTTCACCAACCACATTTTGTACAAGAGGCTCTCTCCGACGTATACGGCGCCCTAAAATGTCCTACAGGTGCTCGATGGGGTTAGGATCGGGACTGCCTCGGTGGCCTAGTGGTAAATGCACTCGACCCGTGACCTGGAGGTCCGTGGTTTGAGCCCCACTGTCGCCGGGGTGTGTTTATGGGCAAAACACTTAATAGCCAGCCCGAGTTCACCCAGCTGTCAAAATGGGTAGCAGTGGGTTTAAACCACTGCCTCTCTCTCAGGGACGTGAAAACATCAGGATTGAGTGTTCGAGAGCGATTCTATAAGCTTAAGCTTTCGTCGCAATCGAACTGAAATAAATTAGTATAAAAAAAGATCGGGACTACAAGCCGGCCATGGAATGGTGGTGATGGCCCCATATCATAACGGAGTCACCGCCACCCTGATAGGTTGGTTGGACATTCTTTGGTGCAAATCGGGTGTTAGGTTGTCTCCAAACACGAATTCGGCCATCGGTGACATGCAAAAACATCCTGCACTCATCTGACCAATGGATCCGACGCCATGACGCCAAGTTCCAACGTGCCCTCGCTCTACACCATATTAGACGTTTATTGATGTGTCTCTGTTGTAACTTTGGACGTTTGATGGGTCTTCGTGCCTTATACCCAGCCATCCGAAGTCGATTTCGCACTGTTGAAATAGAGACTCGTGTGTGTGTATTCCAGTTGTCCCTTGGTACAGGCGCACTGATGAAGGGCAGACGTCTGACGTGACGCAAAAGTGCTCTATCCTCTCGAATAGACGTTACTCTAGGGCGTCCAGATCTGACACGGTACTTAACGTCGTTTGTCTGTGCGTGTTTTTGTACCAAACGTGTTATGAGACTGTGGTGATACCCCAGCTGTCTGGCAATGGCTCTAAAAGACATTCCAGAATCTCGCATTCCAATTATTCGCCATCTTTAATTTGTAGACAATCTACGCCTTGCCATGACTGAGTTTCAAATGGAAATGTAAACAATTGCACGAGCTACATGACGTGAAGTTCTCTGACAGAAAAGCTGATTTTCCACTTTGCACGAGCCCTGGCTTTACAGTCATTGCACGAGACTCGCCGAATATTCACGTGCATCCGAAACGTTTTTAATCAATAGCCACAAGGTTGTTCTAACCGTTTGACAACATAGACACGTTATTAAAGTTTTCGATAGAAATTTTATTAACTTAAAACTTAGTGGCGCTTAACTTTATGTTCTGAGTATATTTGGTGTGAGATTAAAGCAAAGGGAACTCTATATGATGATATAATTTATAATTTCATACTAGCAGCAGAGTTTGAGATATGGCGTCAGTCCACGAACTTCTGAAACACCCCTCGTACGTATTACAATCAGTAACCACTGTTCTAATTTCACTTACAAACAACACTGAGATTCCAATTTTTAGAACAGTTGTGTCTTTCAATTTTATCATGTTTATAGTGACTTGCATTTGGCACCCTTTGACCTATCAGTTTATATCTATTCCTTTTCCTCTCTCTCTCTCTCTATCATTCTCTCTCTCTCTCTTTCTCTCTCTCTCTCTCTCTCTCTCTCTCTCTCTCTCTCTCTCTCTCTCTCTCTCTCTCTCTCTCTCTCTTTCTCTCTCCCTCTCTCTCTAATGGCCCAATTCGATATTTCTGGTACTTAAAGTCTATGGTTTGAAAAAAAAAAGATGTCATTCAACAATACTGAAGTCATTGGATTCGTACCCTGCAGAACCATTCTATATTTGACCAGGCAACAGCCGGGTCAAAATATAGACTGGTTCTGCAGGGCACTTATCCAATAGAATTCAGTATTGTACTCGATAATGTTAAATAACATCTTATTAACGTTCTGAATACCTCTAGTTTGGTGATAATATGATATCTTCGTCGTCATCGAATCTGTTTCCACAGGGCTCAAAATTGTATAGTAATAGCTGAACTACCTGCTTCGACACTTTTTTGGGGCTTGTGGCCCGACTTACCCTTCAGTGGCTCGTGCTATCATTTTTTTTAATTCAATGAACTGTTTTTTGTTTTTTTTTATGTTGTTGTTTTGTTTTTCCTTCGGACTTAGGCCTTTCATAGTGGTCTTTTAAGTCAAAAAGTACTCGTGTCATTGTCACAGCTGCACCAGTGTAGCATGAATCTGATTTACTGTCCCTTAACTTGGCCCCGGTGTGTTGCGTTTATTAAGTACTTTTTTCTTCGACTCTATTATACTTTGATTTCCCTCGATCAAATGCAATAATACCGTTTCATCGTATTCTGAAAAAGTCCTTCCTTCTACGCGTCATTTTAGCCTTGATACATGGATTTAAATAATAATTTTATTATATAAGTGGGGAAGTTTATATAATCTACGATTAAACATTAGACAGCAATGTAACTGCAACATAAAATTGCTGGATTTACGACATTTCTGAATAGTTATTGACAATACCAAGTGCGCAAGTGTTATTGTAAGTACAACAAGAGCACCGCCTACGGGTGCCTACGCTCGGCTGTCGAAAGCTGGATGGTGGGAAAAAATTCTAAGTCGAAAAAGGGGCATAATTTGCACAAAGTGCATCTAGAGTTATCCCCCTTGATAGTATAGGTTGCTCTTTTGATGGTGAACATGTGTGCCAAGTTTCAAGTGAATGCCTTCAGTAGAACCAGAGATATAACAAAATGTCAAAGTTTTCGCACGACGACGACAGCGACGACGACGACGACGACAACGACGACGACGACACGGAGGCTATAGCAATACCTCGGGTTTTCTCCGAAAACAGCCGAGCTAAAAACGGTGCTGTAAGGCAGAGTTCACATAGCAGTAGACTATTCGGGTATACGTTGAACCTTTTTAATGCTAAGTTCACATAGAAGTATACCTAGAGGTCACGGGCTCGATCCCCGACGGCGGCAGCCATTCTTTCCGACTATTTGTCTCTCATCAATGTGTTGATAATCGTAGACCTATGTGAGATAGCAGCTGGAGGCTAGGAAAGAATGTGATGGTTGTACTGCCGAGCGAAATACCGGGAATCCATTGTTAGGTGCTCCAGCCGCCGCGATATAACTGAAATAATGTTGAATGCGGCGTTAAACTCCAATCAATCAACATAGAAGTATACGATATACTGTATTCTTTGTACGGTATACGGCATTTGCTGTCCGCTATACGGGGCACGGCGGTTTGATAAGGACAGCACTCGGATTCAATGCGATCCTTTCGTGAGTACTTAAAAAAAGGGATTCTTCTTCAGCAGAAGAGGCAAAAACAGTTAAGAAAAAAAGCAACAATTGGGTGCGACAGCATTTTGAACTGCGGTCTGTGTTGGTGAATTCCACAAAACTTTCCAAAACCCTATCGATCACACGGATGAGATAGTGTTCATGCATAACATGCGCATGCCATATCAAAGTAACAAGCCTTTGAGAGACCTAATATTACTCAACATCCGCCCCATAGGATCGAACTTGAGGCAGCCAATATCAGGATAAAAGATGCTTGTTCTGACAATCAGGCGAGTGAATCAAATGCAGTTGATCAATTGAACCATTATAAAGTATGTAACATCGTGAAATTGACAAGTCGATGAAACAATTCTACATCACTCACTCGCTCCCTTCATTTGTTAAAAAATGAATATATTCAAGACCATTCGAAATCATTACAAAAAGGCTGCGAGAATTCATTCAAAACGCTCAGAGACTTAATTCAAATCGATCAAACCATTCCAAGATTTTACTGGCTCTGGACTTTTGGAGACTGGTTGGTCAGTGAAAAATATCTATAAAAGCACATTTTTGACTTCTGTTAAAGGGAGTTAATCCAATATCCCTTATTTCGTTTATGACGAACAAAATTAAGAAGAATATTATATTATTTCCCTTTGCTACCATTCAAAACTCATACCCAGTTCATTCAATTTTATTTCAAAATCATACCAATATCAATTTTCAGATGTTTTTTACGGTAAAATGTTTATGAAATGTATACTTCTACCTAAAGATTTTACTATTATGTAGAATTACAAATGTCTATGATGCAAAATGAAGTGGATCTTGGCCCTCCCTCAGTTTGTGAAAAAAAATGTGAAACTCAGCAATATGTAGTATCAATATATACATACAAGGTAAATATCAAAGTTTATATACTTCACATATTTTTCATAAGCAAAGACATTGAACTTAGCTGATGACATTGAAGTTGGTATCAAGAAAAAGGTAAAGTTACAAGCAAACCACATGTGGAATAATGAGAATCTCATCACTTACTACTCAAAAGCTATAGCGAATGTAAATGTTTCTATGATGAAATCATAGTGTTCTTAAATATATCACAATGACTTTGAATGTTGACCTTGAGTTTATAAGTACTGAAAGGCCGGTCTTTTCAAAAGCATTGCACATGTGAAATGTTGAATCTTAATGATCACATAATAATCAAAGGCTATGCGGTGAGGGGGGGGGGGGGCAAACAGACAAACGGACTAACAGACTGGGCAAAAACCATATGGCACATCTATAGGAGACATACAACTACCACAACGCACGGATAAACAGAACAGGGAAGAACAAACGCATTTACTGACGGACAGAAGGAAAACATAAGGACAGAATGGCCCTTTATGAGTTTAGTTAACACACGAAGTTTATATATGAATTTTCTACAAAGCGAAATTCCTATAGGGATGTGCTGCTTTTGTGTTGTCCTCCTGCCCGCGCTTCTGTACCAAAAATGTTTCTCTCTTTCTATCCACCTCGGATACTATTATAGACGATATCGTGAAATTGATGAAGCGAAAGACTTTTTGAATGATTTATGAACAAAATTGAATTAGGGAGTGAGCGAGTTTTAAATTAAATCAAAAGGGGTTATATAGTATCAATAATTTCGTACAGTTAAATGAAATTAGCGATATGATATTACGTCCCTTTGTACTTTTACGTGTGTGTGTCTCCGCGGACTAATGAGACGCTTTGAATTAAAATCCAGCCAATAAAACCGTGTAACTGCTTAAAAGACTTGAATTGAATGTTGATTCATTTGAAAGCATTTAATGTAATCTTTTTGTTTGAAAAGGGTTTTACGCAGGTTTCAACAATATATTTCAGTCATATCGCGATTGCTTGAGCAATTACAATTAAATCCTGGTATTCATCACGCCCATGCTACCATTAAGTCTTTTCATAGCCTCCATTTGCTATTCGATCTAGGTCTACGATTATCAACCCATAGGTTGAAGACAAATTATCGCAAACGATGAGTGCCGCCGTCAGAGATCGAACCCGGGACATTGAATGGAACGCCGAGAGAGCGGTTAAGAATAGTTTTGTTCGATGTCAATGTAAACGTCAACTTCAAGATGTTACCAGCTGTAATCAAAGACAAATCATCTTCTAAACTTTCGCTATCATACTCAAGAAAGGAACGCATTGAATGCTCGTGCTGCCAATGTGAACCGCCGTGCACGTTTATAACGTGTAGCAAATTTTATTATACTGCAAAAAAAATTCTAGCATTTTCATTGGTTAATGCTGACCTGACAAACTTTGATATCTACGGCCGCTCCAATATAACTTCTAATGTTTCCCTAAGGCGCCTCGCCGTGAACATAGACAAAAAATCGAAACGGTAATAGCAGCCATGATTCTCTCGCTTCGCTGAGTATTAACATTAGGCTACAGTTAAAAAGCTTACCAGTTAATAATGTGAACAGGAAAAAAATGATATAGCTTCAGCCAAGAACCGCTTTCATAACACAACATTGTAGTGTAGTAGTGTGACGTCACAACTATATATGACGTCACTTTATACATGGTTACTTTTCATAGGGGCGTATTAAGGGATATTGGTGGTTTAAGAGAATTTTCTTTATAACAAGGCCTTAAATAGGCAAAAGACAAATATTTAGTCCTAAAACTTTGAAGTATAATAAATTCGTAAATCACAGAAGATCGTCGATTTCCGCCAAATAGTGTTAAGATTTAAGTGTCTACTGAGGCATGTTTAGTACTCAGACCTGTTGTCATCCGCCTCTGATACAAAAGAACCCAAGTTCAAATCGAGTAAGAGACATTATTATTTTCTGCCTCAAGTTTTCTGAAAAATATCTGTCTTACAAACACATATGTTCATTTCAGAAAGAGGGTGTATTGGGATTTATATACATTCACGTAATCTTGAAAACATTTTTTTCATACATTTTGTTTATTTTTGATATTTAAAATAACAACAGCAGAGTTGGCTCTACTGATGCATGGTGCATTTTGGTAACTTTGGGAACATTTTTTTTTTCTCTTGGGAACAGATTCGAAACTGGGCTTAATGGGAAAATTTTGCTGTTTTCTGAAAACTAGGAATCATCTTTTCATCATGATTAAAGACCAATAAGTGCAGTGTATATTTCACTTTAAAAATCCTTTGTATCTTAGACATCGCGACATGAATAAGCAGAAAGTGGTCGTTTAATAATTCAACAAAAATAATATTTCCTTAGTGTGACATTGTTATAGGGACGAAGAAAAGTATGGGGAAAAAATTATATAAATGAAAGCAATAAGCGCCTCGGAGACTTGAACTCATAGATGTGAGATTGGAAGCGATTCGCCTCAGCTACTCAGCAACTCAGCTATTTTTCTGAATATACTCAATATGCACATAGTCTGGCGAAATTAGCCAAATAATACCGTATACTTCTATTTGAACGAATTTAGGAACCCCATTTATTTGAAACTGGTGCCCTTCTACATGCGATATGACGGCACCAGTTCCCCTATTCGAGCCCAAATCAGTTCATTTCTGGGAGACAAATACGAAACCTGTTTTTCAACGCGACCGGGGATCGATTATGGACTGTTCTACAACATGCTACCCGGTAGCTTTGTAATGGCTGTGCATGATCAGATACGTCAGATAACCTTTCATCTTTGACATCAAGTGTAACTTAACAATATGACATGACATGTGTTACATGCCAATGTAACTAGAACCAAGAAGCCAGCAACAAACTTTACAATAAACAACATTTATTGACAATAGTAACAGAATTAGTGACAATATGAAATTAATACAAAAACAAATTACAATACCTTGAATGTTTAATCCAAAAGTTTTAATTTTAAATCCAATGAATTACGTGTCTGGTCCACAAATAATAAAGTCGCCGTCATAGCGCAGTTGGTAGCGCGTCGGACTGTCAATCTAGAGTTCGCGGGTTCGATCCCCGACTGCGGCACTCATTCTTTCCGACTATTTGTCTTTCACCAATGGGTTGATAATCGTAGACCTATGTGAGATAGCGGCTGGAGGCTAGGAAAGAATGTGGTGGTTGTACTGGTAAGAGAAATACCAGGAAACCATTGTTAGGTGCTCCAGCCGCCGCGATATAACTGAAATAATGTTGAAAGCGGCGTGAAACTCCATTCAATCAATCAATCAACCACAAATAATAAGTCCAATAATATCCGAATTTAAAACTAACCACACTTTTAATCAAACTTTTAAGATAACGAGAAATCCCCTTTTAGTTTAACACAGTACTTCTAAATGAAACCACAAGTCTAAACCAAGTGTACCAAGAATGCTGTTGGAATCCCTTTATATAATACCATAGAACAATCTAGAATAGCATAGAACATAAAAAGACTCTAGAGTCTGAATCACTTTCTAAAAGTCCTTTCTAGAAAGATCTAAAATATTCTACATACATTTAACTATTAGTCAAGGTATTGGAAAATTCCCAGACTAATTCTAAAAATAGACATGTGATAACCATTATTCATTTTACATTCATACATGCAAAACACTTTGCCCCTTGAAAGAAAAAAGAAAGGTTTATGAAATAATTCTTCTTTTTGCCTTATCTTTGGCATATACAATGATAATATACTTTACACAATTGATAATATCATGATTTGTTGAAACGTTTCAGCACATCTAGCATGAAAATACAAACACTTTTGATCAAAAGAAATGAAAAAGATATATATAAATATATATATATATATATATATATATATATATGTTAACATATATACATACATACAAGAAAAATAGTGAAATGTAACTGTTAATTTCAATTTGAGTATTAAAGACAACTCAAAATTTTATGTTTGATAGAGCATCTGGTATAATGTTGTATTTTCCTTTAATGTGTCTTACACCAAGATCAAATTCTTGAAGGGACAAAGTCCACCTCAATAATCTCTTGTTCTTACTCTTAAGTTTGTGAAGAAAACTTAAGGGATTGTGGTCACTGAATACAACTATAGGAGAAGGTGCGGATGTTAAATAAATTTTAAAATGTTGGATTGCCAAAATCAGAGCAAGACATTCTTTTTGAATGGTGTAGTAGCTTTTCTGATGTTTGTTTATTTTTTTAGAAAAACAACAAACTGGATGATCGATACCGCCATCGTCTTCTTGCAAAAGAACAGCACCAATACCAACATCACTTGCATCAACAGCTAATATGAAACATTTGTCAAAATCAGGTGCTAAAAGAACTGTTGTGCTCTTTAGTATGGCTTTTGGGCGATCAAAGGCAACTTGACAGTTATCATTTCATTTGAGCTTAACGTTTTCCTTTAATAAGTTTGCTAAAGGTTCAGCTTTTATAGAAAAAATCTTACAAAACTTTCTATAGTAGCCAGCCATACCAAGAAATCGCATCAGTTGCTTTTTAGTAGCAGTCACAGGAAACTCAGAGATAGCATTGACCTTAGATTCTAAAGGTTTAACTTGACCCTGTCCCACAAGATGTCCTAAAAAAGTAACAGTAGCATTACAAAATTCTGTTTTTTCCAAGATTGACAGTCAATTTTGCATCACTGAGACGGTCGAAGAATTGTTTGATTCTTTGAAGGTTGTCACTCGATGTATCTGTGTAGATGATGACGTCGTCGATTTTTGCGTGACAGCCATCTAAGGCAGCTATAACCATATTTACAAGCCGCAAATATGGTCAGGAGAATTTTTCATCCCAAACGGCATTTTTTCGTACAAGCCTCTGTCCATAACCACAACACAAGGCTAAGCTCAAAACGGGGCTATCGTATTCCAAAAGTTAAATCTTTTGGGTCAAAATCATTTTGTTATAATGCTTCCAAATTATGGAACGCTCTTCCAGCGGACGTCATTAATATATCAAAGTACAGTCCTTTTAAGCAAGCAGTTAAACATGTTTTATTAAATGATCAAAGATATTTTAAAAAATAAAGACATTTCTTGTCTCTCTTTCTGTGATTCGAATACTGTGATATGTATAGCTTTAAACGTGTGATAAATATATTACTGTGATGTCAATCTTTAAAACATGCATTCTAAATTGAAAAAAATTGTATATTGTTATAAAATAACGTTTAACAAGCCTTTCATGGTGTCATGCCGCCCTATTATTGTTTTTTTTTTGGTTTTGATCAGGACCACGATGGAAATAAGAGTTTTCTCTTTTTCGTGTTATCCTGGGTCTGGGTGCATATAGTGGGTAGTATCACTCTTTGAGATGCTTGTTATTTTTTAATAGTTACAACATTGTCTTACGTATGTATTTTAATATTGTAACTAAATTGTGTCATTTAAATTGGATTGCATTTTGTTATCTTTATATTGTACTACTCTATTGTTGTATGTACTTTTTTACCGAAATAAATCTATCTATCTATCTATCTATCTATAACTTTGTACTGGTACAGACCAGTTAGAGTAGCAAATACTGATACTATAACAGGGCTCTCTACCAAATAGATAGGGCTTACTGCTTATTTAAGTGGATTCTATTATGGACGGCTAGGAGTATATAGAGTCAGTGTTTTCAGTTTTCATTCTTTAATAATGTGACATCATTTCTACTACAGGTGTTTACAAACAAACCAACACTCTGAAATGTAAAACATGGAACAATTTACAATAAAATCAAAGAAAGCTACTCTCAATCATAATTCGGTCACGGCTGCGTAATTTTCAACGTGAACATTGCGGGAAAGGATTATTATGTCATTTACTGACACAATACTCCTATTCCTACAACGTTCTAAAGTAAATAGTTTAACTCACTTTCTGCCAATGTTACAAAAGATGCATTTAACCCTTTTTTACATAACTTTATCATTTCTCTAATCTGAACCCTTTAACAGTGAAATTACGTTTCTGCTGTACTGTTCACAAACGTTCGCTACACATGTTTTACATGGAAAGGATAAACATGACTTCTGTATACAAATAAAGATAACCTACCAATTTAAGGAATTAAGAGTTTCACACACACCAAAACATCAACACATGTCTACAATCATCCCGTGACTAAAATATTAAAGAGTAATAGTGCGAGCTAGGAAAAGAAGGAATTGTTAATTAAAGGATTGCAAGCGCGCCAAAGGACTAAAAGGACCGAAATCCGAATTCGAGATATTTTAACAACCGAACTGATATCAAACCGATTGAAACAACGGAATATCATCTCCACGTATTTCCAATTTAAGAAAACATCATAAGAAAGGAAAATATGAAATCCAAGATAACTTACAAATGAAAATGATCCGTTTCCCGCTAATTTTCTAAACATAGGATTTAAACATAGATGTTGCAATTCTGTCCAACTGAGGATTTCAAAAAGTCACATGACCAACTGACCACTTGTGGAGGGAAATGTGAAATCAAGCGAAACCGTGTTGCGCAATAGGAAAAAGTATTGTACAACTTAATTGACCTGTCCAACCAAAAGAGACCCTTCTACAATACTTCTTTAGCCCTATCAGTGAGCGGAACTTGCCAGAATCCTTTGAGAATGTCAATTTTGGTGACATATTTAGAATTACTGACTTTGTCAATACAGTCATCAATTCTTGGTATTGGAAAAGAGTCACTTTTTGTCACAGAGTTCACTTTTCGATAGTCAGTACACATTCTGTATGTTCCATTTGGCTTTGGAACTAATATACATGGTGAACTGTAATTACTTTGGCTGGGTTCAATAAAATCATTCTCAATAAGTAATTCTCTTCATCTGGAAGGGCTTTTTGATTCATTCTATAAGGATGTTGTTTTATTGGTTGAGAATCTTCCACAAAACATCATGATATATTTTATCAGTTCTTGTGGGGATGTCAGGAAACAAATGTTCATATTCATTAATCAACTGTTTCAGCTCTTCTCGTTGAGATGGCTCCAAATGTGAAAGTTTGTCGTCAAGATTCTTTAGTATTTCTGAGTTCTCAAGTTTAGGTGGACCAGGAACAGATTTCTCACTAAAGTCTGAACTAACTTCTGATTCAATCACATTTGATTATTGTGAGTCAGTGTTTACAACTGGTTTTGAAATAGAGCTCTGTCAAAATACTATTTTAACATGTTCACGTGACACATTTGTTTATTTTTACGCCTTAAGGGAGTATTGAGTATTGATTATATAATTCAAATCAGTTGTTTTCTTATCAATAGTATACGGGCCATAATATCGTGCCTGTAAGGGTCGGCCAGGTATTAGCAAAAGAGCAAGGACTTTATCATCTGGTTCAAATTTCCTATCAAAACTATGCTTGTCATATCTTGCCTTCATTTTGCTCTGAGATGATTTAAGACTTGACCTAGCAACCTCACATGCCTTAGACAATTTATTTCTAAAGTCAGAAACACACTGTAACAAGTTCAAGAGTGTTTCATCATCAGCAAGAAATTTCTCTTTTAAGAGTGTTAATGGCCCACGAACAGAATGACCAAAAACTAACTCAAAGGGGCTAAAGCCAAGAGATTCTTGAACAGATTCTCTGACTGCAAATAATAGCAAATGAATACCTTCATCCCAATTTTTCTCAGTATCAAAACAATATGACCTTATCATATTCTTTAGGGTCTGATGAAATCTTCTAAAGCACCTTGACTGTCAGGGTGATAAGCAGATGGCCGATATTGATTGATACCTAGTTCATGAATAACCTGTTGGAATATGCCTGACATGAAGTTTGATCCTTGATCAGACTAAACTGATTTTGGACGGCCAACAATAGTAAAGACTTTGACAAGAGCCTTAATGATTGATTGCGCTGCGCATCAGCGCTGCGCCATTTGTGATGAGTTTGGGATGTTGATTTAAGTGTTCATGTGAATTGGTTTATTATTGATATAAGCAAATTGTCCTGGTCAAAAAATTAAGTCTTTGCTAGAAAAAAATACCTTTTTTCAATTCACTTAATTTGAAAATGCGATAGATTTTACATGGTTGCTGATAATTTTGCTAATTACTCCTTTTTCTGAGAAAAAAAACATTATAAATGACGAACTCTCTTTTATCACGAAAAAAATGACCAACAATCTAAAGGATCGGTCGTAGCCGACGCTGCATTAACATATTAACGTTACTTTGAGCTTTTTGATCTAAAAATGAAATAAAATTTATCGTTATTCTTTTTTTTTTCAATTGCGGATTTTTCTGAAATGTTTAAATTTTATGTTCGGTTTATGTTATTGTCTTTTTTTTTATTATATCTTCTGTTAGTAAAATTTTGTTTTTCATTGATATAAGCGCATAATTAAATTACGTTTTTGACTTAGTCCTTTCGATTTAATGTGTTGTTTGGTTTGTTTACGGTTGGTATTTTTATTAAAATCGAAAGGAGTTGATCATCGATACAAGAAGCAATAATCATTGAAATAATGTTTAGATTATTTATTTATTCGATCAAAAGTCTGATTTTCAATAAAATTTAATTTAATGCGAATGAGTAAAGAAATAATTAAACATTAGTAAATAGATGAGAAATGATTTATTTGGTGTTTTATCTCGGTGTTTGTTCTTGACTTTTCCTTTCGATTTTTTGCCTCTTTACCCGCGTATTGATTTAGCGTGTCTGGGGACTACTTATTTACATAACCACATTTTCACAACAGACAATGACTCCCTTCAAGGAATTTAATCTTAAAAGAGCTTTTGCCGATGCTTTCACAAAAAAACTGTCAGTCATATATTGTAAGAAAAGAATAGTTCACATTCAAGAATGGATTGGTTGATTTTGCGTTGTACGTCCTACTCAACAGTTAAGGTCATAATTGAGCCGCGACGTCAGAAAACCAACAATGTGGTTTTCGACCAGGTCCGAAAAAAAAACGGGCAGTGAAGCGACGGAAGATAACTAGAAGCTTAATTTCGTATTAAGAAAATAGAGGGATTGCACTATCGGTGTAGCAAAAACAAGGGCGCTGATCAGCTTCGGGGCAACCGCAAAGCTGATCTATGCCTTTATTTTCGCATATGCAGATTGTTGCTTTTCCCATGAGGCGGCTCAATTTATGGAGACTGGATTTTGGTTTAAAGTCTAATCAAAAAGACTGGAGAAACCCATCTCAACCCATCTAGTGATGTAATGATCATCCAGTGGTATTGATTAGTGAGTTACGATAATCGATTACACTTTGTCATTATCGATCATAGGAAAACATGGATAAACAGTAGAAATCAAAGTGCTGTCAGCACTGTAAATCGGACATCATTGAGAGGCTGGGATAGTGCAATAGTTCGCCAATCAAAAGGGCTAAATTTGGACAATAAAAGTTGGTAAAATTTGCCCAATTTGTGAGTTTTTTGTCTTAACACTTCATCTTTTCGAGGACATCGCCAGCTCATCCAACCTCGTGGGTCCGTTTTTGAAAGTTTGCTGATTCGATAGCCCTCTGCTAGTCTAAATTATTTCTTAGCAGATTTTTTTACGTTATTATAATGAGCACACGCCAAGCTAAAAGCTTGTCTGTTAATATTATTCCTCTCTCTAGAGTTTAAAAGCCTGTTTAGCAACAAAACATTTTTCATTAAACTATTTACAATTTTGATTACCAACATGTTTGTTTTTCAAGCATTGGGTTTTCCCAAATACTATAAATGCATTTTCCCTCAAGAAACACGTGAAATCGGCAACTATGCTATTTATATCTTTGGTTTCTGACCAATCGATTAAATCTAGCAGCACTCTATGATTATTCATGAGTTATTCTAAAAATAGATCGCTCTTACTGCTATCCTTTATCAGTTTATCGTATGTTTTTGTCGGTTTATTTGCTGTTGAATAATTTTTCTTCATACTCAAATTTGAATTTATTGTAAATAGGATTGGAGCGTGATCAGAGTGCTCATTGAAATCAAATATTTCAAAATTACAAAATTATTTCTATTTGTTAACACATAGTCAATAGTACTCATTCCACCAGTAGACTCCCCACGCTCCCTGTCAGAGTGCAGACGACCATTGACCAATGACAAAGAACTTAATTGACACATTTCGAGCAGACGATGTCCATTGCATCTACCACGTGGTGTGAATTTACGCGTGGGTTTTGACCGAGTGATAATCATAACAGAATTTGATTGGTTGTCAGCCCTACAACTGGTAAATGACCGTTCGAGAAAAAAATCAGAGTAGTAATATTGTAAGTGCTACAAATTTATTTTACAGTTAACTTTTTGTACGTTTCAACTCCTTTACTCAACCGAAAATCTTGTTATAAACACTGAAAATACTAACTGGTAATTACTTAAAGCGAAAATTACATCAAATTTTGTATTAGCATCTTCTCTATTTGTCGAAAAGTAAATAAGATAAAAACAAAGTTTGTAGATTGTGACTGAAAAGGCCGTTTCTTCGGTGTTTGAAAACACATTATTTGGTTTGAACACATTGCTCAGAAGATAAAGGTAAAAATGTAGTGGGTCAAAAAGACTGGATTTCTGGAAACCGGTATAAATCTCCGATTTAAAAATCAATTTGAATAAACAACATTTCATTTCCGCAGCGCTTTCTCCTTTGCTCCAAACTGGAGCAATTTTTTACTTGTTTTCCCTTAATGTTTCTTAAAGGAATTGCTTCTGGGAAGCGAGTAGAAACACACATAATTGTCAATAAATATTCAGAACCTGACTTAGTTTTTGGTAAAGGACCAACGCAGTCTACTATTATTCGACTGAAAGGTTCATCAAAAGCTGGAATGGGTTGCAACCTTGCTTTTTGAATAACTTGGTTAGGTTTCCCTACCATTTGACAAGTGTGGCAAATTTTACAATATTTGGAAACGTCCGATTTAAGTCCAGGCCAAATGAAATGAGTCATAATCGTGTGATGAGTCTTCTTAACACCTAAATGACCAGATATTGAATTATTATGGGCTATATTAAATATCTCATGCCGATATGACTTTGGAACAACAAGTTGGTGATGAACAGCCCAATCATCATCAGCTGGGACATCAAATGGTCGCCATTTTCTCATCAGAATACCATTTTTTATAGTAACAAAAAGGATTCTTAGACAATTCTTTTTCGGGCAATGCCCTTTCAATTAACTTTGAAATCTCAGGACCATTTTGCTATTCCTGGATTAGCCGTGACTTTGAAGGCGTTTCATGACCTTGGTCATTTGACCTTGGAGATGACTGACAAAGTTTTGACGAGTCTGTCTGGGTATCAGCCAGACTAAGATTAAAAGATTTTTTAATCTCGTCATTGAAATATTGACCAACAAAAGTATCAGTTTAGTCAATATCATTTGAATTTTTAAAGGAAGCTTTTTTAGCCATACCCCGAGTTACTGCACATGAAGGTTACAAATCAGGTTTTTCCTGCAAAATAGGATCATCTGTTTGACCTACACTAGCTGTGTCAGTTACAAGAGGATTAACAACAACCTTATCTCCAGCTAAGTCATCGCCTAGCAATAAAAGTACACCTTTAAATGGTAAAGAATGTTTGACACCAACAACCACAGAACCAGTATCCAAATCTGAGGACACCAAATCTGAGGACAAATTAACCTTTTGAAGAGGAAAATTAATAACACCACACTCTACACCCTGGATAAGGACACTGGTACCAGACAAAGTCTTCTCAGAAAAAGGCAGAACATCTGCTAAAATAAAAGATTGAGAAGCTCCTGTGTCTCTTAAAATTTTGATAGTGGTAGATTGGCACATATCACCTGAAAGTGATACAAACCATCCAACATGAACGGTCAAAAAATCTCCATACAGGAATCAGAATTTGGTTCTGCCTTATGAATTGAATTTAACTCAAAAGAAGTCTGTGATTTAGGCTGAAGGCTGATGAGCCCTGTAGGTTGGACTGCACTCAGTTCCTTCTTCCTTTTTAACCTAAACATATTTAAATAAGGTGACCTGTTTTTTTTACAATAAGTACAATGTACTCGAGATAAGGGGTTTTGAACATTGGTTTCACCAGTAGTCTTTGGTTTAGGTGAATTTGATTGACTTGACATGCTAGATGAATCACCAGACATAGATTTATTTTGGGGATGTGAGGAAGCAGGTTTTGCTTTATTAACGAAAGAATTTTTGTGTGTAAGGTAGTAATCATCAGCTAAATGAGCTGCTTCATGTTAAGTTTCAATTTTTTTTTCATCTAAATGTGACTTAATGTCAGACTGAATGCAATTTTTGAATTGTTCAATTAATATAAGTTGTCTAAGATAATCATAATTTTGGTCTATTTCTTGGAATAGCACCACCTGTCGAATAATTTTTCTTCGTTTCTTGCAAATTCAACGTGAGTCTGGCCAGATTCTTTTCTACAACTTCTTATTGTTGTCTGTATGCTTCTGGAAACAGCTCATAACCTTTGAGAATGAGTTCTTTTACAGTATCATAATTATTGCTTTGTTCTATTCTAAGTTGCGAATAAATATTGCGAGCTTTTCCTACTAATACACTTTTGAGAAATAAGGTCCAATGCTCCCTTGACCATTTCAAGTTATTTGCATCTTTTTCAAAATGTTCGAAATATGTATCAACTTCATTTTCTTGAAATGGAGGAACAGGCCTTAAAATGTTTTGTTACATCAAAATGGTCATTATACATATATCTGGGCTGATTTGCTCTAAATTCTTTTAATCGTAATTGAAATGCTCTTTCTTCTCTTTCTCTTTCTTTCTCTTCCTTTTCTCTTTCTCTTTTTCTCTCCCTTTCTATTTCTCGTTCTCTTTCTTCTCTTTCCCTTTCTTCCTTTTCCCTTTAAAATTGCCTATCTCTTTCTTCTTCTTCAATTTCTCTTTGTGCTCTTTCCCTTTCAATTTCAATTTCTAGTTGCTTTTCTTGACATTTTCTCTCTTCTCTCTCTCTTTCTATTTCCAATTCCTTCTCTCTTTGTTGGAGTTTTAACAGTTCAAGCTCTCTTGAGCTTGCAACTGATGGAACATCAACAATGAGAGACAGAGCCTTTTCATAAAAAATGTCCTCATCAACAAAATGTTGAAACAAAATATTCTTAATTTCATGCTTTCGCAATGAGGACTTGACTTCTTTTAATTCATTATGCTTGGCAAGATTGAGCAAATCAGGCTTCTTACCCAAATTCAATAGCTCCACGGAAGATTCTTTCGTAATTTTTTCTATGTCAAAAGACATGGTAGCTTGTTGCTGGGTTCGAATAAGAATGTAAGATTTTGATAAATAATTGTGAAAGTTCACCTTAAATTTATAAAAATTGGAATATAAAATTAATTTCTAAAATATTTTTGAACAGCAGATTTAGATAAAAAAAATTGTTTGATTTGTTTTGTTTGATTGCTTGGTTGTCTGATGTTCGTATCTCGAAACGAGCCCCCAATTCTGTTACATGCCAATGTAACAAGAACCAAGAAGCCAGCAACAAACTTTACAATTAACAATATTTATTGACAATAATAACAGAATTCATGACAATATGAAATTAATACAAAAACAAATTACAATACCTTAAATGTTTAATCCTAAAGTTTTAATTTTAGATCCAAATGAATTAAGTTCCTGGTCCACAAATAATAAGTCCAATAATATCCGAATTTAAAACTAACCAAACTTCAAACTTTTAAGATAACGAGAAATCCCCTTTTAGTTTAACACAGTACTACTAAATGAAACCATTAGTCTAAACCAAGTGAACCAAGAATGCTGTAGGAATCCCTTTATTTAATACCATAGAGCAATCTAGAATAGCATAGAACATTTGAAGATTCTAGAGCTTAAATCACTTTCTAAAAGTCCTTTCTAGAAAGATCTTAAATATTCTACATACATTTAACTATTAGTCAAGGTATTGGAAAATCCCCAGACTTATTCTAAAAATAGACATGGGATAACCATTATACATTTTACATTCGTACATGCATAACATTTTCCCCCTTGAAAGAAAAAAGAAAGGTTTATGAAATAAATCTTTCTTTTTGCCTCATCTTTAGCATATACAATGATAATATACTTTACACAATTGATAATATCATGATTTGTTGAAACATTTCAGCACATCTAGCATGAAAATACAAACACTTTTCATCAAAAGAAATGAAAAAGAGATATATATGTAAACATATATACATACATACAAAAAAAATAGAGAAATGTAACTGTTAAATTCAATTTGAGGTATTGGAAAAACTCCCAGACAAATTCTAGAAATAGACATGAGATAACCATTTTACATGTTACATTCATACATGCATAACACATGGTTAAAAGTTTGTGCAATTTATCTCAACTAAGGTTATCAAATTACACATATGAATGCAGTTTAAGACCCGTTAACACATTCACGATTTTCTCTACTATTCACCACATTTCACTCAGATTTCTTATGGTCAGAAAAGTCGGGGTGCATCGGGCTGAATCGTTTCGAAAAGTAGCAAATATTCAGTGTAACTATGATTCAAGTAAGAATGTCCACGATCTTAGTACGGTGTACGTAAGGTATCGCTACGAATCAATGATGATTCATGACGGCAACGCTACGGTCAATGAGGATTCATCACGGTGGTACAACGAATTCTCACGGTGACTGTACGGTTCGATACGGTACGATTCACGGCGGCCTTGGTCGTCCCAATCGTGGAGCTCCGTAGCGAAACCGAGGATGATTCGTTGGAAAACCGTATATTATTCGTGGTTAATCGTGAGAATGCGTAATGTCAAAGATTTAACGACCGGCTACGATCTCTCACGAATGGCCACGATTATAGCTACGGTGTCAGAACGAATAAGCACGATTCCGCTAAAGTTGCTATATGAATTAGGCCACGCCAAATAACCACCCAGATTCGCCACAAATGTTTTAAACAGTTTAAAACTTCCATTGTGCTACCGTAGAAGTTTCCGAATCATGACGATTCACCCAAAGTCACCAAGTCACCACGATTCACCACGGTTCTATTGCGAATCGCCACGGAACACGACGATTTTACAAATCGTGTCGAATCGTAGCGGCACCGTAGCCCAAAATCGTAAATGTGTAAATAGGCCCTTAGCTACGTATGGCAGACTGACTTTAAGACAAACACATGAACACTGGATAAAATAACCATTATTATTGATGTGGGGCATCAAATGATTACAGTTAATGTACAGTTACGGCACTTTGGTGTCATCTTTGCACGTCTCAAGAAGAGAATTCGCAAAATCGAAAAATAAAAGGCTGAGTATCCGGATATACATCTTTCCGAAATTTCGAATCGCCCTGCAGTCGTATCTAGACCCGCCAAGTCGGGCACCCCTAGGACAAAAGATATCTCATGATAGTAGCTTACCATAGACAAAAACTGGCACTTTCTGCCAACGTGTCACGATCGACCCAATATTTTTACATAAGAGCCTAGACTATTTTACTAAAAATGATCGATCGCTGAGTCCGTTGCCAACAAAGGCCATTTTTAAGCAGTATTACATCTTTAATATATTTTTTTTTTTTGAGTTTGACTAAATCATTTGCTTATTCTTATTTAGGCATAGGTCACATGATGAATTACAATTTGTGGCATCTTCCTTAACTTTGTTTTATATAAATATACCTTAGACGATAGTAGGAGATTGGTTTAAACATATTTTATTTCCCAAAATTTTTATGAAATGGGATCGGACCACAAAATCTACCAACTTAGTATCGGCCCTTCCCCGACATTACAAATAACATATATATACTCTAACTCCGTATTTCCGCGGACGTCATATTTTCGCGGTAGTTGGAAGATTTCGGTTTTTATCCTGACGCGCCCTCTGTCGGTTGTTTACTTATGCAAATTTTGTCAACAAAGTACACATCGTCTGTTTAACTTGAAGAAAACAACAATGTATGGTATTTCGGTAAGAAATTTATGAAAAAATATTTACCCATACAAAATCAACATATGTTCTATCCACCTTATACACCTCCATCTATATATCCTCGGAATTCATGCCCAAAATAATAAAAGTCAGTACAACTTTGACAGTTGCAAGGCGTCTGCATATCTAAGAATAGAATAGAATTTGAATATCAGCTGCCAGAGCCTAACTAAGTTCCCGCCACCAGATTAAAAGTATGGAAGCACATTTGTGCCAAAAATTTATAATTCAATTTGTTTTTGTTGGTCTCATTTTGTGTGTTTAGTTTATGAATAATTTTGCTGTGTAAGCATACAATTCCACAAAATTAATGCATAAATACTTAATTTGATGTAAATTTAGCATTATTTCACAGCGAATTATTATATTAAAAAGCCTTTTTCCACAAAGGAATGAAGCTCCCTAAAGTTTCACCAAGGATATGGTAATAAGAGCATTTATCCCTGTTTTGCAGGGTCAGATGAAGTCCAGAAAGCCATATGGAATATATGACAAAGCCAACCTAATTAGAGCATTTAATGCAACCAAGTCAGGGATGTCTGTGTACAGAGCAGCTCAAATGTACAAAGTTCCAGAATCAACGCTGCGTGACCGGACTCGGTGCAAAGTTGAATTGGATGCAAGATCAGGTCCAGAGAGGATCTTAAGTGTTGCAGAAGAGAGGCATTTGGTCGAGCATGTTAAATATATGGCTGATATTGGCTATGGGTATACGAAGAGCAATATCAAATATACGGCTGCTGATTATGCTAGATCCATTGGAAAACAGGTCAAGGCAGAAAAGGGTCTTAGTGATCACTGGTTTTATGGGCTGTTGAAACATTGGCCGGATTTAAAGATGGCAAAACCACAAAAGCTGCAAATCAGCAGAGCAAAAAGTGCCTCCAAGGAAGTTATTGACAAATATTTTTCTGAACTTGAAAAAGTGCTGAAGGATAATGATTTAATGGGAGCTCCCCATCGTATATACAATGTTGATGAAACTGGTGTAAGCACAGAGCATGCACCTCCCAAGATAGTATGTGCAAAGGAGACAAACCCTCAAGCAGAGAGATCCGCAAATGTAACTATAATTGCTGGAGTAAATGCCATTAGAAACCAAGTGCCCCCCTTCTATGTTTTCCCAGGTAAGAAATGGATGGATGAATTGATGGTGGGTGCTCCTGTAGGATCTGTTGGTACAATGTCAGACAAGGGCTGGTCAAATTCATCAGTTTTTGAGAAGTACCTGACTGAACACCTTGCCAAACATGCTGCATTGACAGAGGGAACAGAGAGAGAAGCAACATTAATAATGTATGACGGACACAAATCTCACCTCTCCCTAACACTGACTGAATGGGCTAAGAAAAGGAATGTTATTCTGTTTGTTTTACCACCCCACACAAGCCATCTTACCCAGCCTCTGGATGTCGCAGTATTTGGCCCATTGAAGTCTCAATATTACAAAGAGTGTCAATCATACTTACAGCAAAATCCTGGGGTTTCCATATCAAGGTATGAAGTTGCAAGCCTAACAGCAAAACCCTACCTCAACTCCTTGTGCCCACAAAACATCACTGCTGGGTTTAAAAAGTCTGGAATATACCCATTTAACAGACATACACTAGTGCCCTCTCAACTTGCACCAGCAACTATTTACCAGATTGAAAAAGAAAATCCAACAGGAATAAACACCATAAATGATCAAGTAATTACAAATGAGCCCACTTCTTCTGAAACCATCACCCAACATGAACTTATGGATTGTTTCCAATCACAACCCAATAGTTTTGAAATACAGGTACAACCATTAGACCATCCTGCCATTATCATTGCTGAAAATCAACCGGATAAGATAGCTAACTTTTTTGAAGAAAGAAAGATCACTAAAATTGTCCAACGACCAAAAAAGAAATTCATTCCACCATTTTCTGTAACAGGAAACTTGCTGAAAAAGTCAAACGTGGACATATTAACAACACAAGCAAAGCAGAAACGAGTCAACCAAACCACAAGTACTAAAAAAGCAAAACAAATCCAAACTTCAAAACAAACAAAGGGGAACTCACAAGCAAAAACAATAAAAAAGACAAAGACAGGGAAGAAGGAAACCAAAGGATCTACCAGCCTGAATGAGCCACAACCAAGTACATCCGGTGTCAAAACAACAGGTGGACCAATTAACATTGACACTCCTGAATTGTCATCTGACAGTGATCTAGATTCTGTTCAAGATGAAGAGAAGTGTTGTTCTTGTAACCTGTTTCACCCAAAACAGCTACAGGGATGCACCCAATTGGTTTTCGTTAAGTGGGGTGAATGTACAATTTGCCAGCATTGGACTCATCTAGGGTATTGTACTGATGTAAGGGTCCTTAGACGGGGTGACATCTTTAGGTGCCCTCACTGTGTTGAGGAATAAATAGAATTCTAAAAACAAACAAACAAAACAACAACAAAAAAACACTGAAAATAAACTGATTTTGCATATTTGTCATTTTAATCTTAAAATGAATTTATGTTACTTCATTTAAAAAGAAATGTTACTCAAAAAATAAGTTGCCTTTTTCCTTTTAAAAATAATGAGTGTTATCATGCTGATTTATGATACATAAGGGCCACCATATTAAGACCTTTCTAAATGCCGCGAAAATATGACGTCACGATTCAAAATGGCAACCTTGACACTGTCAACATGCTAAAAAATTTTTATCTAACAGTCTTACAGCAAATTCACTGGCCTTGCTGCCGATCGATTGTTTACAGAATAAGGTAATATAGTAGGATATATTTAATTAATGTTTGTCTTTTAATTCAATTTTTTTCATTGTTGACTAACTTGTACCGCGAATATACGACGAGCCAGGCTATATATATATAGATAATGACAACTTGTACAAACAGGAATTGCTGATAATAACATTAGCAACATGTTCAGATAGGTGGAGAGTAAGGTGTTAGGAGAGTATAGCATATAAGAACCGTAACTGTAACGGAAAAAGAATATGAACAGTGAGAGAAAGATAGAGTCAGTTGAGGTTGTGATGTTTTGAGACCGAACCAGTATTTATTATTATTATTAGAAATTGCACTTGGGGCATTAAAAGCGTATTGACTGGCAATTATCGTTAAAGTTTAGCCCTTCGTCACCGAACATCAACATTTCAATATTGAGTGGCTGGAACTCTCTTGTTGATCGAAAAAGAACTAGTCTGCTTTCGGTAAACAAATTACAATTAAGAAAATAATGTTCAGCGTTTTCAACTCCGTCTCCGCAGGCACATGCAGGGTCTGCTTTTAAATGGTTTGTAAATAGATCATTGTTTAAATTACTACAGTTATTCCTTATTCGTGCATGTATAATTGACAAATATCTGTTTCCGAAGTAGTAAAAATCCGGTATATTTTCCGGCTTATCTATTCTCTTAAATGTAGATTTAAAAATGCTTAACGTTGAACATTCTCTTATTTCTTGGTTAACCTCGTTCCATAATGATATTGAGGAAGGAATACAGGACCTTTGAAGTAGGCGTGTTCTCGCCTGAATGTTTTCATAATTTCGACTGTTACGCAGTTCATAATTTGACCTGTGACCTACAAGTGGGGGAATCAGATCGTCTATGTATTGCGGGACATTATCGGATGAAACCTTATACATGAAACCCAATTTTGCATGTTTACGCCGTGTTGACAACGTTTCCCATCCGCATTTCTTATAGAGGTTTACTAGAGACACTGACCTTGTTAAACCTGTTACGATTAGGACTGCTTCGTTTTGGAGAAGATCAAGTGAGTTTGCAGAAGCGACGGAACAACCATCCCAAACTATTGAAGAGTATTCTAGAATTGGTCGTACGTAAGACAGATAGATTTGATTTAATGCTGCCCGAGTAAGGGTAAATTGTAGTCTACGCATTATTTGCACAACTTTAGTTGCAGACTCTAAAATGATATTTACGTGATTTGTCCATTGCCCATAACTACTTAGAGTTACTTCTAAATGTTTATGATGATCAACAATATTGATTCTAGTATTATCGAAGAGTAAAGTCGGATTTACGAAATCTCTTTTGTTAGTAAAAATGACCGCTTCGGTCTTAAGTGGATTGAAGTCAACTAGCCACTGTTTTGCCCAACTTGCCACTGTTGTAAGGTCTTGATTAATAATACCTTCTTTGTCATTTAAGCAGGTCGCTGAGTAATACAGGGAACTGTCATCTGCATATAATCTGGTTAGACTTAAAAAGGAGATTGGTACATGTACATTAATTTTGTTTACTAAAACATGGTAAAGAAAGTCTTTCAATTATTATTGTGATTCTAATGTGATAACTTGTCTTTCATTTGAATTATGTTCTGTACTGTGATATTTTTTGGTAAGATTACTTAAATTTGATTTAAACTATAAGTGCTTCTATAGGTCAAGCCACCAACAGTAAGGACCGCAATAGAAACAAGGGTTTTCTCTTTATTGCGTTTTTCTTGGTATAAGAATGCATGTCATGGTCCTTTTTAATTAAGTAGTCTATAATATCATAACTTCAAACTGTGTATATGCATATGACTTTTATCTCATGATACATTATTTGTTACCTTTGGTTGAAAATATAAACAGTGGAAACTTAAAAAAAGATTCATTATGTGGTATTATATGGGACCATTGTCGGGTGACTCAACATCCCGGTGTGTCATGTATGGGCCCAAACATGATTTACAAACAAATTTTATGGAGCATGTCCTAAGCATCATTTCTGTTAAGTTTAGTTGAATTCCATACACTAGTTTCAGAGAAGAATTTTTTTCATGTTTCATGTTTCATCATATACGACCATTTTCAGTGACGCCAAAACCAGTAGAGCCCATGTCATTAGCCTGATCAAAATTTCATGAACAAATATGAAAGAGCATGTTCTAAGCATCATTCCTGTGAAGTTTGTTGACTGAAGCCCTAAGAGCATTATCAGAGAAGATGATTTGTTTATGTTTCATCACATGGACATTTCTTCAGTGACGCGTCAGCCCGTTTAGCCCATGTCATTAGCCTGGTCATAATTTTATGAACAAATCTGTGAGAGCATGTTCTAAGGATCATTCCTGTGAAGTTTGTTGATGGAAGTCTGAAGAGCATTTTCAGAGAAGATGATTTGTTTATGTTTCATCACATTGGACATTTTTTCAGTGACGCGTCAGCCCGTTTAGCCCATGTCATTAGCCTGGTCTAAGGATCATTCCTGTGAAGTTTGATTTAATTCTGAATAGTACTAATTATACATTGATATTGTCTCTATGTATTTGAACGTGATGAAAGAATGCAATATTTTTTGGTATTGCATACTTTGATACTGCACTAAGATTATATTCACGTGCACAAATTGACTGGACTACTTTCTGGTTGCTATAACTGGTTAATTTGACCCGACTTTGACCTCAGTGGAAAAAATGCTTAAATAACAATTACCGATATATTTTATCAATTAACAAAATGTATAATACATTCAATATCGTTTGTTATTCATTCTTGTGAAAGCACGTGCAAAGCCGAGTAGGAAAAGTCAGATTTTTATTCATCTAAATAGCAGGGGTCAGATTCAAGTTAATAAAACCGCACTATACCTCGCCATAAGTCAACATAAAATCATGATTATCAACGCTTTATTTAAGCGTTCAAAATTCGGAAATAGTTTTATTAGAGAAAAGAAATACGTTTCAAGTTCTTTGAATGCCTAAAGGGAAACCCATCATTGTTTGTTTTCGTCTGTTTAAAAACATTTTCCGAGAAATCAACCACTTCATTCCCTCCCCCTCTCCGTCTTTCCTCAGATATCCCCCCCTCCCCCTCAAATTATTTCCAAATCACTTTTTCCCCCTTGATCTATGTTATTTTATAACTATTTCAAATCTAATACATGCCGATCCCTTTGTGTCTATCATAATTCTAGTATCTATCTGTCTACCTCCCTATCTTTCTCTTTTATCTCGTCTTTCACTCTGTCCCGTCCTAAGTGACTATCGCTAGTCTGCTTTGGTATCAAATACGCCGATTTAGTAAGTTCTGGAACATGTAACTGGTAAGAATAACAAATGAACAAGTTTTTATAAATATACTCTTCAAAAAAAGTTCTTTGGCATTTGATCTATATACAGATTTAAATTTCGACATTAATATCTATATTTATGAGCAAAGTCAATCAATGAAGATGAAGTCAATGCATCTTCACACTGCATTAAATAAAAATTACTTTTGTGATCAAAGATTTGTAACAGAGACGTTGATTAAGGACGTAACGTCGCACGTGTCTTATAGTGGCAAACTTGACCTGGTTCCACACTTTCTCACCAGAGATCCTACTTAGACTTGGGACCTAAGTATTCGTTGACGTAAAAGTTATATTGAAAATTCCCAAATATCGTCACGTCATTCGACGTCCTGGAGGAACGTTGTCATCCAGTGTCAGACTGATCTGGCCCTACACAAAACGCTTTGAGGCATGTTATAGCGATGCCAGAGGTACAAGATAGTCTGTCAGGAAACAACAAAGTCATTTGCAACGGCTTGTCTTATAGAACCTGCTTTGTGGCGACCAAAAACTTAATGACGTTGTTCCTCCGTTCGCTTGACATGTTTTCATTACAGGTTTGTGCCTAGACATTCAATTTCAAAAGCAATAAAGCAATGGCATTTCATCTACACAAGAATGAAGAGATATCAGGACTGTTCAGTTAATCTGGAACTGCAGTTGCTGAATGTGAATTCAGATTTTACGTTATTTGACGTTGTGTTCTCTATTGAGAAACGTTGTCGAGTAATTTATAACAATTACATGCCATATTCCTACATCCTAATTACTATTCACAAATCAATCAAAATTTATCGAAGTTTTTCCATGAACTCAGAAAAATCGTAAGTTTAATCGGCGTCAAAGAACTTTTTTTGAAGAGTATATATTCATTTCATTTTTGTGTAAAGTAAGTCGAAATCAAAGCGTATTTAAATATTGAAAATGCGAATCGACACAAAAATGTCCGCCGTCTCTTTTGTTTTCACTGTCACTTCATAACAACGGATGTATTCATCCGAACGTAAAAATATAACGGAAAGGATTTTACGGGAAAAGGTTTATGGCGTAACTGTTATTAAAAAGCGGTTTAAATTTAAACAAAAAAAAAAACGTTCTTGAAGTAAAGGTGATGTTAACAAATTAAATGATAAAACGTAAACATCGTCCAACAATATCAGAGTAAACTATAAAAAGGTTATTTTATTTAAATGGGAATATATTGTGTTTGGCTCGTTCTTTTGGCACACTGCCAAAGAACTCGTCCGACACATAAATATAAATTCAATAACCTATAAGATCGGACCCGTTTTTACGTGACGTGTCAGCCCTTAGAGCCCATGTTATCATCCGGATCAGAAAAAATACCACTTGCTTTTTCTATCGAAACTCTTTAAAGAGTAAAATTCTGTGTGCATTTGTTTGAGTCATTTTCTTCCAACTTATTCAAAAAGAAAGAAATATCTTTTCACATATTTTTCTTGAAATGGAGTGAAAGCCTGATATACTGTAACAACAAAATGTCCTTCAATTATATATCTGAGCTGCTTTGCTGAATCTTAAAGTTTTATTCTTTCAATCGTAAATGTAGTTTGGTTTCTTTCTCTCTTCTGTCTTTTCTCTGTCTTCTTTACCCTCTATATCATTAGAGGTTTTAAAAAAGGCGTTTTGTACAGGGTTAATTCTCGTTTCTGAGGGCGTTTACGCAGAGTCCCGAACAATTATTCAAAGCCCCGAGTGTGAAGCACGAGGGCGTTTAAGCATTTGATGATCTCTGCAAATGTTAACGCCCGAAAAACGAGAAATGGCCCTATTATTGCATAAAAAGAAAGACTTAAGTATTTATCCAAAAAGAAATATAAAATAGTTGGATCACTTTAAAACTAGCTTCAATACCAATAATGTGCCGAAGAAATTACGTCATGCATTGCACTGCCACTTTTCTTTATACCGATGTTGCTCAGTAAATTAATGACGTCAAAAAAAATTAACGCGGGAATAGGATCGACGTCTATGTTATTGCTCTAAATCAATGTTAGACAAAGAAACTTGTAAAGTGTATAAGAGCCTTGGCATAATAAATTCTCCCAGCCTCAACCAGATACAATGTATCATTGATATTTTAAGACACTAACACGTTATTCTCTATAATTCAAAAAATAAATGATCATTAAACATGATATGACCGTAAACTAACAGTAAATCATTTAAGGGCGATTTTAATTTTGTACTTAAAGCTTGAACAAGTCACTTATTTTCGAAAGTATTGCAAACTAAATGACACAAAAATGTTGGAGTTCAACAGCCTTTTCATTATAAATGAGTGTTTTGATCAGTCAATCTTTTTAATTGACAGCAGTGATTCGTTTATTTGATACATGTGCGCCTGTCTTAAGAAAGGTCCGATAACTTATATTTTAATCAAACATGAATTATCCTGAATATAGATTGAACAGTAATTTTGTAATGCATAGAAATGACAAGTTATTGGAAATAAACTTCCATCTTAGAGATAATTTCGAAGGAGTTTGGATTTGTTTTTCAAACAAGATTCAAAAAGGATATGGCTTAGTTTTAACCATACAGTTTACCAGAAACATGGCTCTACAAAAGTTCAACTTTTTCATGAGCATGATTTTGATGCCCTGTTGTGTATCTAAAGAAGGACAGTACTTGCACTTCAAAACAGTTTAACGTCCCATTAATGATTCTATAGTGAGGAAAGGAGAAAGAGGGGTAAGCCTTCTACATTGTGCGTTTCTATGCAAAATATTTGGATGGTCCTCTACTACAACGCCCAGAATCAGACATGTACTTGTAATTACGATGTGGATACAACCTCAGAGGACGATCCTAACCTAGATCCCCAAATCTATGGACAGTTTATAGAGGTATTTATAAATAAATAGAGAACAATCGTTTGCTTCAGTGAAAGATCGATTTATATTTCATTGAGCAAAACAACTAAAGCTATATTTTCAAGACTGGCGGAACCACAAGTAAAATTATAGATTTCGTTGTTGCCGAAATGAAATGCAAATTGATCTTACACGAGAATCAAACGGTTATTTTATTTCTTTAATGAAAACGTGAGACAAATTGTGAAAATTTTAGTACATCGAACGGATTGACGGATAGAGAAGCTGATACCGATGTACGTCCACCTTCGGCGGCGAATAAAGAATACAGGTAGTTACATTGTGAAATTGACATTCGCCTCAATCAAAACCATTCTAAAGCACTAACTCAGCGCTCCTTTTATTCATTCCAAACCCTAACTCAAACCATACAAAAACACTCAAACTATTGGAAAATATAGAATCAACAACATCATTCAAAATAGATTTGGATGAAGAAAAATTGCGAATTCACTGACATAATTAAAATTGTAAGCGTCTAATAGGTTCTTGAAGAAACAGGAATCTATCTATAGAACTTGTAGGCATATTTCATTTAAGGGAGGTAATAATTATCGCTAATTTTGTTCATCCTGAACAAAATTTGCGATATTTGGTTACCTCCCCTTAAATTAACTCAAACCTCGCTCCACACACTCATTCAATTTCATTCCTAAATTATTCCAAAATCAACCACCTTGTCAATTTCACGATATTATTAACTGTAGTAACAAAACAATACCATACGGAGACCACTCTTTGGTGGCCCATCTAAGTAGTCGTTTATAATAAAAACTTTTACTGTAGCATATAATTTTTACAAGATCTTGGATGTTTTGCTTTCTGGAAATAGAGGAAAAGGATATTGGCTTGAGGTTTTAAACTTTTTTTTCATTCTCAACTGCGAATATTCTAAAATTACAACCAATGATTGAAGCTAATCTGCTAAAATATTAATATAAACATGTGAACATTAACGTAATTAACGTTGTTATGAAACAACTTTTTCATTTAATCATTTATCTTTATACATTCATTCAACTTCTACGTTTGAGATTTGGCAGTTGATAATGGGAAAAGTTTTGCCCTGCGCATAGACTGCGCATGTAGGATAACCCTCATTTTTTTTAATCTTCAGCTGCCTACAGTGGTGAGCACTACACAATATCCAATGAATTTAGTCACGACTATACCACGCCAAGATTGTAACAAACACAAAAAGGCGGGACATTCAGAGAATGGAGTGTACCCTTTATTTTTCAATGAAACAGCAAAGATTGCCTACGTTTCATGCACCATGTCGGGAATCTCGTTTAGAGGTCCTTTCACAGTGTTTCAACGCAGACGTTCCGGATCTCTGAACTTCTATCGCCCTTGGTCTGATTATGTGTCAGGGTTTGGAAACGTTAATGATGATTATTGGCATGGGCTTGAATATATCGCTGCTTTGACAAACGCAAATCGGTACGGGCTATACATGTCTTTAATGCTACATGGAAATGGGTCTGTTATCATGACGTCTGTACGATTTAATGAGTTCAGACTGATTGCAAACGAAAGTTATCGCATGATACTTTCCATGCGACAGGATGACGAATGCTATCAGAACCTGAATGAAAACGAAGTTGGCTCCGGTATGAAATTCTCCACATTTGATGCGGATCACGACCAGAATGATTCCACAACTTGTTCCGAGCTTCTAAAAACCGCTTGGTGGTTCGGGAGTAGATGCGAAACATTTCAGTTAAACGGTCCGATAATAGAGGACCCTGACATTATGCCTATTCTTACGTACCCACCCTGCTGGGGTGACAGCAGAATTATCCGAACAGAAATGTCACTCATCTCCACTGTTTATTTCTGATTGTTCTTCAAGAGGTTTGACGGACTAGACACACTTATATGCATTCACTATAAATACATATACTCTTCAAAAAACATGTAGTTCTCTGACATAGATGATAAACCTTTTTTTTTTCTTTTGTTCTCGATAATGCAAAAGTTTTCGTTCGGATAAAGTACCCTTTTTATACGATTAACGATGTATCAAGCTCACGCGATAACCGCGATATTGTATATAAACACTGGATCAATCCATGTTTTTGAAAACAGTGTTCATGTCAATTGGCTGTCTTTATTATACTGAAAAAACATGCAGTTGTTTGTCGGAGTGGCGTAGTCGAGTGGATAAGGACGACAGAATTTTGACCAGGCGGACCGAGTTCGATTCTGCATTGCGACATGTAAAATTAACTTTTTCAATTTATACATTTCATGGCAATTTTTTTAAAAAAAAATATGATAAATATTGTGTAATTTTGAAAATGCTTCAAAGGCTATTTGTATTCTTTGGATTGAAAATATATATATAGGTGTATTTTCAAAACTGAGCTCTGACCTAGGCGTTGAGTCCATTACCATAGGTCTATGAGTAAACCTTAAGATCTAAGACAAACACTAAGTTTTATTTGAAAGGTAATTTGTGTCTTTGTTATTTATGTTTCATCCATTTTGAAAGAATAGCATGCAAATTTAACCGTTAAAAGTAGATTCCAAGGCTCACCGCTCAAAATCTACCTATACTATATTTACTTCGCCGTGGTGATGAATATAAAGGCCAGCTTAGATGGAGCCTGAAATTGCGATTTGACTATTCGAAGATTCAAAATTTAAAAGATTTCACGCTGATAAATGGAATTCAATAGCCAAAACAATTGTATACCAAATGAGATTGTTTCATGATTCGATATTTAGTCGCATAGAATCGATAAAGCTTTCACCGAACGGTATATTCCTGTATATTTAACTCTATGATACATATCTAAAAAATAAAGAAACACATAGAAAGGAATTTTTTTAACTGCGTGTATTTGATGATGTAAAAAACTTTATTTTCTCGAAAAATAAACAACAATCACAAAATCTGGCGACGACAGGATACGAACCGGGAGCGTTTTGGTAACAATCAGCCAATAGTCTAGCATGCGTATCCACTGAGCCATCGCAGTCATTTACATACGTCACGGTATTTTAAATATATTATATCAGGTTCTTTTCGGGAAGTTAACATATTCGATAAGTAACCTGCACTACCTATAGAAAATATCGATACAACCGTCTAAATGTTAACATTATCGCGTGCAATTAATACAATTAAGAACAAATAATTACTTAAATCGGCTCACCCTTCAGGTTGCAAACCATAGAAATGTGAAATTACCCTTAATTCAGACACATGTCGGAAGCGAATAAATGATAAATTCCGATGTAGTAACCCTGAGAGAGATTGTCCGGTTTGTTCAGGCTGAAAAAGGTCGAAATTCTTTGCCCACCGTACTTTTGGATATTTCTTTATAACCTAGTTTAGATTTTAGTAACATTTTGAATCGGATATATTGAATCTTAAGACCAGCGGAAAAGTCACGACGGGAATATTGGCATCCCTCAGATCTCTAGTCGGACACATATGGTGAGGACTATTCTATGAAAGTTTCATGAAAAATGTCCATAAATGATTTTTTAATTTGATGAATGGGGTTTTACGCCGCTTTCAAAATCTTTTTTCAGTTATATCGCGGTTGTTGCAGCACCTAACGTTTTCTGGTATTTCTTTCACGGGTACTACCATTACATCCTTTCCTAGACTCTAACTGCTATCTCACACAGGTCTACAACCATTAAACCATTGGGGATAGACGATAAGTCAAAATGGATTAGTCGCATGCTTTAACGGGTGCCTTGGACCCTTGCAATTCTGTATAAAAAGTTAAATAAGTTATCAAAAATCGCAAGACCATACGGAGACCGTAGCCCGTATACACGTGGTAGATGCATCGCACGATCTTCGCACGGACAATGCATAGTTTTCAATGTAAATAGTTTACAAATCACACGGTCTCCGTGTGGGGACCGCAGGAATACCTTGCGATCGCTGCACGTAGACCTAGTTGATTCTTATGGCAGTTTTCTGAAAACCCGGGCGACACCGCACTATTTTGTGACCACATACGCCGTTGAAAAACAAAATCTAACGATGTCAAAATATAATACAAGAGAACGCAGACTACGATATCGTTCGTTCATTAGGAATGAATTAATTGAGCGCTGAGTGAGCGATTTAGAACTGTTTTAGTAATAGTTAAACGCTAATAATTGAAAATTAAACGATTTAAACAGCCGAAAGGAGGGAGCGTAGCGACCGACTGAGGCTGTTTAAATCGTTTAATTTTCAATTATCAGTGTTTAACTGACTTAGTCTTTTTTCCGCGCTTAATATTATTGACAGCATTTCGCACGATTTACAAGGAATACGCCGGTTGAATTTTATTACAAGAGAACACCTCCTCTTTCCAAATTAGTATTGTTAAAATATACACGTAAATACCGAGGCTTTCGAAAGAGCTATTTACGATGATAAAAGGTGCAGTATTGTTTCTTTTTATTGACTTGACAATCACCTCCGTTCTGTAGATGAACGAACATACGATATGTGTCCACACTGTACTACAAGAACTTTCGCAAGAATAAACGATTTACGGTATCAGATGTCATGAAAAGAGTGTATATTAAATTTGATAAAATGTGCCAGTAATTGTTTATCAACAAATTTAATCATATATAACACCAACTCAAATATGGTCATTTTCAGAGAAGGGCCTACTATAGGTGTACTTTCAAAACAGAGCTCTTTCGTAGGCGCCGAGTCCATTACAATAGGTATATCGGGTATATCTAAACATCATATGATAGGAATTTAACCTGATCCCTTCACTCTAATAATGAAAGTGTATGTAGTGAGTGAACCTTGCGATTACGGACTAGCAATAATTTTCCTTTGAAAGATAAATTGTTACTTTTTAATGACTTATCTTAACCTGTTATATCTATTTAAAAAATATGGCACGGAAATCTAACGCTTAAAAGTAGATTTCACGGCTCACCTCACAAAATCTACCTATGGTATACTTATCTGTTTACACATAGACATATTTATTTTATCAATTTAACTATAAAAAGTCTTTAGCTTAATACAGAAGTTAAAAAGTTCATAAATGTAAAATAAGCGACCCAACTATGGGTAGGTACACCAGCCATTGCGATATAACTGCAATAAGGCTGATATCGGGGTTAAACCACATGTAAACAAAATCGTCAGGCGGGACACCCCAACCAGGTCCAAATCAGTGTATAGCGGGAAAACATTGACATGACTGATCGTAACCTCTATTAGCATACATTACATGCTAGACTGATTGTCACATGGTATCTCCGTTAGGTCTCCTTTTTACTTCGTGAACCAAGTTTCTTAATAAATACCTATTAAATGACAATGTGATGAGTAGACATATGCACGTGGAAAGACTAAAGCTTCAGAAGATAAAAGACAGTGGTTCGAGTCACTATGACACCATATTTATTTTTCCTCTTGGTTTCAATCCATTTTATAGATTTTTTTTCTTTTGAATGATGTTTAAGATCACTTGATTCTCAAAGATATTTGTTGTATGTTATAAACTAATTGTATAGTTTCTTTTTGTTTTATTTCTTTGAATGGGGTTTAACGCCTCTTTTAATATTTTTTTCGGTCATATTGCGGGGCTGGAACGCTTAACTATGGTTGCCTGGTATTTTTCTTACGAATCCTACCACGACAATTCTTCCGAGACCACAGTTGCTTATCCCATATAGGTCTTCGACGATTATCAATCAAATTTGCCCTTTAGGACATTTGACAGCATCTTGTGTGTTTTGTTTTTTTATATTTGAGTTCAGGAGATAGAATGCGATAGGTGATACGCAATGTGCAAAACAACTATTTTTATTCAAACACTAAATAATGAGTCAAATCGGACTAACAGAAAAAAGAAAAAAAAAAAAAAAAAAAAAAACAGCGGGATGACAGCAGATTCGAACCCATGGTCCCAGCACCCGTTGTCATCAGACTAGACCTCTCGACCACACAGTATAACAGTATGAATTGCTACTATTACATTATACGAATATTTTTAAAACCCACACACTACACGGATTTACGATGTTTTTCGAAAGCTTTCGGCTACCCTCGATGATAAATGTATTCATCGGTTAATTTATTCATTGCATAAAGGTCAAGTCATGTCAATAATTTCAGCCTATAGAATGTGGGGAATGCAACAAATGCACGTGAATTACGATTTTCTCCTTTACTTTTCACATGCTCGTTGTATATTAATGAGGGGGTAGCGTTTAGTATGTACGCATGTGTGATATAACAAAAAAACCTTGACGTTTTAAAGAAATAATGATAAAAAAAACCCTAAGCTGGGTAGTTTATGGAAAATAAACCAAAAAAAATTTAAAAATCCAGCATTCTGATTGGATGACAAAGACTAATTTGAGATGAATGTCAATTTTATTTCACTCGGTTATCTTACCAAATTATTCTACAAATAGAATTTTACCCAGGTTAATCGAGCACGACTCGTTCGATTAGACGCTTACAAAAATAAACAAGCGTCTCGTGATCAAGATCACTCACGTGAATTCACCATGAATTCAGTTTACTTTCAGCGCTCGTCGAGCTCGGACTTATTTTTCTTTTGTGCTTTATTATTGTGTGCACACTTTAACTATACAATGGCGCAAGCTTCCATTGACGACGCTTTTTCGGAGACGTCGGATAAACAGTCGAATGTCAGCGTGGCTACTTCCGCGAAAAGTGAAGACAAATCGACTTCGAAGACGACTCGAACTGCCGGGTCATCGAAATTGAGTTTGAAAGAAATGGATAAACGCATTTCCCAGATGGAATCTAACATGAACTCTACTTTGGAGCAAATTATGCAAGGTTTGAACACTCTTACTCGGGCTAAGCATACGGGTGGTACTTGTACCTCGCCGAGAGCAGACCCAGAGACTACGAGGGATAGTGCTCCATCAGGGAGGCACAGACCCTTAATTAGCTTGAACAATGGGATAGATGAGGATATAGTTCAAGAGGACACTTTGTCTTTACACCCTAAAGAAAGGGAGATTAGGGACTTATATGGCTTGGACAGCAAGTCACAAGCAGACAGTGTACATTCTTCAGTGTCAGAGGACTCTATCAAAGGAAGATTCACACAGTATACAAATCCTGAAACACCAAAATTATTGGGTCAATTATTTGGAGATGATAGTTCTACAGTCAATACATGCTCAGATTCAGGGCTGATATTGGATGACTGTCAGGTTAAAATGCTCAATAAATCTTGGAGGGCTCAAATTCCAGAACGCATTTCTTCATATAAAGAGGAGTATCGAATGTGTTTTCCTGTACATGAAAAATCCTCAGCTGTGTTACAGGTGCCTGGATTGGATGAATTACTAGAGCCTATGCTAGCTAAAAGGCATGGCCCTAAGATTTTCAAACCTTGGGGGAAGAATAGACAACTTTGTACTCAGCCTCTTAAGTCTATTGAAACTTTAGGATACCAGGGTCAGTTGGCATCCAGGATGAATATTATTGCAGTAGCCTATGTGCAACAGGGATTGGCTTCACTGCTCAAGACTCTACAAGACAAAGACTGTAATATAGATCGGGCCATTCAGAATGTTCGCGATTTGTACGACATGTCTAATAAAGCATTGGATCAAGCGGGGAGATCAGGTGCTTTTCATCACATGTTTCGGCGCAAGACTGCTATGTCGGATTCTGGTTTGAACACTTTGAAAGACATTCAATCTAAAGTTATGTTTCTACCACTGAATGGTGATGGAGTATTTGGTTCTGGCTTACAGGAAAAGCTTAAATGTAGGAAAGAACAGAAAGAGCAATTAACTGATTTGGTGCCTGAGTTTTTTGAGCATAAATCACAGAAACGTAAAAGCACTACTTTTGACTATCGTCCTAATTTCAAACAGGCTCGGGTAGATTCTCATTCTGGATACAAGAACAAACCAAAGCAGACTTCTTTTTCAAAGGAGAACACCTCTAAGTATGGTTACCGAAACAGCCATAGTGAGGCTCAGAAGCCGAAGGAAAAGGAGAATTCTGTTCCTTCCTTTCGGATTCCTAAAAAACAATGACTTGGTAAGCAAAACTTTATGTCTTTTACCCCATATTCCAGTAGGAGGCCGTCTCAGATATTTTCTGTCAGAATGGGAAAAAATCACTTCAGATCAATGGGTTCTGTCAATAATAAGGGAAGGTTACAAGTTGGAATTTGTTCAAAAACCACCTTTCTCGGGCATACGCAACACAAAGGTAGAATCATCAGAGAGCCATATCATTTCAAAAGAAATAAATACCCTTTTAGAAAAAGATGCTATAGAGCATGTACCCCTATCAGAAACTTATCAAGGTTTTTACAGTACCTTATTTCTGGTCCCAAAGAAAAATGGCAAAATGAGGCCAGTGATAAACTTGAGACCTCTCAACCAATATTTGAGCAAAAAGCATTTCAAGATAGACACTCTTCAGAAGGTACTAAATTTAGTTCGACCTCACGATTGGGCCGTGTCCATAGATTTAAGCGATGCATATCTGCACATTCCAATTTTTCCCAATCACAGAAAGTATCTGAGATTCTGTTATCTAGGGCAATGTTATCAATGGAAAGTGATGTGCTTTGGTCCTACAGTAGCCCCTCGTGTTTTCACGAAAGTAGTCTCAGTAGTAGCAGCTTACTTGAGAACATTAAACATAAGACTAGCAGTTTACTTGGACGACTGGTTAAATCTAAACCAATTGAAAAACAGGCTATTGACCAATCTAAACCAGACTGTAAACCTATTGATATCTTTAGGCTTTATAATCAATTTAGAGAAGTCAGGCCTGGTTCCCCAACAAATATTTGTTTACTTGGGAGCACTTTTCAATCTCAAGAAATCAATAGTATGTCCCACTCAAGAAAGACTAGAAAAACTACAATTGACAATCAGTTCACTTGTGATTGGGCAGACACAAGCCAGAGATTTCCTTGTTCTTCTGGGTTTAATGGCTTCTTGCATAGAATTGATCCCAAATGCCCGCCTGTACATGAGACCAATTCAATTACACCTTCTGTTTTACTGGAAACCATCCAAACACCCTTTGGACATGTTAGTACCAGTAACAGAACATGTTATAACACATTTGGCATGGTGGCAAAATTCAGCCAACATTATGAAGGGTCGATCCCTACAGCAGTCTGTGGCGGAAGTTACTCTCACCACGGATGCTTCAAAAGTCATGTACGGGGGACACTTGGGAAACAATTATGTGCAGGGAACATGGACACAGGAGGAAGCCAAACTGCATATCAATTTACTAGAAATGAAAGCTGTTCATTTGAGTCTGAAGTATTTTCTACCAAAACTTCATGGGAAAACAGTCTTAGTACGAACAGACAATACGACAGTGGTACAATACATCAACAAGCAAGGGGGCACAAAATCGGGAAGCCTGTGTATAGCTGCATGGGACCTGTGGCATTTAGCTCTTGCGAACAAGATAACAATAAAAGCTGTTCATATCGCAGGGAAGATAAATTGCCTTGCGGACAATCTGAGTCGCCACAAAATCAGAGCAACAGAATGGACATTGAACCATTCTATTGTTCAGAGAATCTTTCAGGAATGGGGCAGTCCAATGATGGACCTATTTGCATCCCAGACAAACCATCAGACCCCAGTGTTTTGCACATGGTTTCCATGCAGTCAGGCTTTTGCGATAGATGCTCTGAGCATTTCGTGGGAGAACATGTTTGCATATGCCTTTCCCCCTATTTGTCTAATTCAGAAAATTTTGAGACATATACGGCAGTACCATTGTCAAATTATACTAATAGCTCCGCTTTGGCAGAGGAGGCATTGGTATCCAGACCTTTTGGATCTAGCAATAGCAACTCCACTGAAGTTGCCAGTGGTTCAAAATCTACTTGTACAACCCAATACACAGATTTATCATCAGAATCCAGAGTTGTTCAATCTAACAGCCTGGATGTTATCAACAAACGTTTCGAAACGATTGGCTTTTCTAAAAAATCTAGAAAATTGCTCATGGCTGCCTGGCGGACAGGAACGCAGAAGGATTATTCCTGTAAGTTCAAACTGTACAATAGCTGGTGTCTCTCACGGAAAATTGATCCCTATTGTGCCACTATAACTGAGATAGCAGATTTTGTCACTCATTTATATCATAGAGGTTTACAGTACAGTACTATAAATGGCTATAGGTCGATGCTTTCTACTGTTTTACCTTGCATTGATGGCCATAAGGTTGGTCAACATCCATATGTAATTCAATTACTAAAAGGGGTGTTCAATTCTAGACCACCTCAAGTCAAATTGGTCCCAGAATGGAATCTTTTGCAAGTGCTAGATGCTCTTGAGAAGAAGCCATTTGAACCGTTGCCTAAAATAAGCCTTAAAATGTTGACATTAAAAACTGTATTTATGATTGCTATCACTTCTTTCAGGAGATGCAGTGACCTGCAGTCTTTCAGGATAGGCCCTGAATCTGTAAATATTCAAAGTAAAGGTATTACTTTTATTCGACATGGATTGGCAAAACAAGACAGACAATCCCATCGCAAGGCAACAGTATTCATTCCAGCTTTTCCAGAAAATAAGAGACTGGACCCTAAAAGGTGTTTATATTATTACTTGAAAGCTACAGAACGTTTTCGCAAGTTATCAAATGGAAAAGAAGAAACAAAGGTTTTTCTTAGCTACATTGAACCACACAAACCAGTGTCAGCACAGACTATCTCCAACTGGATAGTTAAGACTCTGAAATTGACATTGAATGACAAAAAGTTAAAAGCTAAAGGACATAGCACCAGAGCTATGGGACCCTCTCTTGCCCTTTTCAGAGGGGCTTCTGTTGAATCCATACTTAATTCGGCAGATTGGTCATCTGAATCCACTTTTATCAGATCGTATTTGCGGGATTTGAACTGCAATGTGTTGAGATCGTAGGACTTGTTGAGCCTTTCAGCGAGTCGCGGTTGTAAGTTTTTGAGGTTAAATGGTGTTTAAGTAACATTGTATATAGTGGACTATATGTAAGGTGATGTTGTACATACACATGTATATAGTGGGAACTGTAATTTGGTTATTGCTGTACTTTTTCACAAATTCAATTTCTTGTGTTATATTCTGTGGAAGAAGAAAAGACTATGATCTAGTGGTTATATGGTTTCTTCAAAATACTGAAACAGCAAAAGCACCGCCTTTTATGGTAAGTACTGCTTTAAAATCTATTCTATTTGTAGAATAATTTGGTAAGATAACCGAGTGAAATAAAATTATAAAATTTCTTATCAAATTGAAATTTTATGAAAAAGGTTATCTTACCAAATTATACGTTTCCCACCACCACCCCATTCTGTTTCAGAGAGATCTTTTGCTCTCCTCGCTTTGAACAGTAAACTGAATTCATGGTGAATTCACGTGAGTGATCTTGATCACGAGACGCTTGTTTATTTTTGTAAGCGTCTAATCGAACGAGTCGTGCTCGATTAACCTGGGTAAAATTCTATTTGTAGAATAATTTGGTAAGATAACCTTTTTCATAAAATTTCAATTTGATAAGAAATTTTATAATTTTACAATGTAATAGGGCAGTTACACATGGTAATCGGCGATAGATCGGTTCTTCGTTTTATCCAGGTAAGGAAGGAACCGACCAAAACCGAAATACAACCGACGTCTCCGATTGGCAGACGATTTGTCACTCACCACAAATTATTTGGAAAAGATTAGATTTATCGATGAAAACAAACAGGATTTTTAAACTGTTTAAATTTCTCGATCGGTGAAAATTTCAAACGAATAGGCGATTGACTAATTATTTATAACCGATATCACCGATCGGTCAGTGATAAGCAACCGATTAACAGATATGTATTAGCGATGGGAAAAGATGAGGACTTGCCAGCCAAGTATCCATTCTTGATAATACTTCCAAAGGAGACAGTCACAGTTTATGAAATCGGGCAAAGTTTTTGAACGCACTGATGTCACTCTCTCGAGTTCGACTATGATAGTCCTGCATTGGACAAACTGAAGTCTTCTTTCTTGCGTTCACCATTGCTTCGTCCACCATCTTTTTGTCTCCCACGGCGGCGACCATTTCCGCCTCGGGTGCCAAAGTGAAAGCCATGTCCGATTTTTTAAGAGAGCTTGATGTTGCAGCAATAGATCAAACTGCTGTATTGCCCTTCCAACATTCATTATATCATACACTGAACTAAGATTTATCGGTTTTCATCGTTTATATATCATTTTAATGAGAAAACGGACGGCAGTCTGCTGAACAAAGATTTGCCAGCTATTCATCGCCGACATCACCGATCTTTGACCGGCGAACACATACGTATATCTGATGGAAAGCGACAGATTTCGTATGATATTTATCTTATAATTTTTGTAAGCCTTGTTAATTGTTATCTTCGATAGTTTTAACAATGCGAATATGATTTTTTAATTTGGAGTAAAATCTAAGGGTACGTTTTTGGTAATATATTCGGAAAAGGTCTGATAAAACGCGGCTATATTGATATATACTGTTATCGTAATAAGGATTTCTTCTGTCAGTATGAAATTTAAAATATCTTCACTAAATATAATTAACAATACGGGCAGGGATTGTTAGTTTTGTCATTATCAATTTTAAACGCAAAATTGTGTAGGAATTCCAATGAATATATATATATTATATTAAAATGATTATTGAAATTTGAATAAGATACATATCAAACGATAAGGGAAAATCAAATGAATATATATTAAGATGATAAGGAAAATAAAGCAGAACATATCGAAAATTCCGTCAATCAAATAGTCTTTCGGCTGTGCACGAGTATTTCGTTCAGAATATACATTTAATTTATGTATTATGCATTCATTCTATGAATATAGTCTTCAAGCATTATGGCTTTGAAAGACTTTTTTCATGTAGTAATCGTTATTTTGGTGATTTTTTTTTAAGAACGATAAAGGACATTACTTACATATTCAAACAATCTATCGTCAAGTAAATGAGTCAATAGTGTTAAAAGAGGACGTTGCTACAAGTCTTCTAGAATGTGCCTTTAAATGTAAGAGAACATCTGGAGTGTCTCTCTACTATAACGACCAGGATCAGACATGTACCTGTAATAAAGAGATGGATCTCGGATGTGACTGTAATAAAGACAAGACCTCAAACTCTAGTAACGCTGAGGACCTACATCCAAAGATCTATGGAAGTTTTAGCAATGAGGTAAATATAAGTGACCCGTCACGCGAAAAGGAACCGTCTTGGAAGTGGGTAAAATATCAAGCCTAATCGAGAATTATCAATCAACCTTCCAGTTAATCATTTTTAAATTATTTCTAAAATGCGACTTCTGGTTGGCCTATGCTGGACCAATACCCCTCCAATATTTCCAAATTCAATAGAGTTTAATACCCATTACTCTTTTTTGACGGGAAAAAAATCAGAAGAGCTGTCGCTTGATTAACTAGATCTGTTGCAAAACGGAACTTATACCCATAACTGGCGCTTTCTTTAAGTTCTGTAAACAGTTTTCGGACAAAGTTCTCTTTCAAGAGACTCCACCAAAAAAAGGGGCACCTTGGGTCATGGACAGCATTTGTATAAAGCTTTATGATTCAATTCGTTCTTGGGTAAGAGTACTAAACCCTCACTACTTCGTTGGTTGTAGGGGTAGAACGAAACTATTTTACGTGAAGTTTAAGATTGTGAACACACGTCAATTTTAAAGAAGATATCTTCAATAACACGTAGATATGACCGAGGTTACAATTTGTCTCGCAACGACGCCAAGGGGATCACAATACGTCGGGTTTTCTCCGGAAACAGCCAAGATAATAAATGAAATATGAGATTATAAGTAACGCGCTAGTTTGGCATTTTATGTGGCTGCACTTTTCACTGACTGTCTAGAGAAATAATGCGCCATCACTTTATACAGGGAGGATAGAGAATATTCTGATCAGGCTGTTGATCTTTGATTTGCTCTATTGTAAAATCACTGGAATTGTCACGCATAAACCATTTCAACATAATCCTAATTTTTTACGGCCTTTCACAAAAATCGGTTCAAAAGATTTTTTTTAAAAAAATAAGCTTTTGTTTGCAAATGGAAAATGTAAGTTGATTTTTTTTTTAAATCGTCAAGTAAATTGTCGTCTGCAACTTCCTCGAAATTTGGCCAACCTAAAACTTTGAGGTGTGATAATGAGTTGGCGCATTCTATCCTGTGTAATTGATATTTGCAAATCATACTCCGCTTTGTACGCATGTGCACGCGCAAAGCGGGTATAATTTGCAAATCATTTGCACCGTTTCGTTATTCTGAACGCAGATCATATTTATTTTCAGTCGTCCAAGGTTGCTACACTTTTAATTACAAAAACAGCAAGACAGGATTGCAACGAGCACTATAAGACAGGCAATAATGTTGATGGTATCTACCCTATACACATAACGGAAACCGGAAAAATTGTCTACGTGTGGTGTTTAATGATCGATAAATATGATTTCTATACGGGACCTTTGACAATCTTTCAAGATAGATTTACAGGACTTCTGGATTTCTATCGTCCCTGGTCCCAGTACGTCTCTGGTTTCTCTAATCCTATCACTGAGTATTGGCTAGGCCTTGAAAATATCGCGGCCATGACAAACACGAAGCCTTATGGTCTCTATCTCTATGTGCAGAATGATGTATCCCGTGACCAGGAATCTACGGTAGTATACAATGGGTTCAGTTTAGATGCCGGCGATAACTATCGGATGATTCTTTCTGTTAGAGGAAGTTATAGTTCATGTGGTAACGATCCCACTGGCCTTTTTCTCGGTCAAGGAGAGCAGTTTTCCACATATGACAGAGACAACGATCAAAACGAGGCAGTACATTGTTCAAAACAGTTGAGAAGCGGCTGGTGGTTTGGAGGTTCCTGTAACAGTCTACAGCTAAATGGACCGATGTTGAAAGGTCCTGATGCAATGTCCCATCTACAGTTTCCGCACTGCTGGGGACCTAATGTGGACATCAACATTACAGTGATGGCACTCTTTGATGTCTCATAACGTTGGACACACGAGTACAGAAAATTAGTTTCGAATCAAATGTTTACAAATTTCCATAATGAGTCCCTACTCGGGGTTCTTCGGCGATTCTACGGAATAGAGCCCGGCATTAATGAGGACACAGACATGAAAGCGCGTCATGTCGCACGTCGGTTAATTTGACGTTATACAAATTACTAAGGATGGCGTTGCGAAAAAAAATCGAAGGCAAGATAAATTTGGCACATCACTATTTGATAATAGGGCTGTCACACCTTAACGTTTTACCCAGCGTGTGCGGAACGCGTTGGATATTTATAACACGCTACGAACACTTAGGGTACGCTATGGACACGTTCCGCACACGCTATCGGCAAGCTGTAAAACGTTGGTACACGTTGCGATACGCTGAGTATCTCATAAAATTTAACACGCTCCACACAAGTTCCACACACGTTCCGAACACGCTCAGCACGATAGAAACACGCTAGGAGCTCGTCTACGGTTACGCTAGAAACACGTTCGTCCAAAGTTTAACCTGCTTCTAGCGTGTCTCCAGCGTACTGGGAACGTGTGCATAGCGTGTTTTCAGCGGACTGAACGTTTGTCTAGCGCGTTGCCAGCGAGTTCACAGCGTGTTTCTGGCGTATGACAGCGTTTCATTTTTGAATGAAAATATAAAAGTTCCGCTGCATATTTATCTCGCATTTCGACCATCAGCTTGTCGTAAATAAATAAATTTGTGCATGTACGTGTGTATGACCCTTTGACGTATTCATATCTGCATGTTTCCTCATGACCAGTCTAAGAATGACTTGAAAACTCTTTTACAATTAGCATTCTCTATATTTGACGATGAACGATTTCGATCAAGTCATATAAATAAAACTTATGTTATGTTATGTTATCACTTGTCTTTTCTTCCATATTAATCCTTTACGGATTTTCTTGATTCCTTAGATTGTCGAGAGGGAGAATGTAGCCTAAATGTGTATTAAACATTTCGTTTATAGCCTTACAAGTGCGTCTGCTCTTTGGTCAGAATGACAATACGTTCGTGAAAATACATGTACAAACATTTATTCGTCTCATTTGATCATTATCAATATACCAAAACGACAAGTACATCGTTGTACCTACTGGACATAATACAAGACGTGTTTTACTCTAATCTATTCTGTTCAGAATATTTTATTCTACTACATATACTACAAGTTTGATATTTGGTACACCTTTCCCCCTTAATATAAGACTAGGTATTCAAGATTAAGAGAGATTGTAGAAAGCCATCCTTCATCGAAGAACATATGGAGGAAGAAAGGAGTGCATTATGGCAAGTAGTTCCTTACCCTTTCGCAATATTTTTTCGAGTGAAAAGTACAAGAAGCTTTAATCAGCCTGTAATTTTATAAGTTTGAAATATGCATGTTTTCATATGAAACAGGTGCCAGTGTATTTTTCTTTTCGTCTTTTCCGATTTTTTTCTTTTACATGAACCAACATACTTTGAGTTTGAATATGTGTAGTGGCCGGTGGCCTGTTTATATATCAAAGAATGAATTTAAAGTGGTAATTTCTTGCAGAATTTATATTTACATCCAAAACACGCTGCGAACACGTTATAACACGCTAGCAGCGCCCTACAAACACGCTAAGCACGTTATGAAGGCCGCTACGAGAACGTTGGACACCCGCTCAAGAACGTTGGTATACGCTGACATACGCTATCAACACGTTCTGGACACGTTTCTCACGCGTTCCTCACACGTTCAAACTCGCTATGAACACGCTACAAGCGCGTCGTGAATTGACAAAAAGAAAATGTAGGTCAGCGTATGCCGACGTTTTGCGGACTTAGTCGTTTTCTCAAACGCGTTAGGCACACGCTGGCTAAAACGTTGAGGTGTGACAGGGCCATAACAAAAGATATATTTTCCGACATTTGCCACTTTGTTTCTACTAAATAGGATGCACTTGTGCTGAGCACAAATCTGTCCCCCAGGGGAATGATATGAACAAAACTGGTAAAGGCCCACTAGATTATGCTACATACCAAGGTATAAAGGTTCTCTGCCTATTACTTCCAGAAAGTACTTTTAAAGATTTCGCACTTTGTGGGCTTAAAGGGTTTTTATCCCCTTGATTCTGTAATGCTGATTTATTATGAAGCAATGCTGAAAAATATTTTTGGGTAAACATGAATTCTCAACTCTAATGGTAACAAAACATTTCAGCCATTAACATCCTGAATAATATCGTTGTGAGATGTTTTTGCAAATGCCATTCTAAATGTCTGTGATTGTGTCGCAACAAGAATTCTGCAAAATTATTCTTTTTTGAAGCTATATAATTTGGTCTTTATATGAAGATGGTTGTTGATTTTGTATGCATTGGATAGACTAGGACCTAATATTTTGAAAAAGATCTTTTGTTGTGTCAGTAAGTGTCAAAAAGGTTGGTTAACATGACAACAAATGTGGCTTAGTTTGATAAATTGATCTCAACATGTTGTTTATAATTTCCTGTTTTTCTTCGCTTATGACTAACATTTTATATGAAGATGGAATTCATTTAATTAAAGGGGAAACTTAAATACAAATTATTGTATTGTTGTGTACATTGTATACCTTGACAACGGTAACTATGGCTCATAATATGGTTGCTTTTGTTACTTCTGAGTTATTTTTTTTAATTTTTGCAGCATGATGAGCCATAGATGATTATTGGGATATATCTAACAAAAATCGCTTTTACAAAAACTGCAAAAAAATCATTGGGCATTTTTCTTACAATGGCAACCATTTTTCTAATTTCTTAAATCAGTTATTTTAAGTCCCTGAAAGATTTCATGTGATAGTAAAAGAGATCCAATAAGCCTCTATCAAAATACAAGAAAAACAGCGAAAGTTGTAATAGTTGCCACGGTAATTGCCGATACAACCCAAAATTAATCATTTTTGCAGCCTTTTTCCTAAAAACTGAAACCGTTTTACACAACTTTTTTGATATATAAGTTAGTGGAAAGTTTGAACTTTATATAAGATTAAAAAATATCCCAGTTGCTTAGCGTTGGATACCCGTATCCAAGGACTAAGAAGGGGCTTTTGTTCATATCATAATTGTTCCCGTAGCAAAAGACTATTTCCTGCAAGTTTTTTAAAAAAATCTTAGATATGCCCCAAAAGGTCTATTTGAGCAATTTCATAAATTATCATATTATATAATGAATTGAAGCAATTAACTAGTCAATTGAGGACTCTTAAGATCTTCTGAAATTGCCTTAATTTAAGGGATATAAATTCACGTTTCCACAGCAAGCCATAAAAAGTTTTTAATATGTGAATGTTTATGTGGTATTTCCTTGTTAAACGGAAAACAATGTCTGTATTTTGTCATAAAGTTTAAAAAAAAATGTACAAATCATTTTTTAGTAGGGTATGTGTGTTGTTGCTATAGAATCATATTAAGTAAAAAACATATGCCCAAAATATTATGAATTCATTTGAGGGAATCATGATGAGGTACTTATATCTTGTGTGTTTTTATTTTAGTTTGTATGGCATTACTTATATATTTGACTTTAAAACGCGCACATAAAAGGGGTTTTCTCAATCTTTAACTGTCATTTCCATGGCAACCAGAAGTGATTTCAAGATTTTTTTTCTTATCTTTACTTTTTGATCAGCCCTAGCCAGTTAAAATTTTATAAAAAAAATGACACACAGCGTGCCACAACCCCTATTTAAAAGTGTAAGTGCTTACAGAGAATTGCTATTGATGCATGTCCTGTCAAGCTGCTGTAGTTTAATTCAATTAGTCTATTTTGGATGTTTCAGAATAAGCAGCATAAATCATAGTGGGAAAGCATTTCTTCATTCAATGTTGATGTTATTTTCATTATCATTAAAGTTGGACATTTGTTGAGCTAGAACTTATTGACAGTGAATTCTCAACAAGCCGGTATTCTTGAGGATCACCCGTTCATGTCCTAAGCTGTTAGTTTTGAAATTTGTATGATTCCTCTTCATTATTTTACTTTATTTCTTTTAAGATGATAAATGAAACTGATCTATTTTCACTTCCACGTCCATTTAATGACATGGGAATTACAATTTCGAGCTGTATTCACAGAAAGAGCCTTCGTGTTTCTTTGCCGATATATCGCTGGAAGGAATGGTAAATTTATTATTTTGACCAACATGTGATGAACAATAACTTCTGTATCTTATAACTATACAAATATCCGTGTGATAACATCCCGTGTGATATTTTTATGATGTAACATAGTTATTTTTAGAACAATGATATAATGCGGTTATTTTTAGAAACTTGCATTTAAGTTAGAAACACCGACGAAAACAAAACAAATATAGGTTATAAGATAAATATAATACGTTAGAAAAAAATATCAAACTCGGTTGTGAGAATTGATAATTGTCTCGGTAGAGCCTCGACAATTTTCAATTCTCCCAACCTCGTTAGATATTTTTTTATATAATACACTAAGTACGTACTATGTAAAATATCATATTTTCGTTTTGAAAATCGCCATGATTTGGGTGTCATTTTCCAAAATTTTGGTTTGAAATATTTATCCCAGCTTCATGTATAAAAACTTACGGAAGACGGAGACGAGCGCTGAACCCGTTTGATTAGTGCTATCTCAAGTAAATTTAAAAAAGTTCCGTGATCATATGTAACGATTTGATTGATTGAATGGAGTTTTACGCCGCTTTCAATTTTTTTTTCAGTTAAATCGCGGCGGCTAGAGCACCTAACAATGGATTCCTGGTATTTCTCTCACCAGTTCATCCATCACATTCTTTCCTAGCCTCCAGCTTCTATCTCACATAGGTCTACGATTATCAAGCCATTGGTGAGAGACAAATAGTCGGAAAGAATGAGTGCCGCCGTTGGGGATCGAACCCGGGACCTCAAGATTGACAGTCCGACGCGCTACCAACTGTGCTATGACGGCGACTTCAAATGTTACGAATATACGCATTTAGAATCACATGTATTGCTGATCGACAATTAAAAATGCATTCGTACCCCCTTCGATATCTCCAAATGCTATCTTTCGTATGTGTGAAGCTTGCACTTCAATCGCCAACCGATATTAAGGTCTACATTGAATGTAGAGCTGTAGTGACCACACCATTTCTACATTCGCAGAACATATTGTAGAGCAAAGGTCTCTATTTGCACGTCAATCATCATTCGGGTCTACATTCAGACCTTTTCAATGTAGAGCTACGCAATCGACATTCGGGTCTTCATTCAATTTTTCTCAATGTAGAGCTACGCAATAAACATTCAGGTCTCAATGTAGAGCAACGCAAACGACATTCAGGTCTATTTTCAATTTTTTCAATGTAGAGCTATTTAAGCAACATTCAGGTCTACATTAAAACTTTTTTCAATGTAGAGCTACGCAATCTACATTCAGGTCTTTAATCAACTTTCTCAAAGAAGAGCTATTCATTCGACATTCAGGTCATCATTCAAACTTGTTCAATGAAGAACTATTCAATCGACATTCAGGTCTACATTCAATTTTCTCAATGTAGAGCTACGCAATCAACATTCAGGTCTACATTTAATTTTCCCAGTTTAGAGCTACGCAAGTGACATTCAGGTCTACATACAATTTTCTCAATGTAGAGCCACGCAATCGACGTTCAGGTCTAAATTCTTTTTTTTTTCAATATGGAGCGCCGTAATCGACATTCAGGTCTACATTCAAACTTTTTCAATGAAGGGCTCAGCAATCGACATTCATGTCTACATTCAATATTCTCAATGAAGAGTTATTCAATCGAAATTTAGGACTACATTTTGTTATATATAAACTATAAATAAACCTAATGGTATTTACCGTGTCTATTTTTAGACTGGGAATTTTCCTATCTCTTGATTCTGTTAGGTAAATGTATGTAGAATATTGTAGATCTTTCTAGAAAGGACTTCTAGAAAGTGATTCAGACTCTAGAGTATTCTTATGTTCTATGCTATTCCAGATTGTTGTATAGAATTATATAAAGGGGTTCCTTCAGCATTCTTGGTTCAGTTAATTTAGACTAATGGTTTCATTTAGTAGTACTGTGTTAAACTAAAAGGGGATTTCTTGTTATCTTAAAAGTGTGTTTGAAAGCGTGTTTAATTTTAAATTCAGATATTATTGGACTTATTATTTGTGGACCAGGAACTTAATTAAATTGGATCTAAAATTAAAAACTTTAGGATTAAACATTCAAGGTATTGTAATTTGTCTTTGTATTAATTTCATATTGTCAATAATTCTGTTATTATTGTCAATGAATATTGTTAATTGTAAAGTTTGTTGCTGGCTTCTTTGTTCTCGTTACATTGGCACGTAACAGAATTGGGGGCTCGTCTGGGATACGAACATCAGACAAGCAAACAAACAAAACAAAACAAATCAAACAAATTCTTTATTAAAATCTGCTTTTCAAAATTATTTAAGAAATTAATTTCATATTTTAATTTTAATAAAGCTAGAGTGTAGTTTCACTATTGTTTATGAAAATCTTACATTCTTATTTGAACCCAGCAACAAGCTACCATGTCTTTTGACTTAGAAAAATTTACGAAAGAACCTTCCGAGGAGCTATTGAATTTGGGTAAAAAGCCTGATTTGCTCAATTGCCAAGCATTATGAATTAAAAGAAGTCAAGTCCTCATTGCGAAAGCATGAAATTAAGAATATTTTGGTTCAATATTTTGTTGATGATGACATTTTTTATGAAAAGGCTCTGTCTCTAATTGTTGATGTTCCATCAGTTGCAAGCTCAAGAGAGCTTGAACTGTTAAAACTTCAACAAAGAGAGAAGGAATTGGAAATAGAAAGAGAAAGAGAAGAGCGGAAATTTCAAGAAAAGCAATTAGAAATTGAAACTGAAAGCGAAAGAGCACAAAGAGAAATTGAAGAAAAGGAAAGAGAAAGGCAATTTCAAAGGGAAAAGGAAGAAAGGGAAAGGGCAGAAAGAGAACGAGAAATAGAGAGAGAGAGGGAAAGAGAAGAAAGAGCATTTCAATTACGATATAAAGAATTAGAAATTCAAGATAGAGCAATTCAGTCTAGATATATGTATAATGACCATTTTGATGTAACAAAACATTTTAAGGCATGTTCCTCCATTTCAAGAAAATGAAGTTGATACATATTTCGAACATTTTGAAAAAGTTGCAAATAACTTGAAATGGCCAAAGGAGCAATGGACCTTACTTCTCCAAAGTGTCTTGGTAGGAAAAGCTCGCAATATTTATTCGCAACTTAGAACAGAACAAAGCAATGATTTTGATACTGTAAAAGAACTCATTCTCAAAGGTTATGAGCTGGTACCAGAAGCATACAGACAACAATTTAGAAGTTGTAGAAAAGAATCTGGCCAGACTCACGTTGAATTTGCAAGAAACGAAGAAAAATTATTTGACGGGTGGTGCTATTCTAAGAAAATAGACCAAAATTATGATAATCTTAGAAAACTTATATTAATTGAACAATTCAAAATTTGCATTCAATCTGACATTAAGTCACATTTAGATGAAAAAGAATGTTGAAACTATACATGAAGCAGCTCGTTTAGCTGATGATTACTACCTCACACACAAAAATTCTTTCATTAATAAAGCAAAACCTGCTTCCTCACATACCCAAAATAAAACTATGTCTGGTGATTTATCTAGCATGTCTAGTCAATCGAATTCACCTAAATCCAAAGTCTACTGGTGAAACCAATGTTCAAAATCCCATATCTCGAGTACAGTGTACTTTTTGTAAAAAACCAGGTCACCTTATTTCAGAATGTTTTAGATTAAAAAGGAAGAAGGAACTGAGTGCAGCCAAACCTACAGGGCTCACCAGCCTTCAGCCTAAATCACAGCCTTCTTTTGAGTTAAATTCAATTGTTAAGGCAGAACCAAATTCTGATTCCTGTATGGAGATTTTTGAACCGTTCATGTTGGATGGTTTTGTATCACTTTCAGGTGATATGTGCCCACCTACCCCTATTAAAATTTTAAGAGACACAGGAGCTTCTCAATCTCTTATTTTAGCAGATGTTCTGCCTTTTTCTGAGAAGACTTCGTCTGGTACTAGTGTCCTTATTCAGGGAGTTGAGTGTGGTGTTATTAATGTTCCTCTTCATAAGGTTAATTTGTCCTCAGATTTGGTTACTGGTTCTGTGGTTGTTGGTGTTAAACATTCTTTACCATTCAAATGTGTACATTTATTGCTAGGCAATGACTTAGCTGGAGATAAGGTAGTTGTTAATCCTCTTGTAACTGACACACCTAATGTAGGTCAAACAGATGATCCTATTTTGCAGGAAATACCTGATTTGTACCCTTCATGTGCAGTATGGCTAAACTCGGGGTATGGCTAAAAAAGCTTCCTTGAAAAAATCAAATGATATTGACTTAACTGATACTTTTGTTGGTCAATATTTCAATTACGAGATTAAAAAGTCTTTTAATCTTAGTCTGCCTGATACTCAGACAGACTAGTCAAAATTTTGTCAGTCATCTCCAAGGTCAAATGACCAAGGTCATGAAACGCATTCAAAGTCAAAGTTAATCCAGGAACAGCAAAATGATCCTGAGATTTCAAAGTTAATTGATAGGGCATTACCCGAAAAAGAAATGTCTCAGAATCCTGTTTGTTACTATAAAAAGAATGGTATTCTGATGAGAAAATGGCGACCATTTGATGTCCCAGCTAATGATGATTGGGCTGTTTATCACCAAATTGTTGTTCCAAAGTCATATCGCCATGAAATACTTAGTATAGCCCATGAAAGTCCAATGTCTGGTCATTTAGGTGTAAACAAGACTTATCACAAGATTATGACTCACTTCTTTTGGCCTGGACTTAAATCGGACGTTTCCGAATATTGTAAAAGTTGCCACACTTGTCAAATGGTAGGGAAACCTAACCAAGTTATTTCAAAAGCAAGGTTACAACCCATTCCAGCTTTTGATGAACCTTTCAGTCGAATAATAATAGACTGCGTTGGTCCTTTACCAAAAACTAAGTCAGGTTCTGAATATTTGTTGACAATTATGTGTGCTTCTACTCGCTTCCCAGAAGCAATTCCTTTAAGAAACATTAAGGCAAAGTCAATCATTAAGGCTCTTGTCAAGTTCTTTACTTTTGTTGGCCTTCCAAAATCAGTTCAGTCTGATCAAGGATCAAACTTCATGTCAGGCATATTCCAACAGGTTATGCATGAATTAGGTATCAAGCAATATCGGTCATCTGCTTATCATCCTGAAAGTCAAGGTGCTTTAGAAAGATTTCATCAGACCCTAAAGAATATGATAAGGTCATATTGTTTCGATACTGAGAAAAATTGGGATGAAGGTATTCATTTGCTATTATTTGCAGTCAGAGAATCTGTTCAAGAATCTCTTGGCTTTAGCCCCTTTGAGTTAGTTTTTGGTCATTCTGTTCGTGGGCCATTAACACTCTTAAAAGAGAAATTTCTTGCTGCTGATGAAACACCCTTGAACTTGTTACAGTATGTTTCTGACTTCAGAAATAAACGGTCTAGGGCATGTGAGGTTGCTAAGTCAAATCTTAAATCATCTCAGAGCAATATGAAGGCAAGATCTGACAAGCATAGTGTTGATAGGAAATTTGAACCAGGTGATAAAGTCCTTGCTCTTTTGCCAATACCTGGCCGACCCTTGCAGGCAAGATATTATGGCCCGTATACTATTGATAAGAAAACAAGTGATTTGGATTATATTATCAATACTCCTGGAAGGCGTAAAAATAAATAAATCTGTCATGTGAATATGTTAGAAATCTTGACGACAAACTTTCACATTTGGAGCCATCTCAACGAGAAGAGCTGAAACAGTTGATTAATGAATATAAACACTTGTTTCCTGACATCCCCACAAGAACTGATAAAATATATTATGATGTCATTGTGGAAGATTCTCAACCAATACATCCTTATAGAATGAATCCAGTGAAACAAAAAGCCCTTCAAGATGAAGTGAATTACTTATTGGAGAATGACTTTATTGAACCCAGCCAAAGTAATTACAGTTCACCATGTATATTAGTTCCAAAGCCAAATGGAACATACAGAATGTGTACTGACTATCGAAAAGTGAACTCAGTGACCAAAACTGACTCTTTTCCAATACCAAGAATTGATGACTGTATCGACAAAGTCGGTAATTCTGAATATGTCACCAAATTTGACCTTCTCAAAGGATTCTGGCAAGTTCCGCTCACTGATAGGGCTAAAGAAGTATCAGGATTTGCTACTCCAACTGGTCTGTACCAGTACAAAGTTATGCCATTTGGGATGAAAAATTCTCCTGCAACGTTTCAGCGGCTTGTAAATATGGTTATAGCTGGCTTAGATGGCTGTGACGCATACATCGATGATGTCATCATCTATACAGATACATGGAGTGACCACCTTCAAAGAATCAAACAATTCTTCGACCGTCTCAGTGATGCAAAATTGACTGTTAATCTTGGAAAAACAGAATTTTGTCATGCTACTGTTACTTTCTTAGGACATCTTGTGGGACAGGGTCAAGTTTAACCTTTAGAATCTAAGGTCAATGCTATCTCTGAGTTTCCTGTGCCTGCTACTAAAAAGCAACTGATGCGATTTCTTGGTTTGGCTGGCTACTATAGAAAGTTTTGTAAGAATTTTTCTATAATAGCTGAACCTTTAACAAACTTATTAAAGAAAAACGTTAAGTTCAAATGGAATGATTACTGCCAAGTTGCCTTTGATCGCTTGAAAGCCATACTAAAGAGCACACCAGTTATTTTAGCACCTGATTTTGACAAATGTTTCAAATTAGCTGTTGATGCAAGTGATGTTGGTATTGGTGCTGTTCTTTTGCAAGAAGACGATGATGGTATGGATCATCCAGTTTGTTATTATTCTCAAAAATTAAACAAACATCAGAAAAACTACTCCACCATTGAAAAAGAATGTCTTGCTCTGATTTTGGCAATCCAACATTTTGAAGTTTATTTAACATCTGCAACTTCTCCTATAGTTGTTTTCAGTAACCACAATCCCTTAACTTTTCTTCACAGACTTAAGAGTAAGAACCAAAGATTATTGAGGTGGAGTTTGTCACTTCAAGAATTTGATCTTGATGTAAGACACATTAAAGGAAAAGACAACATTATACCAGATGCTCTGTCAAGAGTCTAAAATTTTGAATTGTCTTATCTTTAATACTCAAATTGCATTTAACAGTTACATTTCACTATTTTTTTATATATATGTATGTATATATGTTTGCATATATATCACTTTTTCAATTCTTTTGATGAAAATTGTTTGTAATTTTCATGCTAGATGTGCTGAAATGTTTCAACAAATTATGATATTATCAATTGTGTAAGGTATATTATCATTGTATATGCTAAAGATAATGCAAAAAGAAAGATTTATTTCATAAACCTTTCTTTTTTCTTTCAAGGGGGAAAGTGTTATATATAGACTATAAATAAACCTAATGGTATTTACGGTGTCTATTTTTAGACTGGGAATTTTCCTATCTCTTGATTCTGTTAGGTAAATGTATGTAGAATATTGTAGATCTTTCTAGAAAGGACTTCTAGAAAGTGATTCAGACTCTAGGATATTCTTATGTTCTATGCTATTCCAGATTGTTCTATAGTATTATATAAAGGCGTTCCTACAGCATTCTTGGTTCACTTGATTTACACTTATGGTTTCATTTAGTAGTACTGTGTTAAACTAAAAGGGAATTTCATGTTATCTTAAAAGTGTGTTTGAAAGCGTGTTTAATTTTAAATTCAGATAATATTGGACTTATTATTTGTGGACCAGAAACTTAATTAAATTGGATCTAAAATTAAAAACTTTAGGATTAAACATTCAAGGTATTGTAATTTGTCTTTGTATTAATTTCATATTGTCAATAATTCTGTTATTATTGTCAATAAATATTGTTAATCTAAAGTTTGTTGCTGGCTTCTTTGTTCTTGTTACATTGGCACGTAACAATTTATACTTTTTCAATGAAGACTTACGCAATCGACATTAAGGTCTCCATTCAAACTTTCTCAATGAAGAGCCATTTAAGCGACACTCAAGGATATATTCGAACAATTTCGATTTAAAGCTACGCAATCGACATTCAGGTCTACATTCATTTTTTTCAATGTAGACTTACGCAATTGTTACTCAGCGTTACATTCAAACTTGTTCAATGAAGAGCTATTCAATCGACAATTAGGTCTAAATTCAATTTTCTAAATGATGAGCTATTCAATGGACATTCGGGTTTACATTCAATTTTTTTTCAAAGTAGAGCTACGCAATCGACATTCAACTCTACATTATATTTTCTCAATGGGGAGCTACGCAGTCGATATTCAGGTCTACATTCAAACTTTCAATTGATAGCTTTTCAATCGACATTCAATTTTCTCAATTATGAGCAATTCAATTGACATTCAGGTCTACATTATTTTTTTAAAGTAGAGCTACGCAATTGACACTAAGGTGTCAATTTAAACTTCTTCCCCGAAGAGCTATTCAATTGACAATCAGGTTTTCATTCAAACTTTTAAATGTAGAGCCACGCACCGACATTCAGGTCTTCATTCATCTTTTTTTCAAAGTAGAGCTACGCAATCGACATTCAGGTCTACATTCAAACTTTTTCAATGAATACTTACGCAATCGACATTCAGGTCTCCATTCAAACATCTTCAATGAAGAGCTATTCAATTGACATTCAGCTCTACATTCGTTTTTCTCATTGTAGAGTTCGCAATCGACATTCAGGTCTACATTCAAACTTTTCAATGTGCAGCTACGCAATCGACATTCATCTCTACATTAAATTTCTCAATGTAGAGCTATGCAATCAACATTCAAGTCTACATTCAAACTTTTTCAATGTACAGCTACGCAATCGACATAAAGGTCTTCATTCAATTTTCCCAATGAAGAACTTTTCAATCGACATTCAGGCCTACTTTCGAATTTTTATCACTGTAGACTTACGCAATTGACATTCAGCTCTACATTCGATTTTCTCTATGTAGAGCTACGCAATCTATTCAGGTCTACATTCAAACATTTTTAATGTAGAGCTACGCAATCGACACTCGGGTCTACGTTCGAAATTCGAATTCGAATGTAAACCTGAATGATTGAATAGCTCTTCATTGAGCAAGTTGAATGAAGACCCGAATTTCGATTGCGTAGCTCTACATGAAAGATGTTTGAATGAAGACTTGAATGTCGATTGTGTACTTTAACATTGATAAAATTTAATGTGGACCTGAATGTCGATTGCGTATCTCTTTATTGAAAAAATTTGAATGTAGGCTTGAACGACGATTGCGTGGCTCTACATTGAGAAAATTGAATGTAGACCTGAATTTCGACTGCTTGGATGTACATTGAATAAGCTCGAATGCAGACTTGAATGTCGACTGAAAAGCTCTTCATGGAGAAAATTAAATGTTGAATGTCGATAAACATTGAAAAAGTTTGAAAGTAGACCTGAATGTCGATTACGGATTTCTACATTGAAAAAGTTTGAATGTTGACCTGAATGTAGACTTGAGTGTCGATTGAATATCTCTTCATTGAGAAAGTTTGAATGTAGACCTGAATGTCGATTGTGAAGCTCTACATTGAGAAAAACAAATGTAGATCAGAAAGTTGATTGCGTAACTATAAAATGAAAATGTTCGAATGTAGACCTGAATGTCGATTGAATACCTCTTCATTGAGAAAATTGAATGTTGACCTGAATGTCCATTGCGGAGCTCTACATTGAAAAATGTTAATGTAGACCTGGGTGTCGATTGAATAGCTCTTCATTGAGTAAATTGAATGTAGGCCTGTATGTCGATTTCGTAGCGTAAAATTGAAAGAGTTTGAATGTAGACCCGAATGACGATTGCGTAGTTCTACACTGAACAAGTTCGAATTTAGACCTGAATGTCGATTAAATAGCTCTTCACTGAGAAAGTTTAAATGTAAACCTGAATGTCGATTGCGTAGCTCTACATTGAGAAAATTGAATGTATAGCTGAATGCCGATTGCAAAGCACTACATTGAAAAAGTTCGAATGTAGCATTGAATGTCGATTGAATAGCTGTACATTGATAAAGTTCGAATGTAGACCTGAATTTCGATTAAATAGCTCTACGTAATGTTATGCAAATTAGAAATGATGTGGTCTCTACATCTCTACATTCAATGTAGACCTGAAAGTCGATTAACGATTGAAGTGCCACGTAAAAACGCATGGACTGACAGTTATGTCGTAATCAGTTTGAACATCAAATCATCCAAGAATTCCAATGAATATATATTATTATAAATAAAATAATTATCATTATACTTTAAAAATGACAAGTTATATAAACCCCAATTATTTGTGGAAAATATCCATTTTCCGTCAATCGACTCATTTTTTCAGCTGTAGACGTGTATATCGTTCTGTTTTTTTTAAAGTGTTCATTCATTTATGGATATGCGTTTTATTTATATGCATTTTATTTTATGAATATAGTCTTCGAAGAGTATGGCTTTTAAAGACCATTTTTATGTACATGTTGTAATCGTACTTCTGGTGCAGTTTTGTGCGTCTAAGGGAGGAGGGCGATACTTACATTTTCTGAAACTCCACCGTTCAATAAACGCGTCAATAGTTATAAAAGAAGAAATTGCTGCAAGTGTTCTTCACTGTGCATTTAAATGTAAGAGAAGATCTGGAGTATCACTCTACTACAGCGATCAGGATCGGACATGTACCTGTAATAACGACGCAGATGCGATATGTGACTGTAATAAAGAAAGACCAAGAAATTCGAGCAACGAACTTGACCTACAACCAAGGACCTATGGATTGTTTAGCGATGAGGTACATATATTTGTTACCCGTCACGCAAAAAGGGACAGTCTAGGTGCTTCGTTAAGTGACGATCCTAGTCAGACTGCGCATTGTGTATGTGATAAAATCTTAATTTCAGCTTAATACCATTCCAAAAAATAATAATTGAAAACACAACGATTTCAAAGTAATGATTTTGTCTGTCTAGTTAATGATAATTTTCCCTTTTTTCGCTCTTAAACGCGAGGGGTGATGGAGGCTGTTTATTAGTTTCTCTCTTCTAAATGGCGGAACGACTTCAATAGAACTTGCGTTTACTCCCTTTTTATTACGTCCGCGCGAAACCCCGAATTTCAGATGTAAATCTCAGTAAATTTGAGAAAATCGACAGGTCGTTTAAGTTACATGTGTATGAACTGCCTGTCTTAAGAATAATTGAGAATTGTTCAGTAAGCCGAGTAAAATCTAAAGAATCAAACTGGTGCACAGGCATATGATTTGTTTTTTACTCAAATGTGAAATCATTGGAAAAAAACACGCATATGATATTCCAATATGATCGTACTTTAAGACGCCCCTGAAAAAAAAAGGTTTCAAAAAATATTTCGCAAAGTGAAGTTTTTGTCTGCAATTCAAAGCTTTTTTTCTTTAAGTTAAATATGTAGTCTGAAACACGAAATTTTACCTGCCTAAAACTTTGTCTTGATTTAACAACTGTCTTGATTTAACAACTGCCTTACGTTTAGGCTGACAAAAAGGTGCGTATTGTTGCCCAAAAAACCGCTTTGTACTTAAATGTGAAATCTTTGGAATGTCACGCATATACAGTGGTCTCGCGATAGCTCAAACACACTCGGGACCAACCAATTTGCTCGAATCATCGCATGATTCGAGTTAATGCCAGTGAGTAGAAACGTTTAATGAAATATCAAACTCTGATTTAAAACGATTTGTTAAATCGGGCGATTGAATTTGGTCGAATCGTCAGCGTTTAAAAGAGAAAAATCCACAAAAAGGCGTCGACGTCAATGTTAGTGGTGTCTGTTCTCTGTTCACGGGTCATTGAAAAGACAAAAGTTTAGATTTGGCAATTATAATGAGAGGCACTCTAACAAGCATATTCTTCCTAGAACATTTTCGTAACTTTCGTTGTTAAATGACAAAATTTCAGACGTTTTATCTGTCAGAAATAGGTGAGGTTGAATGGCAACAATAAACAAAGAAAGTAAGTAACAAACGGTTTATGTTTTTTTTCTGGAATTCACCAGAATGTTTTGAACAATATAGATAACAAAATGTAAGGCAAAGAGGGATTCAAGACATTTTAAAATAAATGTGTCTTTTATCTTTTACCTAGTTTTTGTGCCGGACATTGTAGAAGGGCGACCGAAATATTGAAACTACAATTGAAAAATGTGTAGCTATGATTTTTCGTTTTGCAATCGTCAATATCTTTCGGTATAAATGTGAATGATTTGCTGAATTACTCACGAGGATATTTTACGAAGACTTTCAAAATGATAATGAGCATTAATTCGACAAACATAGGCATTTGTTTTATGATTGTTTCAAAATTATTTTCTGGTCAAGAAATCCTCGCCATTTACACATTAAATTTGAATAAGTGTTGCATACAAAAAGGTTTGTCTGATTCGTCCAAACCTCGTGAAAAAGGCCATAAGGTTTTTTTACGATGGGACGAAATAACAAATTGTAGCGCATTGTAAGTTAATTATGGTGCAACAAAATAGATGTCAGAAAGGTGCGGACCCCTTTTCTCGAGGGGATGCAGTACAATTTGACCAAGGGACTGATATTGCTGCTAGAGTGATCGAGCAACCGCGCGTTCGAGTAAGTGCATTAATAACCAACTAGAAATATAGTTAGACGCGTCGAGACCGGGAAACTTTTTTTTTTCGCCCTCTCGAGGTAACGCGAGACCACTGTACTATTCCAATGTGATAGTACTTTTAGACGCCCCAGAAAGAAAAAAAACATTTCCAAAACTATTTTGCAAAGTGAAGTTTTTGTTGTGCAATTGAAAACTTTTTTTCAACTTTTTTTTCTTTAAGTTAAAATTATAGTCAGAAACTCGAAATTTACCTGAAACTCGAAATTTACCTAAAGCTTTGTCGTGTGGTACATGTAAGATTGATAAATAAATAACTGCCCTACATTCAGGCATATTGTTTTCAAATAAAACCCGGCTTTGTACGCGCACTCGGGTAATAATTTGCAAACATCTTGCACCGCTTTGTCATTCTGAACGCACATTGCATATCTTTTTTCAGTCAACCAAGGTCGCCGCACTTCTAGTAACAAAAACAGCACGACAAGATTGTACGGAGCACTATCAGGCAGGCTATACAGTTGAAGGCATCTATCCTATACACATAACGGAAACCGGGAAACTTGTCTATGTGTGGTGCTTGATGTTTGATAAACAATATTTCTATACTGGACCTTTAACAATATTCCAAAACAGATTTTCAGGACTTACGGATTTCAACCGTCCATGGTCACAGTATGTGTCTGGATTCTCTAACCCTGTAACCGAGTATTGGCTAGGACTTGAACATATCGCTGCCATGACAAAGACGAAGTCTTATGGCCTCTATCTCAGTGTCTCAAATAACTTATCGGTATCCCAAGACAAGTTGGTTACGATGATATTTCACGACTTTAGTCTGGATGCGAGCGACAACTATCGGATGATACTTTCTGAACCAGGCGACTACAGTTCGTGTATTAAGAATCAAGACATCTTTTTTGTCGGCCAAGGCGAGCAGTTTTCAACATATGACAGAGATAACGACCAAAACGACGCTGTAAGTTGTTCCCAGCAACTAAGGAGCGGCTGGTGGTTTCGAGATTCCTGTGACGGGCTACAGCTGAATGGACCAATGGAGAAAGGTCAGGATGCCATGCCTTATCTACAGTTTCCGTACTGCTGGGATCCTGGTGTGGCTATCAACACGACAGTGATGGCACTCTTTGATGTCTCATAGCGAAGAATACAAAAGTACAGTAAATGAATTTCCATTCAGTTATTGACTAAAATTGATCAACATGATATTTCTAGTTTGATTCGTTTATGATTTATCAGTATAAAATGGCGGCGTTGATTATTTTCAATCGTATTCATGGAAATTCTTGCTAGAAAGTTTGACAACATTGTGTTATTTTTAAGAACTATCAATTTGCCCTAATAGGTACTAATAGATACAACTGAAAGCACATCACAAATCCGACATGTACTTTAAATAATTTCAGTGGTTATATACGCATCATTCTCTAAATTAAGTAAACTGTAAGTTCAAAGCTATCTAGAGCTTGCATATGGATATCTGTTTAGACTGCGCAGGATTATCTAGGTCTTCACTAGGAATTCAGTAGAAATTCGTTGAAATCACCTATCAGAGCATCAGATAAAAGCAAGAGGCCAAGTATCACTCCACTGTCACTGAGCTAATAAATAATCTATTTGTAAATTAGAACTGTCGCAGAGCGGACTTATACCCCCATTACGGGCACTTTGTCAAAATGCAAGTGCTATTAGTGCAAGACTTGTTTGTAACAGATATTGAGGTCATATGCAGCATTTGCATGAGGTTTCATGATACTTGTCGCTTGGTTTTTTAATTAGAGTTCGGAAACAAAAAATGACTGTGACCTTGACCTTTGACCTATGTGACCCAAAATCAATAGGGCACTTCCTTGGGTCATAAGCAAGATTTGTGTAAAGTTTCATGATTGTAGGTCGCTTGGTTCTCGAGTTAGAGTCCTGAAACGAAAATTGAACAAAGTATTACTGTGACCTTGACCTTTGACCTATGTGACCCAAAAACAATTGGGCAATTCCTTGGGCCATAAGCAACATTTGTGTAAAGTTTCATGATTGTAAGTCGCTTGGTTCTCGAGTTAGAGTCCGGAAACGAAAATTGAACAAAGTCTCACTGTGACCTTGACCTTTGACCTATGTGACCCAAAACAATAGGGCACTTCCTTGGATGATAAGCAACATTTGTGTAATGTTTTATGATTCTAGGTCACTTGGTCCTTGAGTAAGAGTCCAGAAACAAAAAGGTCTACGGACGGACGGCAGGACGGACGGACGGATTGACGGACGGATGGATAGACAGACAGACATGGTGAAACCAATATACCCCCTCTACTTCGTAGGTGGGTGGTATAAATAGCCAGACAATAGCCAACTTACAACTTGAAAGTGTCTAGTCATATGATAATCAACATCTTATTTCACAAATATCTGTCAATAAATGTACAGCTTGTGGTAAACGCCCCCTTCTCTGTGAAACAGTATCTTATCACCCAAAATAAAAAAAAAATGTTGATAAAGGCATTTCCTAGGATCATTCTTGTACAGTTCTGTGGAACTCTGACAAGTAGATTAAGAAAGAAGATTGTTTTTATATTTCATCGTATGTGACCTTTATTCAGGGACTCAGCAATCCAAAGAGTCCATGATTTTCGCCCTATCAGATTTTATTAAAGGAATCTGGAAGAGAATGTCCCAAGCATTATTCCTGTGAAGTTTTTTTGTACATATTATCATTTGGGACCATTTTTTTCCGTGACGGGACACACCATAGAGCTTATGGTATCAACCTGATACGCATTTAAAGAGAAATCTGAAAGAGCAAGTCCCAAGCTTTATTCCGGTGCAGTTAGCTTGAAAATGATTTCTTTTTTATGTTGTATCATTGCGACCATTTTTCAGTGAAACAACAGTCTGTACGGCCCATGTTAACACCCCGATCAAAATTTAACGTCGAAATATGAAGGAGCGTACAGTTAAAAACATCGTGAAATTGACAAGGTGAATAATTTGGGAATGATTTAGGAATGAAATTGAATGAGTGTGTGGAGCGACTTTTGAGTGAATTTAATTTGAGGTAATCTAGTATTGCAAATTTTGTTCAGGATGAGCAAAATTAGCAATTTTGATTACCTCCCTTTCATAAAATATGTATAAAAGTTCATTAGATAGCTCCCCATTTCTTCAAGGACCTATCAGACGCTTACAATTTCAAATAAATAAGTGAAATCCCGAAAATTTTCCTAGTTATTATTATTTTGAACGAGGTTGTTGCTATATATTTTTCGGTGAGTTTGGAGCGTTTTTGAATGGTTTGAGTGAGTGTTTGGAATGAATGAATAGAGCGTTAATGTGAGCGATTTAGAATGGTTCTGATTGAGTTAAATGTCACTTTCACGATGTAATTAACTGTATCCTAAGCAACATTCCTGTGAAGTTTGATTTATGATCAGTAGTTACAGAAAAGAATATTTTTTTTAATATTTCATCATTTTGGACCATCTTTCAGTGCCGCAACAGCCAGTAAAGCCCATGTTATCTGTCCGATCAGAAGTTAATGGAAAATATGACAGGGCATGTGCTGAGCATCATTCCTTTAAAGTTTTGTCGAATTCCGATCAGTTGTTTCAGAATGAATTTCTTTAGATTTTATCATTTGGGACAATATTTTGGTGACGCGACAATCCATAGCACTCATATTATCAGCTCATTCGGAACATCACTCGGCCATTTCCGTAAACTGCAACAGACCTCGGATCATTCAGCCATTCTCACGATCAACCTCGGATGTACATAGACGGACTTTTTTAAAAAAAAATACGGGAAAACCTTGGAAAACTCGATGACGTCAGTTAAAATGGCGTTAGCCCTCGAAACTGTGAGAGAAAACATTCGACGTCGCCAACGCTACTCGTTTAAGGCACTGACGTGAAACCAACGAATACTAAAAAAAATATCTTTAGATTCTTAAATAACGGCTGAAAAAACTTAATTTTTCAGAATGATTCATCATTCTCAAAAATTAAGATTTTTCAGCCGTTATTAACTGTAAAAAATATAAATCTACAGTGCTAGTTTTTCTTACACTGTTTCCGCCTCACAAAATGCTCGATTTTGTTACATACCCATCCGCCATACATACATCCGAGGTATGTTGTAGTTTACGGAAATGGCCGAGTGATGCTCCGAATGCCTCTGACCTAGGTGTTAGCCCCACTAGACCCAATTTCAAACTCGTTATAGATATCTTATAGACAAACATATTACCAAGCCTAATCAAAGTGCTGTCAGCACTGTAAATCGGACATTATTGAGAGGCTGGGATAGTGCAATAGTTCGCCAATCAAAAGGGCTCAAATTTGGACAATAAAAGTTGGTAAAATATTTGCCCAATTTGTGAGTTTTTTGTCATAACACTTCATCTTTTCGAGGACATCGCCAGCACATCCAACCTCGTGGGTCCGATTTTGAAAGTTTGCTGATTCGATAGCCCTCTGTTAGTCTAAATTATTTCTTAGCAAATTTTTTTTACGTTGTTATAATGAGCACACGCCAAGCTAAAAGCTTGTCTGTTAATATTATTCCTCTCTCTCTAGAGTTTAAAAGCCTGTTTAGCAACAAAACATTTTTCATTAAACTATTTACAATTCTGATTACCAACATGTTTGTTTTTCAAGCATTGGGTTTTTTCCCAAATACTTTAAATGCATTTTCCCTCAAGAAACACGTGAAATCGGCAACTATGCTATTTATATCTTTGGTTTCTGACCAATCGATTAAATCTAGCAGCACTCTATGATTATTCATGAGTTATTCTAAAAATAGATCGCTCTTACTGCTATCCTATATCAGTTTATCGTATGTTTTTGTCGGTTTATTTGTTGTTGAATAATTTTTCTTCATACTCAAATTTGAATTTATTGTAAATAGGATTGGAGCGTGATCAGAGTGCTCATTAAAATCAAATATTTCAAAATTACAAAATTATTTCTATTTGTTATAGTGGAAGCATATTGACCTAAACCTGGCCTTTGTGATTTAAATCAATTAAATACCGGTCGTTTCTCCCCGACAAATCACGACTTATCTGCGGAATCCAAATGTAAAGTTGGAGTGCACGTGTTAGCTTTGTTAACCCGTTATCGCACATGCTGTTCATTGTAACGGCGATATTTGGTCACCCTCATGAGGTGGTGAATCAATACATAAATTGAGTTTCTTATTTAACAAATCTTTAGATGCGGGTGAGAAAAATATGAATTTTCAAATTTCTTTAAATGCAATTTATGTGTTTTGAATGGAAATGAAATGAAATCCCCTCTCTAAGTCGCAATATTTGAAAACGAATCGTCTGCTAGATGACTAGGCGCCCCGTATATAGGTAAACTACTAACTCCACGCATACCTGTAATTTGTGCAGTATAACGGAATGTCCATGCGTGATCGTCACGTGCCGAAGTATCTTCGGAATTTATTTATGTGCCTAATCATTTATTCTGCATAAAGGTCAGGTTCAAGTCAATATGCGCCCGCTATAACACATAGTCAACAGTACTCATTCCACCAGTAGACTTCCCACGCTCCCTGTCAGAGTGCAGACGACCATTGACCAATGACAAACAACTTAATTGACACATTTCGAGCAGACGATCTACCACGTGGTGTGAATTTACGCGTGGGTTTTTAACCGAGTGATAATCATAACAGAATTTGATTGGTTGTCAGCCCTACAACTGGTAAATGACCGTTCGAGAAAAAAATCAGAGTAGTAATATTGTAAGTGCTACAAATTTATTTTACAGTTAACCTATTGTACGTTTCAACTCCTTTACTCAACCGAAAATCTTGTTATAAACACTGAAAATACTAACTGGTAATTACTAAAAGCGAAAATTACATCAAATTTTGTATTAGCATCTTCTCTATTTGTCGAAAAGTAAATAAGATAAAAAACAAAGTTTGTAGATTGTGACTGAAAAGGCCGTTTCTTCGGTGTTTGAAAACACATTATTTGGTTTGAACACATTGCTCAGAAGATAAAGGTAAAAATGTAGTGGGTCAAACAGGCTGGATTTCTGGAAACCGGTATAAATCTCCGATTTAAAAACAACTTGGTAAAAGATTTGGCCTCTAGATTGCACAAAAGGGTTGTTTGATTTAACCCTATGACCTAGTTTTTGATCCCACATAACCTAATTGGAACTTGTCCGAATGATTACAGAGTCAAACATACTGACCAAGTTTAAAGACATTTAAGCCATTAATCCATGGCTCAGTGCGAAACAGTTGTAAGTGCCTATTTACATATAGGCAGTAACAACTGTTTCGCACTGAGCCTTCGAAATGTGACCTCTTATGTACACAAGATGTTGACAGATGACGGATGCCAGACACAGTTAGTTCACACTTAGTGCTCAGGTGAGCTTAAACATATTCGTCAGAAAGCTCTTTCTCCACCTTTCTTTCATATTGAAATACTTTAATTCTAGTTGTGTTCACCAAAATTTGTACTCTCTGATTGGCTGAAGAACTGGTTTCAATACTCAAAGCAAACAATTTTGATTACGCATTTTTTGTAAGTTTCCACAGAAAGCAGTCCCATAAACAATCTATGTATTTGATGGTAAATATTCACTTTTTTCTGTAGGAAATTAAATTAAAAGCTATGTAGAGTTTTCGTTGATTTCATGGAGATATGAAACAAAAACCCTTAATAATTACACTCAAGTATGAATCCACTTCGCGTATTCATACAATGTGATTAGTTTTTAAATTTCATGCCTCAATGAAATCAACAAACACTCTGTTCATCTCATAAGTAATTTATATAAGGTATGGATGGCTAGTGATGAGTTTTACTGGAATATTCTTCGGAGTGGTTTAAACCTATTTATTTTACATCGATTGGGAAACAAGTTCTTACAACTTGGATTAATCCCTCTCTTCAGAGGAATTTAAAGATAAGAAATAATGCTTCTGTTGAATCCATTTTATTCCTATTGACAATACATGTACATGCATCTTGGGTATTCTATGAAAGTAGCCAAGCTAAAAATTAGATAATGAATACTTCTTTTATTTTTCCAACAGTCTTCTCTAATGCCTTTTTATTTAGTACATTATTTAGTACTGCTAATAGCATTATGAAAATGGCATGGCGGATGATTTTGGAATGACTTCTGCATGTTATTGAATGAATTGATAAAAAGAAAATCTTGAATGAAATTAAGGGGATAATACTTTATAAATAATGCTATCCAAGTGGTTGAAATTTACAATTATTTTTTACCTCCTTTCCTTTGAAATTATAAACGTAATTTCCTGTTTGTTTTATCGCGGCGGCTGACACACCTAACGATGGTTTCCTGGTATTTCTGAACCAGTACATCCACCACATCCTTTCCTAGCCTCTAGCTGCTATTTCACATAGTGCTACGATTATCAACCCATTGGTTTGAGACAAATAGACGGGAAGAATGAGTGCCGCCGTCGGGGATCGTACCCGGGACGAAATGGATGGAACGCGTTCCTTTAACTTCGCGGACAGCTGAAGTTACTGAACACGCTGCAGTATGTGAATTCTTTTCAAGATTTGGTTACCCATACTATCTTCATACAGACCGAGGAAAAAATTTTGAAAGTCATTTGTTTAAAACCATATGCGAATTATTAGTAATGCACAAGACGAGGATGACTGCTTACAGACCATCAGCGAACGGTCAGGAAGAAAGATTAAATCGAACGTTGATGGACGCTGTTAGATGTTTCTTGTCAAAGACCGCCAGCTAGGAAAACATCTAGCTCAAATAACGAGCGCTCTCCGGGCGCCAGTGAATAGACAATTTACTCCCCATCAACATATGGTAGGAGAGGAAGACAATATACCAGCTGACCTGATGTTTCCTCTGAATTCTTGAATGAATCCTAGAAGTGAGACTCCCAGGATGAGTATGTGACAGATTTAGTCATCAGCATAGAAAAGGACTACGAGACAGCAAGAGAGAACCCGAAATCAGGTTATGACCTGAGGACACTTGTGAAGTCTTACCAAGTTGCTCATGTTGTGTATATACTTGATAAGGCATCAGGGAAAAGAAAGTGTAAGAAGTTGTGTGCTCCTTGGAAAGGGCTTAAGATAGTATTGGAAAAGATGTCATCCTCCATCTTTAGTGTGAAAATTAGTAATTCAATAGAAACTGTGAACAATGATCGATTAAAGCACTGTCAAGATCGAGAACTGCCCATTCAGATTTCAAAGTTAAAGAACAATTCTGAAGCTTAACAGAAGTCTTTGAAAGCAGCACAAGGTAAGATGGACGCTTTATACTGTTGGTGAAGGAAACCGGATGACGGCAAGTTGATGATCCAGTGCAGTAGTTGTTTTGTGTGATACCATGCAGCGTGTGTCAGAATAAAGCGGAAAACAGCAACAAAAATGGGAGATTATAAATGTCCTGATTTTAGGCAGACCCCTCCCCAAGAGGGGTACCAGACCTGTCTCGCAATTAAATCTTGTTATTTGCAGGTATGTCAAAAAAGAAAGAAAAGGGGAAATTGACTTGCGGTCAGGCAACCAATGTCGCTTCAAGAGAAGCGACAGGGAACTCTGCTACCTGGAAGGAAACTGATAATGGAGCTCAACCTGGTCTGCAACATTACCGTTGAGGCTGTAGTCTCGGATTTCTCGAGGCAATATGGTCCCGCAGTAGCTGTGCTGGAACAGTTGGTCGCTCCACTTTTTGCAGTACCGAAGGTGCTTTGATTTTCTATTCGGAGTATTGAAGGTACTTTGATACTGCATCACTTCCTGTTATGTTTCGCCTTGTCGAACCCGCATTTGCACGGGGGATTTCCACATGGAAAGACATCCATTTGTTTGTAAAGAGCATGTTAGGGCTCTGCAATATCAACTTGGTGTAAGTATAGCAATTTCTCTACTTTATTAATCTGTTGAATGATATTATATCATACAGCAAAGGTTTATTTAAGTATTTTTGGAACGCTTAAGATTTGTTTTTAGTTGACGTCCTTTTATTCTTGCACTCCAGTGCGCTTAGAATCTGACTGTACAGCCTAGGATTCTACGCGTGCTGCAAGGCAAATTGGTCATTATTTGGAAGACAATGGTAACCAGATAAATGCTGGTGCTGGTGGGATAAGGTCGGTATTTAATCAATTTGAAATAAGGAAATATATATTTGCAATAGTCTTCTATTAATTGCTTAGTTTTCTTTCAACTCGATACTAGGTAATTTTTTAGATAGTATTAGTAAATTAAGGTTAAAGGTACCGTGTTGTTCAGCAGACATTGTTAGTGGTTATTCCAGATTTAATCAGTTTGAATTGTGGAATACTTATTCCAATGTCTCTTGTTCCCCTTTTACGAATATCTCTTAGACATGAAGGATTTCTTTGCTTGAGTGTGACATTTTTTTCTTAAATGATGCGAGACTTGTTAACTGGTATGGATCACGATAAACATTGTAGATTTTTGTCAGAAGTCTTATGTTATTGTCGCTTTGGTCACCTCCAGAAGTTTGAGCCTAGGATCAGGGTGCATTTATGTGCAGTCTGATCTTGGTCTTCTCTTTCTGCTGCAAAATTAATCATGACTGTTTTTCAAGGTCAAATAATACGTGGTTTCTGTATGAAACACAGTAGTTATAATCCTCTATCTATTTACCGCTTTTACCATACGCACACGAGCCATGTTAGGATCATTCAACAATGTACAAAATTGGAATAAACATTGACTAAAAACACATTTGTTAGTTGAATTAAATAACATGCGGTTAACCTGCTGCATCCAACAGAGAAAAGGCAGTAAAGTAAAAGACCAAGCCATCAAGCACTGTAGTCATTAGGACATTAGGACAACAAAATCAACAGACGTCATTAGGACATAAGTTCATCATGGCCTCACCTGGGAAAAAAAGAATAAGGACTCTCTCGGAAAAGGCTAAAGTTATATATATGGAGCAGTCGGAAGCTTATGAAAAGAAGATACATGCGCAATTGGCTTCCCTGTGTAAGCTAATAGAAAGCAATACAGAACTCAAGTTTGCACATAATTCACAAAGAGAGAACTTTAAAGGTGACATTATTAGTGCATTTAGTCATTATGACAATCTAACTACAGATTACTTACATTTCCTTGAAAAATACCACACAGAGGATAGTCTTTCTACAAGAAAGTATGTCGAAAATACCATTTCTAAAAATAGACAATGTATACAAAACATTCTTGCACGTCATGTGGAGACAGAAAGAAATAAAACAGAAACCGAACATGTGGAAACGGAAATGAGTAAATATGATACTGGACATAGTAATAGCAACGCATCTCGTAATTCAAAGACAAAATACCTAACGAAGCTTAAGTCAGCAAGAACAAAAGCATTGTTTGCAGAGAAAGCAGCTGAATTAGAGCGACAAAAACTAGCTATAGAAGAGAAAGAAAAAATTGAAGCAGCTCAAATGTCGTTCAAGAAAGCATATTTGGAAATCGACATCAACTTACTTCAGTATCGTCAAGAAGTTGCTATTGCAGATAGTGAGCTTGATTCTGAAGATAATGACCAGGAGGTAACATCTCTTGTAAATGTACCGCCTTCAGATGCTTGACAAAAACGGAAAATTTTGTTAGATCAACAGAGAATAATATCACCAATATGTTGAATCCAGATGCGCCCCCTTTTGAAATGCCGGAATTTCATCATCCTAATCAACCCCAGCAAAGTATAAATGACTTTTCAAAATTCATGTTGAGAAAAGAAATTTTGTCTTCACGACTGTCTGTGTTCAATGAACAGCAAGAAACTTGCATGTCTTGGAAAACCACATTTAAATCTGTTGTATCAGAGGTTGGAGCCTCTGCAGAAGAGGAAACAGACTTACTCATTCGATGGCTAGGAACTTCATCAAGGATTCAGGCGACCTCACTTAAAGCCGCCTACTCACACGATAACAAAGAAGGACTGGCAAAGATTTGGGAGAGACTAGACCAACGCTATGGTTCTGCAGAAAGTGTTTATGAAGCAACGCTTAAAAAGTTGAAGCGTTTCCCCAACTAGGTTCCAAAGATTCTTCAAAATACTATCAACTATGCGATATTCTTTCGGAAATTGAGGGTTTAAAGCTTCACCCCACATATTCCCTCACACTATCCTTTTTTGATTCCGCGGCCGGAGTGAAACCTATTGTGAGTAAGCTGCCAATATTCATACAAGAGAGATGGGCATCAGAGGCATTGAATAAAAAAAGAAAAGTTCATTTTACCCCCCCCCCCCCCACACACACACCTTTCATTTTTCTGTAACTTCATGCGTCGACAGTGTAAATTGAGAAATGACCCTAGTCTTTTTAGCTCACCTGAGCACGAAGTGCTCATGTGAGCTATTGTGATCACCTTTCGTCCGGCGTCCGTCCGTCGGTCGTCGGTCGTCGGTCGTCGGTCGTCGGTCGTCGTCCGTCGTCCGGCGTCCGTCAACAATTTCTTTAAACGACATCTCCTCCTAAACTACTGGGCCAATTAACTCCAAATTTTACAGAAATGTTGCTTGGGTGGTCCCCTTCAAAAATAGCTAAAAGAATTGAAATCCATGAAAAACTCTGGTTGCTATGGCAACAAAAGGTGAAATTTTAAGAAAATCTTAAAAATTCTTCTCCTTCTCAACCAGTAGTCCTACAGACTTAAAACTTGGCATGGATGATCAGTTCATAGACCTGAATAAAAATAGCTAAAATTATAACTTTTGGGCCACCAGGTGCGGAGCACCAGGGGGGAGGGGGTAGTACTTTGGGTAAATTTTGTAATCTTTAAGTTTCTTCTTCTTCCGAACCAGGAGCCCTACAGACTTGAAAATTGGCATGGATGATCAGCATATGGACCTTAATATAAATAGCTAAAATCATGACTGTAGGTTCACCAGGTGCGGAGCATCAGGGGGGAGAGGGTAGTACTTTTGTGAAAATCTTGTAATCTTTAACCTTCTTCTTCTTCTGAACCACAAGCCCAACAGACTTGAAACTTGGCATGGAGGATCAGCTCATAGACCTTAATAAAAATAGCTAAAATAATATCTGTTGGGCTGCCAGGTGCGGAGCAACAGGGGGGGAGGGGGTAGTACTTTGGGTAAATTTTGTAATCTTTAAGTTTCTTCTTCTTCGGAACCAGGAGCCCTACAGACTTGAAAATTGGCATGGATGATCAGCATATGGACCTTTATATAAATAGCTAAAATCATGTCTGTAGATTCACCAGGTGCGGAGCATCAGGGGGGAGAGGGTAGTACTTTTGTGAAAATTTTGTAATCTTTAACCTTCTTCTTCTTCTGAACCACAAGCCCTACAGACTTGAAACTTGGCATGGAGGATCAGCTTATAGATCTTAATAAAAATAGCTAAAATAATATCTGTTGGGCTGCCAGGTGCGGAGCACCAGGGGGGAGGGGGGAGTACTTTTGTTAAAATTTTGTTATCTTTTATCTTCATCTTCTTCTGAACCAGAAGCCTGACAGATTTGAATATTGGCATGGATGATCAGCATATGAACGTTTACATAAATAGCTTAAATCATGTCTGTAGATTCACCAGGTGCGGAGCATTAGGGGGGAGAGGGTAGTACTTTTGTGAAAATTTTGCAATCTTTAACCTTCTTCTTCTTCTGAACCACAAGCCCTACAGACTTGAAACTTGGCATGGAGGATCAGCTCATAGACCTTAATGAAAATAACTAAAATAATATCTGTTGGGCTGCCAGGTGCGGAGCAACAGGGGAGAGGGGGTAGTACTTTGGGTAAATTTTGTAATGTTTAAGTTTCTTCTTCTTCGGAACCAGGAGCCCTACAGACTTGAAAATTGGCATGGATGATCAGCATATGGACCTTTATATAAATAGCTAAAATCATGTCTGTAGATTCACCAGGTGCGGAGCATCAGGGGGGGAGAGGGTAGTACTTTTGTGAAAATTTTGTAATCTTTAACCTTCTTCTTCTTCTGAACCACAAGCCCTACAGACTTGAAACTTGGCATGGAGGATCAGCTCATAGACCTTAATAAAAATAGCTAAAATAATATCTGTTGGGCTGTCAGGTGCGGAGCACCAGGGGGGGGGGGTAGTACTTTTGTGAAAATTTTGTAACTTTAACCTTCATCTTCTAATGAACCAGGAGCCCTATAGACTTCAATATTGGCATTGATGATCAGCATATGGACCTTTATATAAATTGCTTAAATCATGACTGTAGATTCACCAGGTGCGGAGCATTAGGGGGGAGGGGGTAGTACTTTGGATCAATTTTGAAATCTTTAACCTTATTCTTCTTCTGGATCAGGAACCCTACAGACTTGAAAATTGTTATGGGTGATCAATATATGGACATTAATAAAAATAGCTAAAATCAGAACTGTTGGGTCACCAGGTGCTGAGTGTCTTGGGGAGGGGGTAGTACTTTGGATCATTTTTGAAATCTTTAAACTTCTTCTAATTCTGATTGAATAAGTGAAAATCTCTTTTTTCTGTGGTTGCATGGACATACCTAGGTAATGAAGCTTTTTTCTCAGGTGAGCGACCCAGGGCCAACGGCCCTCTTGTTTCAGAAAATACAGCTTCCAAACAGAAGAACAAGGACTCAAAACCCAAAGAAGTGAAGACAAACAAGACATTGTTGGAAACCATACTTTAAATGAATGTAGGTGTTTTATGTCAAAACCTCATAGCGAGAAAACAAAGTTATTACGTGAAATGAGAATGTGTTTCAAGTGTCTTACATCTACAAGCCATATTAGTAAGAATTGTCAAAAAAGGTAGTTTGCACCAAATGCAGCAGAGGTCATGACACGGCTATGCACATAGAAATCCCTTTTAACCCTCATGGTGGGGAGTCCGAGAATTGATTGATTGAATGGAGTTTAACGCCGCTTTCAACATTATTTCAGTTATATCGCGGCGGCTGGAGCACCTAACAATGGTTTCCTGGTATTTCTCTCACCAGTACAACCACCACATCCTTTCCTAGCCTCCAGCTACTATCTCACATAGGTCTACGATTATCAGCCCATTGGTGAGAGACAAATAGTCGGAAAGAATGAGTGCCGCCGTCGGGTATCGAACCCGGGACCTCTAGATGGGGAGTCCGAGAAAAATGAAAGGTCAAATACAGATATTGCTAGCAAATGTACTGATATTTGTAACAAAAATGAAGGTACAGTTTCCTGTGCAAAATTAGTTTTGGTTGATATTAGTATACAAGCAAACTCAGGTTGTACTTTACGTACATACGCAGTTTTAGATGTCAGAGCAATCGCTCCCTTGCTTCACCAAAAATTTTCTCGTATATAGGTGTAAATGCTCCAGAGCAACAATATACACTTAGGTCATGCTCTGGAACTGTTGTTACTAGTGGTCGTCAGATAAGCAATTGTATTGTAGAGGCAATAGACAGGTCTATATCTTATTGTATACAAAGTCTGATTGAATGTGCTGATCTCCCTAGCAGTAAGCTCGAGATATGCACACCCAAACAGGCGAAATATTTCCTCATTTGCGTGATTTGCCTTTACAAGAAATTGATGGAAATGCTGAGGTTTTACTGTTGTCGGGTAGAGATGTTATAGATGCACATCATGTACTTGAACAAATAACGGGTTTTCCTGGAACACCCTTTGCACAAAGGCTCGGATTAGGCTGGGTAGTAGTGGGTGAATTGTGCCTTGATACTATGCATTCTCAGAATGTTGTAAATGTTAACAAAACAAGCATTTTGTCAGATGGTCGTCCTTCTCTATTCAAGACTTGTCCAAATAAGAGATCTGTCATTGAGCATCCTGAGAGTTATTTTGGTTATGACCCTATTTTCATTTGGACCCCAGAAGACAACAAAGTATCTTTGTCAATAGATGATCATGATTTTTTGAACGTCATGCAAAATGGTATGTTCTTAGACGAACAAAATCACTGGGTATCACCCCTTCCCTTTAGGACACCACGACAAAGGTTACCGAACAACTATAAACAAGCTCTCAAACGAGCATGTTTATTTAAGTCTTCATTATGTAGGAATGCTGAGAAAAGACAGCGTAGTATTGATTTCATGAAAAAAATCTTTGATCATGGTCATGCTGAGGTAGCCCCTACTTTAAAACCAAATGAAGAATTTTGGTATTTGCCCTTGATTGGTGTATATCACCCCCAAAAGCCAGACAAGATAAGGATAGTGTTTGACTCATCTGCCCAATTTGAGGGTGTTTTCCTCACTTAAGTTTTGTTACCAGGTCCAGATTCGGTAAATAGTTTGATAGGGGTATTAATGCGCTTTCGCAGCAATCAGGTAGCCATTATGGCAGATATAGAACAGATGTTCTTCTCATTCAGTGTTTTAAAGGAACCCAGAAATTTCCTTAGGTTTTTGTGGTACAGAGATAATGACCCAGACAAAGAGCTAACAGGTAAGCTCATTTTGAGAGATGTTTCTTCAAGTGGCGGAGACTTGGATGATCTTGTGCATATGGTAGGCTATTCAGACAATAGTAGGCAAGTTACTTTTGTACATGGCAAATCAAAAGTTGCCCCCACAAGTGGTAATACAATACCAAGGTTAGGACTTTGTGCAGCAGTTTTGGCCATTCAAATTTTTGAAACAATTTCAGAAAATAAAGGGGTCGCAATCAATGACACGCAGTTCTATTCAGACAGTAGAATTGTTCTAGGTTACCTGAATAATCAGTCTAGACGATTTTATACTTACGTGAGCAATCGGGTGCAAAGGATTAGACAGTCCAGTGATCCTAATCAATGGAATTATGTATCTTCCAATTTAAACCCAGCAGATATTGGTTGTAGAGAAATGGCCCCTCATTCACTTTGTCAAAGTATGTGGTTTAAGGGACCTCCTTTCCTTTGGAAACCGAAAGAGAAAAATGTCCTAAGTTTTCCATTGATTAGCCCTGATCAGGACTCGGTAATCAGACCTTGTTTGACTTCTAAAGTGTCCTCAATTGATAATGGTTACGACTCCCATTGCGATTTGGGGACAGAGCGTTTTGATCGATTTTCCTCTTGGTCAAGACTTACCATGGTCATAGGTATACTGCAACATATTGCTACTTCTTTTCACAGTTCTGGGACATGCAAAGGATGGCTTATATGTGAAATGTCAAGGTCAGTCAACTTAAGAAATGATGTTATACAATTCATTATCAAAAAAGTTCAAAAACAGTCGTATTGGGAGGAAATAATCTGTCTTAGAGAACAAAAACGGTTGCCATGCCAAAGTTCTTTGGTGAGATTAGACCCTTTCCTTGGTGTATCTGGTATTTTGAGAGTTGGTGGTCGTTTAGGTAACAGTTGTTTGTTAGAGTCTGAAAAGCAACTAGTGTTGTTACCTGGTAAGCATCACATGTCAAAGTTATTGGCCAATTACTTTCACCAAAGGGTTAAGCATCAAGGGCGTCTCTTTACAGAAGGCGCTATACGATCTGGAGGTTTTTGGATCGTAGGAGCCAAACGTTTAGTCTCTTTGGCCATTTACACTTGTGTAATTTGCAAAAAGCTTCGTGGACGACTTGAGTGTCAAAAATTGTCAGACTTGCCCATTGATAGGGTTGAGCAAAGCTTACCATTTTCGTATGTAGGTGTTGATGTGTTTGGTCCTTGGCAAATTACCTCGCGTCGCACTTGTGGTGGGTTAGCCCATTCTAAGCGTTGGGTAGTTTTGTTTACTTGTTTAGCCATAAGAGCAGTTCACATAGAAGTCATTGATGAGATGTCTTCATCTGCTTTTATAAATGCCCTAAAAAGATTTACGGCCATTCGTGGTCAAGTCAAACAGGATCGTTCCCACAGGGGTTCAAACTTCATAGGTGCTACAGATTGTCTCAAGATTGATGCAATCAATGTTGAGGATGATAAATGCAAAAAGTGTTTGTATGACTCGGGTACAGTTTGGGTTTTCAATTCTCCACACAGTTCTCATATGGGTGGTGTCTGGGAGCGCATGATAGGTATTTCCAGACGAATATTAGACTCGCTGATTTCTGAGGTCAAGACTTTAACACATGACATATTGGTCACCTTCATGGCTGAGGTTACAGCCATAATCATATCAAGACCTATAGTCTCTATTTCGAATGATGCGTCAAAACCTGAAATTCTGAGTCCATCTTCCCTTTTGACCATGAAGTTATCTTGCAGCAAACTACCTGCTTGTGATCTTGACCTGAAAAACCTCTAGAAAAAGTCAATGGGAAAAAGTTAAGTTTTTAGCAGACAAGTTTTGGTCTGAATGGCGAAGAGACTATCTGCAGTCTCTACAACAAAGGAGAAAATGGACCGATCTTAAAGACAATTTAAATGTTGGTGATGTTGTCTTAATGAAGGATAATGAGATTGGTCGTTGTTATTAGCCTATGGGTTTAGTGCAACGGGTATTCCAGAGCAAAGATGGTCAAGTAAGGAAGGTAGAAATAGCTGTCATGAAAAATGACAAAAGACCTTTTTATATTAGGCCAGATGTTGAACTAGAATTGTCGCAGAGCGGACTAATACCCCCCACATGCGCTTTGTCAAAATGCAAGTGCTATTAGTGCAGGATGTGTTTGAAACTTATATTGAGGTCATATGTAGCATTTGCTTAAAGTTTCATGATTCTAGGTTTGATTTGATTGGATTTGAATTGGGGTTTTACGTCGCTTTCAACAATCTCTCAGTTATATCGCGACGACTGGAGCACCTAACAATGGATTCCTGGTTTTTCTTACTCCAGTACTACCACCACATCCCTACCTAGCCTCCAGTTGCTATTCCACATAGGTTTACGATTATCTACCCATTGGTGGAAGACAAATCATGATTCTAGGTCGCTTGGTTTGTGAGTTAAGAGTCCAGAAATGAAAATTGAACAGAAATTGTCTGTGACCTTAACCTTTGACCTACATGACCCTAAAACTTTAGGGCACTTCCTTGGGTATTAAGCAACATTTGCATAAAGTTTCATGCTTGTAGGTCACTTAGTTCTCGAGTTAGAGTCCGGAAACGAAAATTGAACAAAAATTTACTGTGACCTTGACCTTTGACCTATGTAACCCAAAATTAATAGGGCACTTCCTTTGGTCATAAGGAGCATTTGTATAAAGTTTCATGATTGTAGGCCACTTAGTTCTTGAGATAGAGTCCGAAAACGAAAATTGAACAAAGGCTGACTGTGACCTTGACCTTTGACCTATATGACCCCAAAACAATAGGGCACATCTTTGGGTCATAAGGAATATTTGTATAAAGTTTCATGATTGTATGTCATTTTGGTTCTTGAGTTAGAGTCCTGAAACGAAAAGGTCTACGGACGGACGGACGGATGGACAGACAGACAGACATGGTGAAACCAATATAACCCCTCTACTTTGTAGGTGGGGGTATAACTAGTTAAGCTAATTGCTGCATAGTAAAACATTAAACTAGGATAACTTTTTCGGAACTGAGCTTCCCTTTTCATATTCTTTGTTCATATCCTGCAAAGAATATTAAAGTTATTACATTTTAAGAGAGCTAATTACATTGGTCTCTTAAGGATTTTAGGTGACAGGTGATTGATTGGAATGATAGTTTTGTACAAGATGATCATTTTTAGAGATCTTCTGTTACATGATATAGGAACAAAAGGTTACAGATTTAAAGATGTTGACGTAAGCATTTGATAAAACATTTACTAGAAATTTGTAAATAATGGAAAAGAGGTTTGTTTCTTTGATTGTTGAGTTTTGGCTATCACTTCCACATTTTTTAAGTATTAGTTTATAGTGATATATTTATATGAATATATATCAGATGGGGAGTGTGCTGGAACAGTTGGTCGCTCCACCTTTTGCAGTACCGAAGGTGCTTTGATTGTCTATTCGGAGTCTGGAAGATACTTTGATACTGCATCACTTCCTGTTTTGTTTCGCCTTGTCGAACCCGCATTTGCACGGGAGATTTCCACGTGGAAAGACAGCCATTTGTTTGTAAAGAGCATGTTAGGGATCTGTAATACCACCTTGGTGAAAGTATAGCCATTTCTCTATTTGATTAATCTGTTGAATGATATTATATCATACTTCAAAGGTTTATTTAAGTATTTTTGGAACGCTAAAGATTTGTGTTTAGTTGATGTCCTTTTATTCTTGCACTCCAGTGCGCTTAGAATCTGACTGTACAGCCTAGGATTCTACGCGTGCTGCAAGGCAAATTGGTCATTATTTGTAAGACAATGGTCACCAGATAAATACTGGTGCTGGTGGGATTAAGTCGGTATTTAATCAATTTGAAATAAGGAAACATATTTTTGTAATAGTCTTCTATTAATTGCTAGGTTTTATTTCAACTCGATACTTGGTAATTTTCTAGATAGTATAAGTAAATTAAGGTTTAAGGTACCGTGTTGTTCAGCAGACATTGTTAGTGGTCATTCCAGATTTAATCAGTTTTAATTGTGGAATACTTATTCCAATGTCTCTTGTTCCCCTTTTAAGAATATCTCTTAGACATGAAGGATTTCTTTGCTTGAGCGTGACATTTTTTTCTTAAATGATGCGAGGGTCTTTCACTGGATTGGATCACGATAAACATTGAAGATTTTTGTCAGAAGTCTTGTTATGTAATTGTCGCTTTGGTCACCCCCAGAAGTTTGAGCCTAGGATCAGGGTGCATTTATGTGCTGTCTGATCTTGGTCTTCTCTTTCTGCTTCAAAATTAATCATGGCTGTTTTTCAAGGTCAAATAATACATGGTTTCTGTATGAAACACAGTTGTTATGATCCTCTATCTATTTTCCGCTTTTACCATACGCACATGAGCCATGTTAGGATCATTCAACAATGAACACAATTGAAATAAACATTGACTAAAAACACATTTGTTAGTTGAATTAAATAAAATGCGGTTAACTTGCTGCAACCACCAGAGAAAAGGCAGTGAAGTAGCAAGGAACAATCGTACCTGGACTATAGAGCTGAGGAAATAGGCTGATTTCCTTCGGAGTCCTGCCTTGTTGGATGTCAATTTTTCAGCCATGTGGGGTAAGACGAGACAGGGAAAACGGAACAGCAAAGAGGGTTCCAGTGAAGATATCAAGCTGGGCCAGGTAAGCATAGATGTCCGTCTGCTTAGCCGGAATTTATCGGTGGTACGAGAGACAGGAGACAAGCCCATGTATCATCAGCAGCCGATAGCGAAAGGGATAAATGCGTTGATACTAGGGACCTGGAACAGATTTTCTCCATAGTGTACCCACTTGATAACAGGACGAAAACACCATCGAGACAGGAAAGTGTCGAGGAAAATGTATCAACACAGGATGAGGGTCGAAAAGAACTGGAAGGTGGTTCCTCCAGGCTTTCAAGTCTTGAGAGAAGGAGGCAGAGGAACGAAGATAGAGAGGAAAAATTATATGGAAGAGATGACTATGAGTATATAAGGGAATCCACACGAGAGTCGAGACTGGAATGCACGGAGGAGAGAGTCCACATCGATAGGGAGTCAGAGATAACTTTGACAACACAGAATGCCATGAAGATGCTGTGCATGCACGCTGGTTGGAACGTTTCAGACAAGTTCACACTTGTCCCATTTAACTCATCAGCTGCCCCAATACACTGAAATCTCGACAATAGAGGCACAAAGATGATGGTAAATAGGTATGGACCAGGGACACGATTGACAGATAACCGGCGGAAAGAAGAGGAATCTAGCCCGATGGAAGTAGTCTCATGGGTAAGCCGAAAAGAGAGCACAGCAGCTTCAGCAGATGTCAGTTCACCTAACAGAAGGGACATTTAAATCATAATACCAGGGCCAAGTAGATACAAGCTCCATGAGAAGCTGTAATAAGGAAAAAGGGGAAAAAACTTGTATTGGCCATGGAGTCACTTAACCAAAGCACTGTAGAGTTGGATTATGAATGTTGTCCCAGTCCGGGACACTCACTGCGGAGGAGGAAGAGGCCTTGTTGCAGTCGGGCACCGAGAACTAACCATCTATGGCAGTGGCAGGTATATTAAAATCTTGCTCCGAGACCTGCTTATCGCCAAACAATAAGAAGAGCTACAATCGGAGTCCCAGAGAGGGCAATTTCTCAAGAGCATTCGACAGCCATTTCCAATTAGACTTTTCTGTGTCTTCGGATTTGCGGGGAATGTGCGGCGGTTCAGGGAAACTCAACAGGAGGCACTCAGAAGTACCCCGTTGTACAGAATTGTGTGTGAAACACCCCCCTCCCCTACTTACATACATCGGCATCAGACTGTAAATACACCAGCATATATTGGTGATGCGGCCGCTGAACAAGCTAGTGTTAGACAGCAGACATTGGAGGAAGTCAAAGATGCAATGAATCATGTTGAATGACATTGAAAATTAGCTAAGTTGTGTTAAACTGTTACTGTGGAATTTGAGACCCCACTCGGGACCATTAATCATTCAGGCTTGTAAATTAATGAAGTTGTGATCTGGGGATAGAAACATAGATAATAAGTTTAATACGAGTGACTTCCATTTTATTTTTTAATACTGTGTATCTATGATAGTGTTTGCTGTGAATCAAGTTTTGAAAGGAAAATGGATTTAGTAAGACTGAAGAAGACAGATGATTTTAGATTTGAATACGAAGGTCCGCTGTGAAGAGAAATCAGACAGATACAAGGACATACTAAACAAGAGCTTCGCAGAGCGGCGCATATACGCCCGATTGGGCTTGTCAGTTACCTTGGCTTGTCAGTAACGTGAGCTTAAATGATAGCTAGAAAATTGCAGACAGACAGACGACTGGGGCCATAACATTGCATGACCCTTTGAGTGTAAATTGAAAATGGTTTTATGCACAACTATACGCCAAACAGTCATTTTGCAAGTTTCAGTTCATTCCAATTCAAAGTGTGACCAGGTGCTCAAAAAAAATATAGTGAGATTCAAACAATTCAAGGGCAGATGATACAAGAAAGACCCAAGTTTTTTTAATTTTTGAAGTCTTAAGTTCAACCAAATATCAAGGTAACATTGTGGCAAGATTCATTTCAATCCAATCAAATTTGTAGGAGTTGTGCACACACACAAAAAAAATCTGTAATTTTACATTATTTTGTGAAGTAAAGGGCAGATAAATCAGGAACTACTTAACATGTGAAAAATATTTTGTCCTAAGCACAAATAGACAACCTACAGAGTCATTGTGGCAAGTTTCCTTTTATTCCCATCAATAATGTAGGAGAAAGTGAGATGACATTTTTTTATTTTTTTTTCATTCACCTCAAGGGCAGATAATTCAGATTTCTCAGGAATGACTGGAGCATTTTGAATTGAAAAGTCTTATGCACAACTAGACATCATAGAGAGTAATTGTGTCTTGTTTCCTTTCAGTGCAATTGTCGTTTTGGAGGAGTTCTGCGCATAAAATATAGTGATCAAAATATAGTGATTTACGTTAAATTGAAGGTCAGATAATTCAAGATTTCTCAGGCAGTAATGACTAAAGCGATTTGAATTTCAAAGGTCTTATGAACAACTAGACATCATAGGGAGTAATAATGTTTAGTTTCAGCTCATTCCCATTGATAGTTTAGGAGGAGTTGCGCGCACAAAAATTGCTAACGGACGGACAGACCGACGGACGACCGGGGCCATAACGTAATACGACCCTTAGGGGGTATGGAAACGGGGACAATGTTGTAGTAACGAAACCAGTCTGGTGCGAATGTCAAGTTCCATGACTTGCCCCCGGCTTGGCTAATGAATAGTGGGAGCGAAAACCCAAATCGAGGCTTTCGATTTCATCAGTGATACAAACAAGACGTACATTAAACAACTAGAAGATAAACCAACTTAAAACGAACCTAGAAGACTGTCATCTTGGGTGTACAAGTACCAACAAGTGTGCAGCGTTCTTTGATAGGTGAAATACATTAAATGCTTAGATCAGTACTGTTTTGACACACGGGTAGGAGCACTGGGTCGGGGAGGACTAAGGGGTGATATAAAAGCATATTTTAGAATTCTTCTTTTGAACAGCCTGGACGCTGTAAATATACAAATTTGGTATTGTTTTTAAGCCCACCTGTGCACATCGTGCTCAAGATGAGCTTTTGTGATCATTGAATGTCCGTCGTGTCGTCCGTCGTCAACAATTTCAGTGTTTACACTCTAGAGGCCACAAAATTTGAATCAATCTTTATGAAACTTGGTCAGAATGTTGGTTATGTCACGAGGGTATTGAAGATGGGAATGATCTATGCCATATCAAGGAAAAAAGGGGTTTAATGACAATTTTTTCTTGTTTACACTCTACAGGCATCAAATATGGCCCAATTTTCATGAAACGGACAAATCTGGGTAATGTCACAAGGATGACCATTTTTTAAAATGGGAAGGATCAACGCCATATTATGGGAAAAGAGGCTTTAATGTTATTTTTGTTTTGTTTTCACTCTAGAGGCCACAAGTATGGTCAAATCTTCATAAAAAATGATCAGAATATTCGTTAGGACACAAGGGTGAATCTTATTGAAAATTTGAAGGATACATGACATATCACATGAATAGGGGTCTTGAAGACAGTTTTCTTTTTTACTCTCAAGGGGCCTGAAGTTTGTCGAATCTACTTGAAACTAAGTCAGAATGATTGTTAGGTCACAAGGATGAAGCCCATAGAAAATTGGATAGATCCCTGCCATCACACGGGAAAATGGGCTGTCATAAAGATTTGCTTGATTAAACTCCAGAGGCCACAATCTTCATAAAAATAGGGCCTGACTTTTTTAGATTGGGCATTTCGTACTACCTGTTAAAATCGTCCCGTTTGATGATTTAAAACCCTGACCTGGTTTTGGCGATGACCTGCTAAAAAAATAAACTGTGCTACTATTTAAAGCAATTTGATGTGTGATCGACTGCAAGTGCCACTAGAGCGAAACAGTCATTTTTTGGGGTTTTTTTTATTTCGAATACAAAAAAAACATTTCATGTGTTCATGAATTATTATTTTCAATAAAAAAAATGCTTCATTTTAAGATTCCAAATTGGAGATGAAATCAAAGCTCATAAGTCTTACATGTAATGGTTTGACTTCCCTAAAAGTTGTCAACTCCAATCGGGTTTATTGCGAAGAATTGGCTTCATTTCTTAGAAATCTAAGAATGACTTGAGTCGCTCCAATTGCTTGAATTTCTTGTAATAGCAAAACTTAGTTTTGACCAGATTTTTTGATAATTTGATTGATTGATTAATTGAATGGAGTTTAACGCTGCTTTCAACATTATTTCAGTTATATCGCGGCGGCTGGAGCACCTAACAATGGATTTCTGGTATTTCTCTCACCAGTACAACCATCACATTCTTTCCTAGCCTCCAGCTGCTATCTCACATAGGTTTACGATTATCAACCCATTGGTGAGAGACAAATAGTCGAGAGGAATGAGTGCCGCCGCCGGGGATCGAACCCGTGTTGATAAATTGAGTTCTTAGAGCAGACACAAATTCAAAAGCAGTTATGTAGTCAAAGCAAAAAAAAAGGCAAATGATTGACTTTTTGACTAACTTATTCTGATTGACAAATTGATGGATATTGTAAAGATAATAACCATGATGGACATTGGAGTAATAATAAATTCGAAAATTGCAATTTTGTAAAATTCAAGGGCACATTAAACAAGAGGACATTGATGGTCCTTCATCGCTCACCCGAAATGAGATCGCTAGAAAATCACACTATTGTCAAATAAAGATGCGAGGTTATTATCAAGCTGAAATTGTTCTCGTGATCTAACGAGTCTTAATTAATCAATATATGTGGCTGTAATAGTGAAAAGGATGTTTACGAAAACTGCAATTTTGTCAAAGTCATGGGAACATAATTCAAACAAGTAATAAAGTGTTTTTAAGTGTGACATACTGAAATATTTCTGCAAATAAAAATTCGTGATTGATGAATGGCATATAGAAAATTAATCTCCGTCTGTTAAATACATATTTTATATCCAATCCCATTAATTTTGTGCAGCCTGATAATGATTACCAAAGGAACATTCCAGTGAAATTTGGTTGATATCCATCGGTAATATTCTGAGTAAAGGGTTTTCAAAGTTTCCACTATAAAACGTATAAAAAAATTGACCTCTGCCCATTAAAAACATATTTCTCATCTGATTACAATAATTCTTGGTAGACTGATAAAGGATCACAAAAGACTCATTGCAGTGAAATTTGGTTCATATCCATCGATTAGAGTCAGAGAAAATGATTTTCAAAGTTTCCACTATAAAACGTATAGAAAAATTGACCTCTGCCCATTAAAAACATATTTCTCATCTGATCACAATAATTCTTGGTAGACTGATAAAGGATTACAAAAGACTCATTGCAGTGAAATTTGGTTAATATCCATCGATTAGAGTCAGAGAAAATGATTTTCAAAGTTTCCACACATAGAGGAATGACCTCCGCCCATAAAATATATATTTTTCATCTGATCACTATAATTTTTGATGGACTGATAAAGGGTCATTCAGGAATCATTCCAATGAATTTGGTTAATATCAATCATTAACATTCTGAGAAAATGATTTTCAAAGTTTCTACTATATAACAATTAGATAAATGACCTCCGCCTTTAAAATGCATATTTTTCATCTGATCACAATATTTTTTGCAGACTGATAAAGAGTCATCCAAGATCATTCATGTAAATTTTGATTGGTATCCTGTGAAGTTTGGTTGAAATTCATCCAGTAGTTTCAGAGGAGAATATTTTAAAAGAAAAGTTAACGACCAGGTGCATGTGCGGACGATAGATTGATGGAATGGAGTTTAACGCCGCTTTCAACATTATTTCAGTTATATCGCGGCGGCTGGAGCACCTAACAATGGATTCCTGGTATTTCTCTCACCAGTACAACAATCACATTCTTTCCTAGCCTCCAGCTGCTATCTCACATAGGTTCACGATTATCAACCCATTGGTGAGAGACAAATAGTCGGAAAGACTGAGTGCCGCCGTCGGGGATCGAACCCGGGACCTCTAGATTGACAGTCCGACGCGCTACCAACTGCGCTATGACGGCGGCTTGCATGTGCGGACGAACGGACGCACGACGGACACAGCGCCATGACAAAAGCCCTAGCATCCTTCGGCCAGTGAAGCTGACAATAGACAGGAAAACGAGTCTCCAGTACAGATCAACAATCTTATACGTTACTTTTTGACCTACAGACCGGGCAATTCTGTCTTAAATGACAAAAAGATTGTGAGTGCTTCAGAAATAAGCAATACGCAACACTTTTTTTAGATAAATAAATACTACGTTAATTTCAAGATATAGAAGCTTTGGGACACATTGTTTTATACACAAAAATCTGTGGTATTAAGGGCAGCTATCTGGCGTACAAGATTGTTCAACACTGTACAGAGACAATAACGATAGATTCATTATGAAAAAGGACTTACATCAAACTTAAAGTATGATGAGGAATGTTTTTTTCAAAAGCATTTTGATTGCACAAACCCTTGCAAATGACTCAAAAAAGAAAGATTATACAATCATCAGTAACACACAAAGGAAAGCAGCTGCAGATGCTTTACATGGACAAAACTTTATACACAATGAAACAAGACACTCTTACGTTGGACAGATCATTAAATGAATGTTTTTATATGGAAATATGTGTGGCGAATGCGTTTGTATTGGCTGCAACAATTTGTGTAATCAATTGGGAGATGTGCGTGCTATTGTGGGGTGGAAAAACCATAATAACGAACGTCTCATAGACATTGCAGATTTGTTGGCAACAGAGTCACAATGTTTGCATCAAACGCTTTCAACTTGTGTATCAGTCAGAGACAGAAGCCTCAACCAATCATGTTAGCATTAAGGACTGCCACGTGGTGTTTTTCATTGACAGCCAGATACGCATAACAACACAAACTGACCAAGATCCAGGGATGGGAAGAACAACAAGTGTTTGTTCCCTGCCTTTAACCCTAAAAGGATTACCACGTGACAGTAAGCTGGTGGATCATGGCATTTAAAACAATGTACAGCTTCATCTACTGGATGCAAAGTTTATGAATCCAGTCAGTTTGGACAAGGCAGACATCAAACGTCTTATTCAGTGCACATCTGCAGAGACACAAGCATGGAACAGATTTAAGCAACAATCCATTTGGAGTCTTCTTAAGAAATATACTCTACATGGAAGTCTATCTGAAGTTTTGCAACTACCTCAGATGAAGAAATTTGGGTCACAAATGAAAAGGATGTTGAAGAGAAGACAGAATAAGGTGAAGGAAATGTCACATACCAGCACAAGTAATCTCAAAATGTTAAGTTAATCATGTTTATGAATCAGAATTTATTGAGTTGATGAATTTAGATGATACAATAGACGAGAAGATGCAAGTAATTTACTGCAAGAGTTTCTTGTGCCACCGCTGTTATGCAGGCACCCTATTTATGCAAAAGGCAGGGATGACTTCAAAACAAATATTAAGCAAGCACTAGACGAGACATTGCTTAATTTAGACAGGCATCCTTCACAAAAGGACAGAATAATCTTTGCTCCTGATCTCAAAGCTTACATAATGTCATCAGACTTAGAAATGAGAATAAGAAATATGAACAACTTCTCCTGGAATTTCCAGAAATCTAAAATTCGTAATCTTTTTGCAGCGTATGAAAGGGCTGGACTCTATCATATGTCATAGTTCATGAAAGATTCTGGGCAAGAGGCTGATTGGAGAAACCTTCTTACTCTACAAAATATTGAAAGAGCTACTAGAAAGGTATTGAGATTGTCACTAGCATTGCATATTGCATTGTTTGTAAAATTCCTGAATTCGCTTAGTAAACAAGACAGTTGTTCCCTTATTGATAATCGTCACCGATAATCAACTACTAAGTTGTCTTATGACCGAGATCAGAGATTCAGAAAATTCTGTACCAAGGGCTGTGCTTCAAATGTAACCATTGCTCTCTACTAGGACATCCTAAATCATTGTGATGAAATTGTGGTCATAGCAATCGCTGAAAATGAGGACCAAGTGGATACCGATTACTGCTAGCATCTGTCAAGAAATCCATTCCGTTTGCATCATAGGGGTCCGAATTAACCCAACCCCCCACCACCACCATATAGACTAATAATATAATATATTATTAGTCTATATGGTGGTGGAGGGGTTATTCCAGACCCCTATGGTTTGCATTCGTTTATGGATCTTCTTCATATGCTGCTTTCTGTGTAGAACTAGCACTACCGAGAAGGCCGCTTCCATCGCAATTTGATAATTTGTCTGGTTTTACCCTGCACAAGGAAAGTCGAATAAATATTGCACTGGATACCAAAAGAGAAATAGATCACAGAAATGCAATAAACGCCTTTCGACCATTATCAACCTTGGAGTCTGTTGTACCAACAATGACAGTTTAAGCCCATTTTATGGGCCGTATTGAACTCTTCAGGCCGTACGAGGGAGATAATGATGAATGTAATGAAAGAACAGATGAACGAATTGGACATCAAAACAACAGAGTATAATTGAAAAATTAGAGAACAAACATCTGTAGGTAAAACTTTCAGCAAAGAATTGGAAACACAGCTTACCACTTTTCAAAATGCTAAATCGTCAACAGGCCTTTTCGACCGCAGACCGTCTCATTCCAGAAAAAATATATGCTGTGAAATACTCGACTCAAAATCTTACAGCTTTGGACACTTCCTAATAAGTAGTTACAGTATGCAGCATCGGATGGACTCTGGGTTGAACTAAATGACATTCCAGATATTCACTGTGTAGATGGTCCAAGAAATTTGGTAAGAAAGGCTTTTGAAAAGAGTACTACATTCAGGTGTGTAACCAATAACCCGACTTCAATAAAGATATTACATTTATCGACCACACAGAAAGAAAAAGGCAAGCCAAAGTTAGAAAAAAGACTAAGGTTTACAACTGCCTAAGCCAAGAAATGATCACATGCCAGGCCCTATTAAATCCAGATGGCTCGAAGCCACGAGTATAAAAGGCAAACGGTTTTAAGAAGGCTCTGCGCACACCTTTTCACACTTTGAATACATCTGACACCCGAATAAGTGAAAGAGCATTCATCAAAGAGGGTATCAATAACATTCAATTACATATCAGGTCTTAATAATTGAATAAAATTTCGTACCAAAGTGGCATCTAGTCATGATTACATACAGCAAATCGAAAATGGAAATTTTCATGAAAACGTTGGATATCTTCTCCAATATAAATTGTATAGTAGTCTGTGATGAGAAATACCCGTTCACACCCGATGACTTCAAATTTGCAACAAGACAAAAAAGAAATACAAAAGGGAATGTATCAATAGCTCATTTGAAGAGTGGCTATGCGATTTTGAGTAACAGAACAAGAAGTGTTTGTGAAACACAAATGCCCCCGTAACAGCATTATTTTTCAAAGTTTGACCTTGACAGATGACCTTGGCATTTTAGCATGACATTGACCTTGATACCTACAGGTGTATATCACTCAGATCTTTCATCATCCCAAGTATGAGACAGACTATCTATAATAAGCTTGAATAAACTGAACAAGTTTTTTGGTTATGTTTTTAAAAAGTTTGACCTTGACAAATGACCTTGATCTTGTCACATGACATTGACTTTAGAACCAGCAGATGCAGATCATTGAGATCTAACATCATGCCAAATAAGAGCCTTGTATCTTGAATAGGCTTGAAGATATTGGCAATGTTAAGTTTTTTGGTTAAGTTTATTGGTAATATGACCTTGACAGATGATCTTGACCTTGTAAAATGACCTTGACTTTAACACTAGCCGATGCAGATCATTGAGATCTATCATCATGCCAAATAATTAAGAGCCTTGTATCTTGAATAGGCTTGAAGATATTGGCAATTTTAAGTTTTTTGGTTACGTTTTTGAGTAATTTGACCTTGATAGATGACCTTGTCACATGACCTTGACTTTAATATCAGCAGATGCAGATCATTGAGATCTCTCATCATGCCAAATAATTAAGAGCCTTGTATCTTGAAAAAGCTTGAAGATATTGGAAATGTCAAGTTTTTTGGTTTAGTTTTTGAGTTATTTGACCTCAGGACCACCATGGAAATAAGAGTTTTCTCTTTTTCGTATTATCCTGGGTCTGGGTGCATATAGTGGGTAGTATCACTCTTTGAGATGCTTGTTATTTTAAAACATTACAATATTTTCTTACGTATGTATCTTAATACTGTTACTAAATTGTGTCATTTAAATTTGAATTGCATTTTGTTATCCTTTTATTGTACTACTCTATTGTTGTATGTACTTTTTTACCGAAATGAATATATCTATCTATATATCAATCTATCTATCTATCTATCTGATAGATGACCTTGACACATGACCTTGACTTTGGTACCAGCAGATGCGGATCATTGAGATCTATCAAATATTAGCCTTGTATCTTGAATATGCTTGAAGATATTGGCAATGTTAAGTGTTTTGGTTAAGTTTTGAGTTATTTGACCTTGACAGATGACCTTGACCTTGTCACATGACCTTGACTTTGGTATCAGCAGATGCGGTTTATTGAGATATATCATTGTGCCAAATATGAGCCTTTTATCTTGAATAGGCTTGAAGATATTGGCAATGTTAAGTTTTTTGGTTAACTTTTGCAGACAGACAGACAGACTGATGGACAGACAGACAGACGTACAACGGTAAAACAATAAGCCCCCAATCTTTCGATACGGGGGAATATAAATAAGCCTACTATAGTCATTGATTAAAATAAATGAAAGAGATGAACATGGTATGCCAACAAGGATGGAAATAGATGAAGCTGTCTATATGGAAGCCATTAACCTACTCTATACTGGTAAAAAAGTTAATATAGCTGAATTTACACTGGAGGAAGGGAGAAAGATTTCCATAAAAATTCCAGGTAGGGACTTCAAGGTTCCTTCCCAACGTATATCGCCATATTCAATCAGAGCTCTGGTTCAACTTCTGAATCTTCAAATTGAATACCTGCTAACCGCTTGGTATCACAATGCCTAGTTTTCCTAGGTAAAGGATGTCTGAAAAAGGACTGCCAAACAGGCTTAAAAAAGATGACTTAGGAGAAGATACACAGGTTTCAGATGTATCCAAGTTGGTTCATATAAATGAAGATTTACTTGCAAAAAATATTAATATTCGACATGAAATGGTAACTATTCACTCAGCCCATTTTCAACTCATCCACTTTCAACCCGGCCAAAATGCCCCTCAGCCTATCATAGGCAGGCAGTATAGACCAAGATCAGTCTGCACAGATAAACAGTCTTAACATAGCCTTCATTGTTTGTTTTCTGCTAATGTAAGAAAACCTTGAGCCATACTAGTTAACATTTTCCCACATTTTTCCTAAACAAAATTTAAATTTAGCAGAATGAGGATTAACCTACTTTAACAAAATATTTCTTACATGTGAAACAAGAGCACTACAACCAGATACCAAGTCTGACTGACAGTGAATGTTACAGTTAGTAACATTGTGAAATTGATAGTCACTAAAATAAAAATCGTACCAAATCACTAGCTTGGTGCTCCATTCATTAATTCCCAATAATCAGTCATACCATTCAGAAATGCTCCAAAACCATTCAAAAACACTTGGAAATCAATTAAAACATTCAAAATTTCATTCAAATCAACCAAAATTCCCACTGTTTTATTTGCAGGTGCTCTTTGGTCCCTTAAGACAAACAAACAATACAAACAACATATATTTTCTTAAAAGGAGGTGATAAATTTGGCTTAAATAAGCAAAATTGTATTACCACTCCTTTAATTTTATTCAAAAATCACTCCTTCCACTCCAGCGACTTCATTTTCCAAAATCATTCACCTTGTCAATTTCGTGTTGCCATCAACTGTAGTTGATGAAGTGCATAGGGATATGCATGTACATAGAGGTATCTTCTTTAATTTGGATTGCTCAATGGCATCTGGTACAGTTTACAACATCATGAAACTGACATGGTAAATGATTTTCGAATGAAATTGAACAAGAGTGTGGAGCGGGTTTTCAGTGAATTAATTCAGTGTTTATACTTTTTTGCAGTGAGATTGGAGCAGTTTTGAATGGTTTGAGTGAGTGTTTAGAATGTAGAATGAATCCAGTGCTGAGCAAGTGATTTGGAATGGTTATGATCGAGATAAATGTCAATTTAATTTCAACTGCCTTACCAACATTTATCAAAACAAGAGCACCGCCTACGCTCGGCTGTCAAGTGCTGGATGGTGGGAAAAAATCTAAGTCAAAAAAGGGGCATAATTTGCACAAAATGCATCTAGAGTTATCCCCCTTGATAGTATAGGTTGCTCTTTTGATGGTGAACATGTGTGCCAAGTTTCAAGTGAATACCTTTTGTAGAACCAGAGATAATAACAAAATGTCAAAGTTTTCGCACGACGACGACGACGACAACAACGACGACGACAACGACACGGAGGCTATAGCAATACCTTGGGTTTTCTCCGAAAACAGCCGAGCTAAAAAAACATTTTTAGACTTATCCAAATTCAAAGAATCTTATCCGTAAATTTTCAATAAGCTTTGAATTTGAAAAGAAAATGCAAGTTGGTATAGAAAATATTAAGAAAGCAAGAGAAATTGCTTTAAACAAGCAATTTCTCTTTTTTACTCTATTTATCTCTTTTTACTGCCTCAGTGCAGTTGTGTGTTGTGTGAAAAATGGTCATGTAAACCAGTACAAGGCATCTGGTTCTTTTTAGAAAAGAATCTTTGCTTTGTGAAGTATAAGTTAAAGTTTTCGTCTATAGTCATAGACTAGTGATTCAATCTCAGATTTTGAGACCAGGGAGGCCCGGTTTGTAATGGATGCAGACAATGATATTTTGCTTGCCCATTACCTGAAGAACATTGCTAGGCTTGTCTGCAGATTCACAATCCCTTCTGTAGGTCAGTACAAAGGTCAAAGGTCATGGAGTGCAAAACAATAAAAATCGTATTAATGCACATTATATTTTATGTTATTATCAAAATAAATCCAGGTTTTAAGTATAATAAAACTGCACATATGCAAATAATATTCAAATGACTATATACTTGCAAAACGGCAGCAAATTATTCAAAAATAAAAGATCAAAGTACTCAAAGTACTTCCGTTGTAATCGGAGAATGTTTGGATAAAAGCAACATATAATATAACATTAGCATACAGGTCAATTCATGTAATACATTTTACATAGTTACAGTTAGTAACATTGTGAAATTGTCATTTATCTCGACCAAAACCATTCTAAATCGCTCACTCAGCGCCCCATACACTCACTGAAACTTTTCAAAAACGCCCCAAAATACCTTAAAATGAAATAAAATCAACAACTACATTCAAAATAAATATAGCTACAAAATTGCGATTTCACTGATATAATTGAAGTTATACGCGTCTGATTGGTTCTTAAAAAAATACGGAGCTATTCATAGAACTTATTCGCATATTTTATTAAAGGGAGGTCATAAATGTCGCTTATTTTGTTTATCCTGAACAAAATTAGCGGCAATGGATTGCCTAACTCTTATTTCACTCAAAAATAACTCATCGCTCTCATTCAATTCCATTCCAAAATACTTCCAAAATCATTTATCTTTTCAATTTCACGATGTTGTTAACTGTATATTCAACACTCAAATATAAAAGTATATATGGCTTGGTCTATTGCTCTAACATAACTTTGAAGTCTAGGCATTTGAAAAACAAAATCAACATTATTGCTAGAAGTCAAGCAATGAAAAAAAACAATGTTGGCATACTTCAATCTATAAAGATAATTTATTCATAGCACAGATATGAGCATCATTTGTTGATGCAACACAGGACAACATCGTAGAATGAGTGGTCGACTTAGTTAAATTGTTCTGCAACTGAAGATCTATTGAATCAACATGTTTTCCTGTCGGATCGGTGCGAGTTCATGCGCTTGTTGATATGTTACTATGTTTCATGAATGTTTGTGGCAAATTGTACATGTGATGAGGTACACATCATTTGAAGTTTTGCAATTGTGTAAACCTCTAATTGAGATAACATTGCCAAGTTGAGATTTCCAGGATAATGCACGTTTGCCACCTGTGTTTTACACGGTCCAGAATTTCTGAGATAGTCACTGGTTGTAGCAGTACTTAATTTTGCTCTAACAAGAACGTCTCGATGTGACTTTGGTATTCGGTATGCTACAACCTGTTCCTCAGGGAATACTTTTCTGCGTTAATTGGATGACTTTATCTTGGACCAGAGTTTGTCCATTATTGAGTAATACCTCTTTGAAGCGTTGTCCTAAGGCGCACTGTTATGTACAGGGTCTACAGATATGAAGGTTCAGGCTGTAAGGTATTTTCCTTAAACAACGTTTTCTACGAGATTAAAGATTACTTCTAAATCGAATGATTTAAACCATTAAGGGTGAAATTACAGTATCATTTGATACCTTTTTAAAGCTTTGTTTAAATTTTACTCAATGAACCATGTAGGAAACCTGCGAGTAGGCTTAGAAAAAGGGTATTTTTCCTGAATTTAGCGTAAGTTTTTGTACTAAATCTAAAAAATAATGCTCGACAATTTTCATTTATATTTCACACACTTTTTGGGGCATTCAAATAAAATCTAGTTCGTATAAAAAAGAATGTGTGGTTATGCTTACTTAATAGCAATTCCCTTATTTTCGAGGCAACTGTAGGAATCCTAAACACTGACATAGGAAATAAAAATTGACAATATCGTTTCGTGTTTATTAACATCAATAAGCTGTCGCGCTTATATTTTACGCCGGTCACACGTTTTCATCTTTGTGCATCCGTTATAAAACTATTTTTACATGCCTAAGTAATATATTTAAGAAAGATAAATGCCTACTCATACTTTTTTTGAAAAAAATTAAATTTTTTCAAGCCAAACATTCAAAATAAGTTTGTGACACTTACAGTATTTTTAGTCACGACCAGGCATGTGGATGTGACGGTTAAGAAGGACTGAAATTAATAAAAAAGAATGGGTTCTTTGATGAAATTTTAGATAATGAGTAAAGTATGGGATTATTTTTGTCAGTTAAAGAACACATAGGTGTATTTAAGATCATTTTTTGAGAATCACATAACAATGCCTATTCAATTTATAAGAACAGAGGCCATTTGAACTATTTGATCTGGATTTAAGCAAGAAAAACAGGGAACAGGGATGATTTTGTCACTGGATGACCAAAACATTGGAAATACGGCTTAAACATGACATTAATAACTAGTGTTTGACACCCGAAGACGACAAAATAAGGTAGGCCTGTAATATTGCCGACCTTTGGAAAACAGTAATCATGTGCATTTCACACATTTTTTTCTTATTTGGTGGATTAGAAAAGTTAAAACGATGATAATAAATAATGAAACAAAATAAATTAATAAATAAATAAAGTTTGTTTCTGTATACGCTTTTTCGAAGGTGATAAGGTTGAATATGGACCTTCCGTTTAGCCAAGCTTACACTTGCCTTACGTAGTCCGTACGGCGCCCGTTTACCTTTAACACTCGGCATCCTACAGCTAATAACATTGTGGAAGTGACAAAAAGAATGATTGAGGATTGAGATGAATTGGATGAGCGACTTTTAAATGATTTCAACGTATTTGGTTGAAACTGAAAGATCCTATTTAATGAAATAATTTTACATCAATAGATCTGTGCCTTCACATACCAATCAGACTTTTCAAAAATCATACTGGTTAATGAAATCATTAAATGATTTGAGTGCTTCAGATTTCAAATTTATTACGATCAATTTGGGACTGTTGTGAATGATTTTGTAGCATTTTTATTGAGATGGTTTGGAATACCAAGAATGAAGCACTGACCGAGTGATTCAGAATGAATATGAGTGGGGTCTATTTCACCAGGTCCTTAATAACAGTACGGGAATCGTAAACCTTATGATCATCCTAAAATAAGATCTGTTACTATGCTGACGGTCGCAATGCGACAAAGTCTGTTCCTATGTTCTATCCAACCGCTGATCTCCATATGCTTCTGTCTTTACACAACTCTGGCCAGGAATTCAAGTTGATGTTCCTCCGTTTCAGGTTTCTCTTGACTGTATCTTTAAACCGTAGTCGGGGTCTGCCTCTCTTCCTACTACCAACCGGAAGCTGTGAGAACAGGATCTGTTTTGGAAGTCGGTCTTGCGGCATCCTCATGATGTGCCCTGTCCATCGAAGATTCTTTCTGATCAGCATGTCTTCCATGGGTGTTAATCCAGTTCTTTCGAGAATTTCCTTGTTGGTAACTTTATCTTTCCAGGTTACTTTCATGATGGTTCTAAGGTGCCGCATCATAAAAGCATGAAGCTTCTTCACATGGCTTCTGTATACCGTCCAAGACTCGGCTCCATACAAGAGAGTGGATATGACAATGGCTCTGTATATCTTTCCTTTCACCTTTAATGAAACATGGTGATTGTTCCAGAGTCTCTGGTGTAATCTGCCAAAAGATGAACTGGCCTTAGCCATTCTTCTCTGTATTTCGGCATCAATACGCCCATCTTTCGCTGCTGTGCTACCAAGATAGGTGAACTCTGGGACAGAATTTAGTTTGATACCATCGACCAGTATATCTACCTCCTGGGACTTTGAATAGTCTGGTTGGTATAGCACTTCAGTTTTCTTGATGTTTATCTTCAGTCCAAATTTCTTTGATGCTTCCGAGAAGGCATTTACTATGCGTTGGATCTCCTGTGGTGAGTGGGCAAGTAGGGCACTGTCATCTGCGAAGAGTAGCTCCCTTATCAGTACCTGGATGCTCTTGGTTCTTGCCTTGAGGTGTGTGACCTTAAAGAGGTCTGCATCTTGTCTTGACTGGATGTAGACACCATCTGTCAAGTCTCTGAAAGCTTCATCCAGCATCGCTGATAGGAATATGGAGAAGAGAGTAGGTGCTAGCACACAGCCTTGTTTGACTCCATTGGTAACTTCAAAAGCATCGGATGTTTCCACTCCATCGCTGACTTTGGCCTTCATCCCCGTGTGCAGCGACTCAATCATGGATGTGAACTTATCAGGGCATCCATACTTCCTCAGCAGTTGCCACAGACCTGTTCTTCCAACTGTATCAAAGGCTTTAGTGAAGTCTACGAATACAATGTACAGTGGCTGGTCCTGCTCGATACACTTTTCTTGTAACTGTCGGAGGCTGAAGATCATGTCGATGGTGCTCCTATTGGGCCTGAAACCACACTGTGACTCGGGAACTATTTCTGGAGTGACATGCTTGGAGAGTCTGTTCAGAAGGATCCTAGCGAAGACTTTGCCAGCAATGGACAAAAGAGAGATTCCTCGATAGTTTCCGCAATCTGTCCTGTCTCCTTTCTTGTAGATGGTTACAATACTTGCATCCTTCCAGGCTTGTGGAATTGTACCTTCTTCCCATGCATTGCATATCAGCTGGTGCAGCCTGTCCACTAATTTGGTACCTCCATGTTTCCATACTTCCGCGGGTATTCCATCTTCACCGGGGGCTCTGCCATCTTTCAATCCAGCAATAGCTTTTGTCACCTCGTTCATGGATGGAGTCTCATCAAGGTGGTGTTTGGTGGTCCGCTGCTGTATGTTGTCAAGGGCTTCGGTCTGAATCTCTCCGGGGACATTTAAGAGCTTCTGAAAGTGTTCACTCCATCTAGCCAGAACTTCTTTGTTGTCTGAGATTGTTTCCAGCCCGTCCGCTGACTTCAGTTGTACAGGTCCTTTTTTCTGGGGTCCCCATACATCCTTGAGTCCGTTGTAGAAAGCCTTCATGTCATTCCTGTCTGCAGCTGTCTGTAGCTCTTGTGCTTTACTGTCCCACCAGGCTGTCTTCAGAGATCTAGTATGTTGTTGGAGTTGCCTGCAGGCATCTTTGTAAGCTGCAACTGTTGACCGTGTGCTCCTGGACTGTAGCACTTTCTGGTTGGCTTGGTCTCTCTTTCTTATAAGTTGCTGTAGCTTTTGGTCATCAGGATCAAACCAGTCCTGGTGTTTTCTGCCGGGCTTGCCTAGAGACTCCTTTGCTGTGTTGTAGACCACTTGTTGTAGAGCTGTCCATTCTTGGTCTATGGAATGTCCTTCCTCTACCTCAAATCTGTCTAAAGCATCGTTCATATCTTTTGCTAGAATCTCTCTTTCCTTTATAGATCTCAGCTTTGCGGTGTTGAGCTTGGATGGTTTCTTTGCCCCTTGTTTTATGTGTTTCTGACGTAGATGGAATGTCACTTTTGATCTTGTCATCTGATGATCAGTCCAGCAGTTGGCTCCACGCATTACTCTAGTATTACAGAAGTCTGTCTTATCTCTCTGTCTTGTTATGATGAAGTCAATCAGATGCCAGTGTTTAGAGCGAGGATGCATCCAAGTAGTCTTTCGTTCATCTTTCTGCTTGAACAAGGTATTGGTTACTGTCAATTCAAATTCCGAACACATAGCAAGAAGGAGTTCTCCATTTGAGTTGCATTTACCAATTCCATACTTTCCTAATACCGATGGCCACTTGTTGTAGTCGCTCCCTATTCTAGCATTGAAATCTCCCATCAGTATGAGTTTGTCGGTACGGGGAACACGCCGAAGAGTTTCTGCTAGTTGGTTGTAGAATTCCTCTTTCTTGTCATCAGGATTGGTCAAAGTTGGTGCGTACACACTGATGAATGTAGCCGAGTTGTTCTTCGTCAAAGGGAGTCGCATCGACATTATCCTGTCACTGATTGGTAGTGGTGTCTCAATCATCATTGATGCGATTTTCCTCCTCATCGCAAAACCAACTCCGGCTTCTCTTTTCTCTCCATTTGGTCTACCACTCCAGAAGAATGTATAGTCCAAGTCATTTAGACTGCCAGACTCTGAGATTCTTGTTTCACATTTGGCTGCAATGTCTATGTCATACTTTGCGAGTTCCATCGCCACAAGTGCGGTGCGTCTCTCTGGTCTGTTTGCTTCTTCACGGTCAAGAAGTGTCCTGACATTCCACTGAGCTAAAGTCAAATTCCTGTATCTTCCCTGTCTGCTTTTCACTGTCGATATAAGTTGTCGAGCAGCGCGGTCCTTGGTAACCCGGGCGACGGCCGATCCGGTATGTGGTTTCTTGCGGTTGTACATTTCATGAAAAACTGCTTGCAAAGAATGTTGAAGTGTCGATAGCTTTTGCAAGTTACTAGCGTCACTCTTTCAGGATTTAATAGTATTCCTACACCGGCAAGAACATGTCGAGACAGGCGCAGACTGTTAGTCCTTGTAGCGGATGACCGGTAGATGATGGGTGTTCCATTCAGCAACCGCCCTCAATGCCTCCACATTTGCATGGTTTCTGTCAGGGTTGTCTCCCTTAGCTTTTGGTTCTGACGAGAACCTATCCCACAAGGCAGCGGAAGACTGTGCAAGGCAGGGGTGTCTATGTCCCTGAGATATAACACGTATATCCGCATACCAAGATCTGTTAGGCTAGGCCAAAAGACCCAAGTCTCAAATAACCCAAAAAACAAACAAACAACAGCCAAAAGTAAAACTAAACAGATCTTCAATTATACGTGTAAGCATTAAACCTGTTACACTCTAGATTGGCTTACTTTACTTCATATACAATTAGAATTCACCGTTTACTCATTGATTGATAGATTGAAAGGTTTTTTTCACAAAAGAATCAACATGTAGGCCTATTTTTCAACATCCCTTGTGCTTCAAACTTCTTTGCGAGCTGTAATGCCATCTTCGTATGGTATATTGGTGTTGAGTGATGTCACGTCCATGGAGACCGACCAATAACGTAACCCTTGGAGAAGGGTTTGATTCAATTTTATGGAGGTAGTCAGGAGTATCTTTTACATATGAGGGTATATTTACAACAGGGGACCTTCTGATGAAGAAATATTAAGTTTCTAAATTGCTCAGATTATTTATGCTTCAAACAATAATCTAAACTACTCACTGTTTGCGTACAATAAATATTTATAAATAATGTGTCTGAAGAAAAAATAAAAGATTAAAACATGTGACCCTTCATGCGTAACGGGACCATCTAGGAAGTGCCTAAAGTGTCGATTCTAGTCAGACTGCGGGGACTGAGCAGACTAAATAGAAACGAAACTTTTCACACTCTAATAATCATCTCAATCTAGAATGATCACACTACCTTCCTTTGAAAGATTTGAAAAATTAAAGCTCTGGTTGATCTGTATTCAAATGTCTATTTTACACAATTCCTAGATGGTCCCTAATTGCGTTACGGGTCAAATATTTATGTTTTTATTACTTTTACAAAAACATTTTCATGAGGGTTATCCGACGTCGTCGGAATCAATGTCAATACTTATATATATTGACTATTGTATATACATGTATGCATATGTAAGAAGTAAGATGATCATAGTTTATATTACAAATGCTGATTAAAACAAATTAAAATCATCTTGAATACTTTAACTTTCAGTAAACATAATGAATAAATGTGCTTGGAGTCAGTTTTGTGCCACTCAAAATGGAAACAAACTTTAATGCCTAAAATGCCAGTACTTTCAGTACTTTGATTTCAACAAAGGTTCCGAAATGCTCCTTTTTGTTTGTGTAAATATTTGTTCTGTAGAATTGAATTAGTAATAAACTTTTTCAGTCAATTATTCATAAAACAAAGTCGCATAACAGTCAGCTAATATTGATATATTGCCTTAATAGCTTAAATGTACTTGATGACCTTTGACCTCAGTAATTTGCATAATAGACATTTTTTGGACTGCAGACAGGGCAGATTGTGTTCTCCAAAGGTTGATGAACAGTTTCCACTATATAACTTTGCATTACATTTCGGGCCCCCCTAAAGTGATTTCTAGAGGTCTCCTGGAAAATAGTTACTTGTCTATCAGTTTAATTGTCATATTGGCAGATTTTCCTGGATTACAGATCAAATTTGAGCCTATGTGTGACATTTCCAATAATTTCACATGTGTGCAAGTTAATTAAGTATAGCATCATAGACAGGCACACAATGCAACAATAACATATGCTGACTGCCAGAAGAGGAATTTTGACCTTATCTATCTATAAAGTGAATAGTGAAGACTCTGTTCAGACTGATGCATAGGCTGACCAGAAGCTCTGCTTTGTTCACATGTGAAATTGTTGGTAATGTCACACACTGGCTCATTTGTAATGTTTTCTAAGTTGACAGCACTGATGATGATAGGGTGATGATACAGTTAACATTTATTTGCCCAATAAATCTTAAATGACAAAGGCAATCTTTTTATTGTAGATTCAGTTTAAATGTTTTTCATCTAATATCAGCCTCGTCAGATTCCTCTGTAGTTGAACTTTCTATTAAATCATCATTAACATCTTGATGGCCATGTTCACTTGTCAAAAACAAATGTTCTATCCTGTTTATCTCATCATGTAGAGTTTCTATTATCTCCCCTTTCAAAATCTTCTTTCGTAATATTCTGCTCTCATATTTGGCAAAAAATTTCTCAACAGTGGCTGAAAAACAATATTGAATAATTACAGTATAAATTTTCAATGTAAGAACAATTTGAGGAAACATAATTACACAAGAGGTGTTTTAAAGAAGGATACTCATAGCTAATTTAAGTGGTGTATATTTGACAATTTTAAAGTTTTAGAAAAAATCAAACACAAAATTGATCATAGATATAAGGTGTTAGACAGTTGAGAAAAAGAGATTTTTGTCAATTTATCTTATAACTATACCAATATCTGTATGATAACATCCCGTATGATATTTTTTATGATATCACATAGTTATTTTTAGAACAAAGATATAATGCGGTTATTTTTAGAAACTTGCATTTCAGTAAGAGACATCGTTGAAAACAAGACAAATAGAGGTTATAAGATAAATATAATACATACTTAGTGTATTATATGAAAAAATATCTAACTCGGTTGTGAGAATTGATAATTGTCTTGGCAGAGCCTCTACAATTTTCAATTCTCCCAACCTCGTTAGATATTTTTTTTCATATAATACACTAAGTACGTATTATACATATATATGACTTAAACAAGAGCAGATAACCATGACCAAGATTATAAAACTTTCCCGTGATCATCTGGACATTTTCCCAAATTTCATCTTAAGATTAAAGCTGTAATTCGGAAGTAATACTATAATAAATGTAAAACATAAAAGGTAATACTGATAAGTTTTTATAAATAACAACTTATTAAAGTTGTTATAAATATCAAGTTATCAATATCATATTTTATATTCATGTATTTATTTCAATTCTTAATTAAAAGTGTTATAAATATCAAGTTATCAAAATTATATATTTTATATCCATTTATTTATCTAAATTCTTAATTTGAGAAAATTCTCAGTTGAGCACAAAAACAATTTATTAATCTCAGGCCAAGAAATGTATACATTGATAGAGAGATTAATTATAGCGCAAATGAGCACAAGAGTTTGAACTAGCTGGAATTAGCAGAAGTGGTAATTTTTTCATTAGTTTTGCTGTCATTTATATAGTTTACCTTGACCTTGACTCAGCTTATTAATCTCTTTGCTCTATTAAGTGCCATTCCAAGATTTGCCCTGGTATTTTCTTGTCCTTGGACAGGTAGTCTAAAATAATAATTGTTCACAGGTAGAAAAGCCCATGTTGGACAAGTCAGGCATGGGAATTCCACATCCCTGCTTAGAACTTACTATGACAGATAATCCTACCCTTGACATGCTGAACCCTGAATATTCCTGCCTTGTTGAGAGGCAAAACAAAGATCAGCTTGCTCATAATTGTAGTCCGATCTTATTCTTTACCACATGGTTTGCCTTTTTGAACCAATAAAATCTACCAAACCTTTTATTCAGCATGACAAGGGTTCACATACTATCAAATAATGCTGAACTGTTTGTTATCCAAGAATGTCTACTTACGTCCCTTCTGCTTAGACATAATTTCTGTTCTTTTAAAAGTTTTTGTATTTTTTCGCATAATTGCTTCTAACTTCCTACTATCATCTTCTGAAAATACAGAAAAATTCTTCTCATACATTTCGTCCCTTTCAGGTCCAAAGAACTAATAAATAGCTGGTTTATTGTTTTATTGAGGAATACATAAATAGTTCAAACCTCACTGAAGTTAACACTAGATCTCAGATATGTCCTGTAAGGCCTTGTTGAAACAAAAGTTCGTAAATCTCCTCATGTTTCTCTTTTAGACCTGGGGCCGATTACATGGCAATGTAATCGATTACAATTACAATAACTTGCAGATCCTATGATTACTGATTACATTATGATTACACAGTTTTTTTTTTCAATTTAATCAATTACAATTACAATTACTTTTATAATGTAATCACAATTACATCTGATTACATGTGATTACATTTTTATTTCAACCTTTCTCATAAACGATTTTTTGTCTTGGGTTTATTCATTCAAGTTAGGCTTTTTAAACAAATAACCAAATGAGGAAGAATGAGCAATAAATAATTTATGCCAATAGTTCTTTTATATTTACCATGGTGCTCTGTATGAATTTAGATAAACCCGAAGCTTTAATATCCTCTTACATTTGCCTCCACAGCTATGGAAAGCAGTGAGCACCTATAGCCTAGGTTGTCATTTATAAATGCTCTTTTTGGTATTTTTGAATATTTGATGCAACAATAAAAGATAAAATCTAGAAACTGTTCTTGAGAGAATTTTGAAAAAGAATATTCCCAAAATAGATAATGTATTCAAAAAATAGTGTAATAAGTATCTTATGTTTTGCAGTACTTTATTGAATTTTGCCTAATGTGACTTTAACATTTATCCAAATGAACCAACATCAAGATTCCTGCATAGTATTGTAATGGGACAATCATAGAATAGATTCACTTCCATAGGACTTTTGTCATGTAATTTGGATTTGAGAAAAATATCAGACAAATGAGAATCATTATAAGAAAAGAAGATTCAGTTGTTTTGCCAATATGTAAATAAATATCAAAATATAAGTATCATGGGCTGTCAAGCACTAGTAAAGGGTTATTAACAGGTAATAATTTAATAAGTGCCAGAGGCTATAGATTATCTTTGATGAGACAGACACTTCTTTTAAATCTTTAACACCTTTAACATTATCATTATAACACTTCACGATCATTAGACAGATTTTACTTTTTGCATATAACTCCTCCTCCATCAGACTTTACTTGTGGACATAGAAAACTTAAATAATGTCCTTTTCTGGGTGTAAATACGCCTAAATAAAATTATTTCATAAACAAAACAAAATTTAAATTTTGAACATCAAATGAGTTCAACACTGGGACAGACAGACAACCACAGACACTTTTTAAATTGAAAAATTGAATTGAAAATTCTTAAATTGAATATCAAACAACATGTATTCAAAAAACAGTCATGCCTTGGAAATGGTTTTTTTTTAGAAGTTTGACATTGATAATTGACCTTGAACTTATCAGATGACCTTGAGATTCAATGATTCAGATTAATGAGAGGAAGCTTTGTGTCAAATAAGACTTACAACTTCAAATGATTTGAAGTGAAAATGTAATGAGAAAATGTAAGACAGACAGACAGACAAATGGACAAACAAATGGTCACCCATAATACAATATGTCTCCGATCTCTTAAATCAAAGGCATAACAATATAACCTAAAGGACTGTAGTATACCTGAATCCATAACTGTATTTTTCAATTCATCCAAGATTCCTTTTGTCAAGGTGGTCCTAAAAGAGAACAAAATAAAAATGTTGAGAGTGTGATTGTACATATGTGTAAGACAATGATATCTCTGACAGCTGTTTGTTATACAGTTAAAGACCTGGTTTAAGGAATGTTGTATATTCAGGACCCCTACTGATAAGCTAATTGTTAATCTCTCTGAATCACCCTAGGGGGTCAATCACCCTTTATCTTCTATACATGAAATTGACCATTATTGGTCATCATTATTTCATCAATTGATTTAAAAAGAGTTAGAAATAGAATATTTATATTTTATTTTAACAGAAATTTCATCAATTTTTTAAACTGTTTAAAGTTTTATTTATTCATGACTTAAAAACACTGTGATTAAATTAAATCTACAAATAAGTAATTGACAAAAAGTGATAAAAGGATCTAGATCAATTGAAGGTAGGAATTTGTATACATAAAAAAGGTTGAATTTTACAGCAATTTAAAGAAAATAATGTATTCAAAATTAAAGTCTTTTGTAAAAAATATGTTTATCTCCTTCCAAATATGATATTACCCGTAAAATCTTGCTACAGAATTGAAACATTGCAGTAAAAGGAGGACATTATTTATCGTATTTCAATCATGCCATGCAATTTATTTAAGAGTTTTCTTTATATCATAGCTACAGCTACTTTGTGATTGAGGAATTATTGTTATAAAGCAAAATTGTCTCATCTTTTATCGTTTTTTTTTTAACGAAGATCAAAAGTTAAAGATGCATTACAAACACTTCTTTTCGGTGCCAAGTTTAAAATTGAAAAAAAATTGTCCTAATGATAGAATAAATGAGATATTTAGAAATTTAGAATAATTTGACCAATAATTAACGAAATAAATTTCTCAATAAGTAAAAATCATTATATGCCTGACAGCCTCTGTATGTGTATCTCTACATAGGGTATACAAGGTGATTAAGTGATTAAGATAAGGACCATAAAACCATTAAGATAACAATGGGTGGTTAATTGTATATCTCGTTTGGGGGGGGGGGGGGTCAAATAAAGAAGGATTAAACCAGGTCTTTAACAAGAGACATTTGTAAAACATTTATGCCCTCATAAAAGTAGGTCATTGGCCTATTCTTTGTCAATCAAAAAAGGGCAATAACTCAAAAAAATGATGAGTAGAGTTATGATTATTGTGCACTGCAATTCTCCTCAATGAGATCTATTCACCTGTGAAGTTTCATGCTTATAGTGATATGCTCCTGACCAGATTACTACAGACAGACTGACCCACCGACCGACTGACAAGTGCAAAACAATATACCCCCACTTCTTTGAAGGGAGGCTTAATAACATAATGAAATTGACACTCATCTCAATCAAAACCATTCTAAATCGCTCACTCAACGCCCCATTCGTTCATTCTAAACACACACTCAAACCATTCAAAAATACCACAAAACACTTAAAAGATAAGATCAGTAATTTCATTCAAATTAGATATAGCTGGAAAAAAAATCTCTGACATATTTGAAATTATAAATGTTTGATTTTTATCTTGTAGAAATATGAAGTTATCTATTAAAGAACTTATATGCAAATTTTCTTAAATGGAGGTAATAAATATTGCTAATTTTGATCATCTTGAACAAAATTAGTGATATTAGATTACCTCCTTTCAATTTCACCCAAAACTCACTCATCATGCTCATTCAATTTCATTCCAAAATTGTTCTAAAATCATTTCTTTGTAAATTTGACGATGGTATTACCTGTGTGATTGGATCTTGTAGAATTATGAAGCTATTCATAGAATTTATATGCATATTTTATTCAAGGGAGGTAATAAATATCGCTAATTTTGTTCATCTTGAAATTGACAAGGTGAATGATTTGGGAACAATTTTGGAACAAAATTGGATGATTGTGATGAGTCAGTTTTGAGTGAAATTAAAGGGAAGTAATCCAATATTGCCCCTCTTGTTCAACTTACATTACAGTATAACTTACATTAGCATACTCTCTGTATACTTCTGATTCACAAGTTCATAGACTTTGTGATAGATATCTGCAAATATATGTTTTGTTTTGGTTGAATGGGTTTTACGCTGCTTTCAACAATTTTGCAGTTATATCGCGGTGGCCGGAGCACCTAACAATGGATTCCTGGTATTTCTTTCACCTGTACTACCATTACACCCTTTCCTAGCCACCGACTGCTATCTCACATAGGTTTACGATTATCTACCCATTGGTGAGAGACAAACATCGGAAAGGATATTTGCGGCCACCGGGGATCGAACCCACGACTTCCAGACTGGAAGTCTTATGCCTAACCAACTGCCCTATGGTGGCGGCTCGCAAATATATGTATATGACAGTAAAATATCTTTAATTGGCAATTAAAGATATTTTACTGTCATATACATATAATATGCTTTCCCAGAGGTACAGATAAGGGGGGGTACCGCTTTGAAAATTTTATTTCTCATTGAAACCCTGTGTTGTGGGTACTCATTTGAATTGTCTCATTGAGACAATTCCAATGAATACCCACAATATAGGATTTGTGCTAGTATAGACCAGCAATTTCAAGTGAGTGATCACAGATCAATTTTACATTGAAAATGATAGGAGATAATGAACCTCACTCATTCTTGCAAATCTATAATGTTGAAATAATTAAATGAGAAATCCAAAATACCTCCTCTATCTTTAGCTCTGAGTAATGACAAAATATCAACCTTGCCATGGTGGATAAATCTTTATCAAATTTCATTAACAAGACCCCTGCTAAAGGTGCCTTTTCATTCAGCTGTTGATTGCTGGATGGTAAATGAAAAATCTGAGATGAAAAGGGGCATAATTTGAACAAAATAGAAATACAATGTATCCCCATTGGTCATATAATATAACATTGACACATGCTATAGCAATACCTCTGGTTTTCTCCGAAAAACAGCCGAGCTAAATATCATATAGCTCATAACTGACCTGGAAGCACTTATTGCAAGTCAGTATTAATTTGAAAAGAATAAATCAAAAGTTTTCTGGTTTAAAAACCAAGTTTTCTATCAACAGATGAACAAATCCTAAAATAGTAATCAAGATTGCTATTGCTATAATTAACAAGAGCCATGTCGGACATGGCCATCCCCCGCCGAGAAAGCTTGATAGTAAACTGAAGCCTAATAGATTAAGGGTTCTACTTTAAGAAATTTAGCCCCTACAAAATCTAAGTCTTTAAAATAACAAAGGGCAGTAACTCCAAAATTATGCAAGCCAGAGTTGTAGTTCTTGTGTACTGCACTTCTCCTGCATGAGATCTATCCACCCATAAAGTTTCAAGTTGATAGCTTTAATAATTTAGGAGATATGCTCCGCACAAAATCTAAGTCTTAAAAATAACAAAGGGCAATAACTCCAAAATTATGCAAGCCAGAGTTGTAGTTCTTGTGTACTGCACTTCTCCTGCATGAGATCTATCCACCCATAAAGTTTCAAGTTGATAGCTTTAATAATTTAGGAGATATGCTCCGCACAAAATCTAAGTCTTAAAAATAACGAAGGGCAATAACTCCAAAATTATGCAAGCAAAGGTTGTAGTTCTTGTGCACTGCACTTCTCCTGCATGAGATCTATCCACCCATAAAGTATCAAGTTGATAGCTATTATACTTTAGGAGATATGCTCCGGACAAAATCTTAGTCTTAAAAATAACAAAGGGCAATAACTCCAAAATTATGCAAGCAAGAGTTGTAGTTCTTGTGCACTATCCTTCTCCTCCATGAGATCTATCCACCCATAAAGTTTCAAGTTGATAGCTATTATACTTTAGGAGATATGCTCCGGAGAAAATCTAAGTCTTAAAAATAACAAAGGGCAATAACTCCAAAATTATGCAAGCAAGAGTTGTAGTTCTTGTGCACTGCACTTCTCCTCCATGAGATCTATCCACCCATAAAGTTTCAAGTTGATAGCTATTATACTTTAGGAGATATGCTCCGCACAAAATCTAAGTCTTAAAAATAACAAAGGGCAATAACTCCAAAATTATGCAAGCAAGAGTTGTAGTTCTTGTGCACTGCACTTCTCCTGCATGAGATCTATCCACCCATAAAGTTTCAAGTTGATAGCTATTATACTTTAGGAGATATGCTCCGGACAAGATTAGTGACGGAATGACGGAAGGACGGAATGACGGAAGGACGGAATGACGGACGGAGAGCATTACTATATCCCCTTCGCCGAAAACGGCGAGGGATAACTATATATTGAATATCAATAAGCTTTTGAATTTCTGCAATACTTACATAATCAATTTCATTCATGATTATCTTTTTCAACACAAAAGCAAAGGCTCTTTTCTTAAAAGTGGTCATAACATCAACAATTACATTTGATAAAATACATATTTTCCCCAATAGTGTAAAGTTGATAAATGACTTGGCCATTATCACTCCACTGGCACTTGACCCCTATCAGATTAATGAAAATTCATCAATAAATTATATTAAGAGAATTAAGCTTAGTCAAAATCTATATGTAAGCAGATATCATCAAAGGACAAGGTAGGTTAATGAACTAAAAAGCCATGAATGGCTTGGGTCGCTCCACAGGCTTGAAATTCTTGTAATAGCAAATCTTAGTTTTTTCTAGATTTTTAGATATTTAGGGTTCTACTGATGTTGAAATGATTTTCAAAGTTTCCACTATATAACATATATATTTTTCATCCAATGACAATAATTTTTGGCCGCCAATGAAATACATATTTTTCAGCTGATCACAATAATTTTTGGAAGTCTGATAAAGGGTCACTCAAGGATCATTCCAGTGTAATTTGGTTGATATTCATCATTTTCATTTTGAGAAAATGATTTTCAAAGTTTCCACTATGTATCATAAAGAGAAATGACCTCCACCCATAAAATACATATTTTTCATCACAATAATTTTTGGTAGACTGATAAAGGGTCACTCAAGGATCATGCATGCAAAATTTAATTAGTTCCATCTATGAAAATCTGAGAAAACTCACTTTTTACCATATTTGGAAATTAGCCACGCCCATTAAATCCATATTTCGGATTGGATCAAAATTTCTTGAACAACTTTGAAAGAGGGTCACCCAAGGATCATTCCTGTAAAGTTGGGTTGAAATACATCCAGTAGTTTTTGAGGAGAAGATTTTTAAAGAAAAAGTTTACGACCTTAAGCACATATGGACAGACGACAGACACAATGCCATGACAATATCCCTAGTGATGTTCAGCCAGTGGAGCTAATAAAATGAAAAAAAATCATGCGGTTAACAAACAATTTTACATGAAAGTCCCTTTTTCCAAGTCTAATTGGGGGCTGGTGCAGAGATGTGCCCCAAATATGGATTCAGGTGAGGGACTTAAAAGGCCAACCTACCTGCACAGTGAAACCACTTTATATCATCCTTCAATTCTGTTTTAAACAAACATAGAGGAGATGCTGTAAATAAAATACAACCTTTATACAAATTTGTTATATGTCCAGCAAATGTATCTTTAACTTGAGGGTTCAATGGAAGACTGTACAAAGTGTCTATACAGTGTATAGACACTTAGTACAGTCTTGCCCTTAACACATGACAGTGTATAGACACTTAGTACTGTCTTGCCCTTAACCCATGACAGTGTATAGACACTTAGTACTGTCTTGCCCTTAACCCATGACAGTGTATAGACACTTAGTACTGTCTTGCCCTTAACCCATGACAAGTGTATAGACACTTAGTACTGTCTTGCCCTTAGCCCATGACAGTGTTTAGACACTTAGTACTGTCTTATGCTGAATCCATGACAGTGTATAGACACTTAGTACTGTCTTGCCCTTAACCCATGACAAGTGTATAGACATCTAGTACTGTCTTATGCTGAATCCATGAATATGTATTTATGAAATCCATTCACTTGATCTAACATAAAATGGATCAATACCCCCACAAGTCCTTTATCAATACAATACAATACAATACAATACATTTTATTGCATTAAAACATACATAATGTTTACAGCAAACAACAAACATTGTTGAAAATGGAGGAAATCAACAAAATTTACAAGTAAAATGGTTACTATAGTCATATTATTTAAGACTATGGGTTTAACAGAAGAACAATTCTTACAATATGTGAATGTTATATACTACTGTCGTAGAATTTGTGCGTAGTATATGAATTTTGAAAGGTTTCTTACTTCATTTTTCGAACGAGATGACATTAGATTTTCAAATTTCTTTAGTGTCGGCCAAGTGTAATAATATCGTTTTATGTATTATATTTTGAACAGATTTATAAAAAAATAGAATTCGCTTTCTATCATATTAGAATTGCAAAACTTACAAAGGCGGTTGGCTCTCACAATATTTAGGTGTCTTCCACGCTCAATTTCCAGGTTGTGGGAAGACACTCTAAACCTTGTAAGTGCAGACCGAAATTTTGTTTCACTAATTTCGTCGAGGTATTTTTCAAATTGAAATTCATGTTTAAAAAGTGAGTATGTCTCGAGTCTACTTGAATTATTGATAGATGAGTACCAGTTTTGATAGTATATATCCAAGAGACGTTGTCTTGTTAAATTAAAATTAAATTAAAATAAGTAAGTTTAACTGGTTTTGCCATATATAATGAAGACCGCATTCATCTAGGATATATTTGATATGGTAAGCCCAGTTTGTGTCATGATAAGTATTTCCATTCTCTAAATCATTCAAAAGTATACGATATGTATCACAAACAAGAAGATCATCGTGGTCCTATATCTCTCTTCTTCTTCTTCTTGATCTTCCATCTTCTGAGCTGCTAATTACAGCAAGATGACAAAGACCTTTGAGCAACTCTCTGAACTATGTAACATCCAGACAATATCATTTTAAAATTGAGAGTACATGTCAATAATAATTTTTGTCATAAATACCTCTACAAATCGAGGGTCATATAGGCACTTACAATAGTATTGCACTGACCAATTGAAATGTTGGAATTGTTGTATAATTGTGTACCATTTTCACAACTTAATGCAAGCAAACTTTGATGGCAAGATGCCTTTACACATGAATATTGCAATCTAAAAACAGATATGTATTCATCAAAACATACAGAAAGTGGATTCAAACTAATATTATTAAGTCGTGTATGTAATTGTTTTCTTAGATATAAATTGTTTGTTTGTTTGAATGGGTTTTACGCCGCTTTCAACAATTTCGCAGTTATATCGCGGCGGCCAGAGCACCTAACAATGGATTCCTGGTATTTCTTTCACCTGTACTACCATTACACCCTTTCCTAGCCTCCGACTGCTATCTCACATAGGTTAACGATTATCTACCCATTGGTGAGAGACAAACGTCGGAAAGGATATTTGCCGCCGCCCGGGATCGAACCCACGACTTCCAGATTGGAAGTCTTATGCCTAACCAACTGCGCTATGGTAGCGGCTCTTAGATATAAAGGATTGCAATCATAACAAAACACTAAAATATTGCCATGAGGTAAGGCAAATGTATTTTATACTTTGATAAACACAATCAAAAAGACACTCATCAGTTCTAAAAAATATTTTTATACTGCAGAGATAATGCTTGCATTTTAATTGGCTAATGTTGTCCTGAAATATATTGATATCTATGGCCACACCAGTATAACAGCTATTATTTCCTTAAGGGGTCTAGCTGGTAACTTAGACAAAACTTCCAGCTGGTAATGACATCCAATTTTCTCTCGTTTGCTTTTAATATGACCCGAGTATACACATAATGCTACAGTTAAAAGCATTTCTGTTAACAAAGTAAAAGTAAAAAATTACATAAGTTCTAATAAATACCTTTCAATTTCACTAATCTGTCCATTTAAAGTGCCAACTTCCTCACAGGTTAAGCTGAGAACGCCTTCATATATCATAACACTGCAGAATATAGTAGTGTGACATCACTACTACCTGTGACGTCACTACATATTACCTTTCATTTGAAGGGGATATTGGTATTTTCAAGGAATTCAGTGTTTATCAAGGCCATAAATAGGCAAAAGTGAAATATTGAGTCTAAAGCTTTGCACTATAATAAATTAGTAATACAGTTTCTTGCCTAGGTATATGATGATTTATTCTTGGCAGTAAAAATGATGTCAACCCTTGTCTGCATCCCGGATGACTTCATTTTTTCCTGCCGAGAATAAATTGTCATAAACCGCGGTAAGAAACTGTCTAACTAATAAAGTTTTGATTCAATTTCTTACCTGGGGCTTTAGGATAATGAGGTTTACATGGGTTAGTCTCTACATCTAGTAATTCATCTATCACCTGAAAATAATGGTTCAGAAATAAATAAACTGAAAAGTACTTTAAGCTGATCACACTTATTCACATGCATGAAATAAAGACTAACCCCCTTCACCAACAATTTGTCCATACTCTGTAAACAGTTTTTGGATAAAGTTCATTTGTAACCTTGACCCTTTGATTTTTTTTATCAAAATAAATAAGGAACTTCCTTTAGTCATCATTAGCAACTTTTGTATAAAATTCCATGATCCTAGGTCACTTCTTGAATGAGAGTCTGGAAGCAAAAAGAAAAAGGTCTATGGAAAGACAGACGGATGGGCGGAAAGACAGACAGTCATATTGAAACCATTAATCCCTTATCTATTTCAAAGGCTGGAGGTATCAATATATAAGTGGAAGTATGTCCAAAACCAAGACATCCTGGCATTTATTGACATATCCCATGTAATGAAAGTAACATTTAACAAAGGAAATGCTCCAGGCAAGGTCTGTTTGTGAATTTACTTTACAGACATTTCGACCTTTCTTCTTTGGTTTTCTGAAGCAAACCAAGGCAATATAAAAGAATAAACAGTTGATTGATTGAATGGAGTTTTACACTGCTTTCAACTTTTTTCACTTATGTGATAGCGGTTTGAGGACCTAACAATGGATTCCTGGTATGTCTCTTTCCAGTACAACCATCACATCCTTTCCTAGTCTCCGGCTGCTATCTCACATAGGTCTATGATTAACAACCCATTGGTGGGAGACAAATAGTCAGAAAGAATGAGTGCCACCATTGGGGATTGAAACCGGGACCTCAAAATTGACAGTCTGATCCATTACCAACTGCGCTATGATGGCTTCAAAAGTACTAACAAGAAAAAATAACAAGAGGTCCTAGATTGCTCACCTAAGTCTCTTTGACCCCTGGGACATCACATCGATTAGATAGGCAGATGTCAAAAAGAAGATAATTGCCTAAGATCAATACCACGGAATGTTTTCAGCGAAGAGCAATATATAAGATATACCTTTTCGCTCTTTGATTCTATGTAAAAAGGGATGCACCCGTGCAAAGCCCAAATATGACCCAAGGGTCTTGATATGAACAAACTTGGTAGAGGCCAACTAGGTGATGCTACATACTAAATATGAAAGCTGTGTGCCTACTGATTTCAGAGAAGAAGATTTTTGAAGATTTTCATTTTTTTACCCTTCATTCTCATAAGAGATAAAGGGATGCACCCATGCAAAGCCCAAATATGACCCAAGGGTCTTGATATGAGCAAACTTGGTAGAGTCCCACTAGGTGATGCTACATACCAAATATGAAAGCTGTCTGCCATCTGGTTTCAGAGAAGAAGATTTTGAAAAAATATCGCTCTTTGATTCTATGTAAAAAGGGTTGGGCCCAGGCAAAGCCCAAATATGACCCCAGAGTCTTGATATGAACAAACTTGGTAGAGGACCACTAGATGATGCTACATACCAAATATGAAAGCTGTCTGCCTTCTGGTTTCAGAAAAGAAGATTTTTGAAGATTTTCATTTTTTTACCCTTCATTCTCATAAGAGATAAAGGGATGCACCCGTGCAAAGCCCAAATATGACCCAAGGGTCTCGATATGAACAAACTTGGTAGAGGCCCACTAGGTGATGCTACATACTTAATATGAAAGCTGTCTGCCATCTGGTTTCAGAGAAGAAGATTTTTAAAAATTTTCGCTCTTTGTTTCTATGTAAAAAGGGTTGGACCCGGGCAAAGCCCAAATATGACCCCAGAGTCTTGATATGAACAAACTTGGTAGAGGACCACTAGATGATGCTACATACCAAATATGAAAGCTGTCTGCCTTCTGGTTTCAGAGGAGAAGATTTTTAAAGATTTTCATATTTTCACCCTTTTTGTTAAGAGAAAAGGGAAAGTTAAGGGTAGATTTCATTTATTTGAACAACTTTGGTAGAGCTTGACCCAAGGAACATCCCTGCCAAGTTTCATCAAGATTGGCCCACTGGCTTAGGAGGAGAAGATGTTTAAAGAAATTGTGGACGACGCACAACTGACAACAGACATTCTACGATCACAATAGCTCACCTTGAGCACTTCGTGCTCAGGTGAGCTAAAAACTAATGCCTCCACCACTGTCATTTTCAGAAGTTTTCAACATATTTGACATTGATAAATGATTTTGACCTTGACATGACCTTGGCCTTTGTACCAACAGAAAGATCTTGTCACAAGCAGTACTCATGTGAAATATGAAAGGCTCTTTCCATTGCCAACCAAACAGACATATTGACAAATCAAACAATATGCCCACAATCTATTGATATGGAGGGCATAAAATATTTCAAAATCCATATTCATGTGTAGGGGTTTAATTATCATCAAGAACAACATTGTCAAAGTTTGGAAGTCCATGCTTTATATGTAGACCGTTTCTTTTTTGCTTCACTTATTTTTTTTGTATAAATCATCAGAGGAATTCAAAAACCTTGTACCTACAGCTTTAATGACGCTAAAGGTTTCAGAAATATGTCAACAAAACATTGAAATAATCTCTGGATTAAGCTTCACAAGTTATTGGAAAGAAATGTTCCTTTTTAGGATCAACCTTTCGAGAGAATTGAGGACAGTTTAAAAACAGTCTTCAATTCCTTTTGGAAGTTGATTCTAGGAGGTTCTTACAGACTTACATTAGATAGTTTTGAGAATCCTAGCCACTTATTTAGGAGTCTCAACCTAAAAAGGCCTGTGTCCCCTAAATCCCTATCATCCTGTGTCCCCTAAATCCCTATAAATCATAACTTTGTAGCAATAGAGAGAAAACATACCGCTGGATCTTCTTTCCCTTGTCCAATCAGAAACAATATCCCCATCATATAACGTATTTGATGCATCAAAAACCTGTCCCCTGATACTGTAAATACGCCAACTTTTGGATCATTTCCACATTCATTTATCATTGCTGAGGTCACATGGCAAACAAAGCTTGGTTTATATTGTAAAGTACACAGGTTGCGAAAGTCATGGGTTCCTTCAAATTTCTTACATGCATCTGTCATGGCCTGAAAAAATTATAATTGTTACAAATCACATACAAATGAACCATCTTGGAACCACAAAGAATAAAGGAAGAAAGCAAATATTGTATCAATTAATGGAAAACTAGAAGTGGCATTTGGTAAAATGAGTTTTCAATATTGCATTTGTGTTTCTCATCAAAAATAACCTCTCAAAAGCTCACAAAATTTCAGTCATGCATGTCCTTTTTTCATGAAGTATATTGATATTATTAAATCATGTTTTATTTGCCCTCCAAAGCCAAACATCTAAAAGGAAAAATAATCACACAAGAAAGGACCAAATCCAGAAACCCCCCTAATTAGCCCTGTATTTTCAAAAAAACTAGATTCTTTTTAAACGTCTTTTAAATGTTTTTCACAAAATTTTAACACTCTAACTTCATCACAAGTACCATGGTACAATCGAAAACCTTTCCTATAAGGACGAAAAAATAACAACAATATGACAGATATTTGCATTTTTACCATTTTTTTGCTTTATTTTTCACAATAACGGCTGTTTATTAGTATGAAGCACCAAACACGACACCACGAAACTTTACACACAGAAAGGGTAAATCATGTTCAACAAATTTTGATGATAAATTCGATGTCGGGTGGAGTGCTTCATACTTTTGAAAAATAAAATTGTTAAAGTGCAGATGCGGATCCGGGGTTCGTAGGAAAAGATGAAAACCCATCCGAGGCATTAATATTTAATTTTTTCAGAGAAAATCAACAGCAATCTGCAGCGAAACTACTCTCCTAACTTGTAAGCTTGGTACCCGTTTAAAAAATCCTAGATACATTGTATGCTCCCGATTTGTTAAGAGATATCCCAGCGCGGCCGGATAGACTATCTGTACAGTATGGAACCATTCTCGAATATTCTTCCTCGGACTATTACGATTGACAATTTCAAGAAACGAAAGCTAATTAACGAGCATTCAAACTAATTTTCTAGAAAATATTTTTTTGTTTTGCGTTTATTCCAACTATATCGTCATTCGACTATTTTATACGGTACGAACTTGATACGTGCCGAGTAAATGCGCAGGGGACGTAACTATTGATCAGGAGAGCCGCGTCATTAGCAACGCGGGGTAATTACGCGTTATAAAATTGAATCTTCAGTCCTGCCCTAAAGTATTTAGGTGTAGGCCTAAGTTATTTATATTTTTTTAATTATCATATTTTTCGAGAAATATTTTTGTTGTTACAAAGCAAATAGAAAGGATCAATTCTTGGATCGCAGTAGCAGATCTAATGATATTTTAACAACCCCATCAAAATTAATAATCAATGGTGTTATGAAACGGCATTATTTAATAGGGATGATCCTACATAAAAAACAAACAATTTTATGCATGAAAATCAAGGAAATAAACGTTTTATTACGATATTTTCGACGCATGAAATTAAATAATGGTTTAAATACTCATTAAATGAACAATTATTACGTAAGTCGCCGTGGTGTAGTGGTTAAAGCGATGGGTTGTCATGCCGGAGATCGTGGTTCAAATCTCGGTCTCATCTTTTCTGTTATCAAAATCTTTTGGGAGTATTTTTTTTAAAATTCATTTTGCCGTATCTTTACATTAGTAAGGCGCGGTTGCAGTTTCGCAGTTGTAATTTTGATATAAAAAAAACAAAAACCATTCTTGCTTGCCGGATCCACAATTAAAAAAAAGTTTTCAAACATTTAGAATTAGATCTACCGTATTATTCTAATACTCGCCCATATTTTGATAAACGCCAAAACCCCAAAACACTGCTCAAAATCGGCCATTTTTGGGGTTAATTTCGGAAAAAGTTGGAAACTCTAATAATCGCCCATCCCTCGATTTGGGATAAATTGCTTCATTATCTCTGCCATGTAGATTTCCCTATTTTTACAACAAAAAGTATAAAATTCCTGTGACAAATACCGAATTATGGTAATTGATCATTTGGATTCATTTTCGAGGTTAACCGAAAAGCAGAATATGCATTGACTTTCTACTGACGAAAAACGAATAAAATGTTTAGTTCAAAATGATTATGATATTTTCATCAAATAATACGATTATTTTCAGAAACAATTAAATAGAAAGTATCTTCCGATACTTCGTGATTTTTCGTTTCAATCATTGAAATCGAAAGTTAATCCGAGTAGCTATCTGACCCAAAAGGCTAGAAGTTAATAACATTTAGTCCCGTAATGAGGTAAAGGACGCGGAATAGTTTATTTAGCGCGGGGGTTGAACAGGTGATCAAAGATGCCGACCTCTATTTTTAGCAGAGTTTTCGGAGCTTGCACGCGCCTAACACTGGTCCCGAGAGATGTCAAACCCTTTCAATTATTAGGATAAATTCATACTTAAGTCGTCTTTTGTGGATACATTACGGAAATTAATTTGAGGAAAACAGGATTGTTCATTTCATTTTCGCTGCAGGTAGGCAATTACGATTGCGCATAATTTCTTATCACGACGATCTTTTAAATTGTCAGTTTGCAACTTAGATATACGAGTACTCAATCGGTAACAATAACAATGTGAGATATTGAGTAAGTTGTAGTTACGATCTTTTTCAAGTCAGTACAGCGATATGCGGGGTTTTACAAAATGTGAAAACGCAGAATAACACAATAGCCTACTATGAAACTGGAGAATTGTTTACTAAACTCTTTTATTAATCAAATAATTTCAGTCTTCGCCGCCGAAATCTTTGTCAGACAGTCTGAAAAAAATGTATCAGCAAATAAAACAGGCATTTAAATACGACTCTCTGGCATTGGTTTCTTTCTCTATTTATAAACGTTCAAACTAAACTAAAAAAAAAAAAAAAAAAAAAAAAAAACCAGCAAGATCGTCGGCGTTATTACTTGCCGAAATCGAACTTTTTCCGGGCATCGTACCAGAAGAGAACTACTTTATTGGACATCAATTTATGGTAGAATAGACATATATCTTTACGAGAATGCCATTTATAATCGCCCGACCCCAACATAGTCATTCATGGGCGATTACTAGAATAAATTAGGTATTAACCTGCTTACACCCAAGTGTTAGTGCAAAGCAGGTGTGTCTACTTTAAAGACATTCTATAGTTGAACCCGTTGAAAGGTTTGACCAGTCTAAAATCGAGTAATCTGTATTGTACTTTTCATATTACTAAGGGATAAAGATTTTTTTATTTTGAGATATGAAAATTAAATATCTATTCACACTGTATGAATACGTGAAGAGGTTTCATACATAAGCTTTATATAACATAATTAGGTTTCTAGTTTCACACCTCCATGAATTAAAAACTAATACATTCATTATTATATCTAATTATTTAGCATCCTCAATCAAAAGATTTCTTCTTAACGAGACAGATTGCTTTTGGAACTACTTTGGTCGCTATGTTTCCATAGCAACAGAATTTGTATTTGAAAATAAATAATGATTATTTGAAGCAAAGATATTTCCACACCCATTTTAAATACTGTAGTGATTATTTGTAAAAATACTAAAAATACAGGTTTTTCGTCTATTTTTTCACATTAGAAATTAGTTTCCCCACTCTGTCACCATAGCAACGTGATAAAATTTAAACAGAAATAGGTTCCTAGTTTCTTTTAAGTAAATGAATATAAATCTTTTGTTGAAATCACAGTTTTTGAATGACAAAAATGCAGTTTTACAAAAAAAGAAGGTTGATGCACGCACTTGTTACTATGGAAACATTTCTACTGGTTGCCATGGAAGCAGATTTTCCTCTTGATTTCGTTCTCTTACATTTACAATCAATAATCAGACAAATAAATTAATCTAAGACTGAGGTAAAGCTTAAAGGTATGTCATTTCTTGAAATTTTCAATAAGAATAAAATGGTTGCTATGGCAACAGTCTAAAGTCAGAATCAATTTTATTTGTCTTTTTCTTCATCTCCACAGTATAAGGATTGAAAGAAGTCATGTTTTAATTAAAATTGAAATAGGGCCATTTTTACCCCTTAATGAACCTAGTCCTTTACTAACACAATTTAATGACATTTGAAATATATGTATTTCCAATGAACTTTGAGCTTACCTTTAAGTCTAGGCCTTCTTTTCTGAACCAATATTTATAGGTTTTGATCTGTTTCTGACGTCTGTAACATAAAGGAAAATGATATTAAAAGTAACAGCAGAGATTAGAGTATATAGTGGAATCCAGACCACATGAGACACTTAGTTTAGTATTTGCAACCAACCACTTGAAAAGGGGCCATCTGGGAACTCATTCAAATAAATAAATTTGAAAAAGAGATTGGGTCCAGCAAAGATCAACCAGAGGTCACATTTCAAAAACTCTTTCACTGGAAGGTAGATTGATCATTCTAGATTTAAAAAATAAGCAAAATGCGAAAAGTTTCGACCCTATTCAGTCTACAAAATCCACACAGTCTTACAAGGGTTGACACTTTACACACTACCCTGATGGTCTGTTTTCGTGTGACAAATCACATTAATCTCATTCAACAAAATATCCAGTACAATATTCTGTTATGTGAACATCACAGTACAGCATTGATTGATTGAATACCGCCACATCCTTTCCTAGCCTCCAGCAGCTTTCTCACATAAGTCTATGATTATCAACCTATTGGTGAAAGACAAATAGTCGAAAGGTATGAGTACCGCTGTTGGGGCACACTACAGCCTTCTGGGGCCTGTTTCACTTTTAACAAAAAAATTAATTGATCCAGAGTGTGACATTTCCAACAATTTCACATGTATATGATAGGCAGACCTTGAGCTCACTGGACAGCAACACAATGCAAAAAGAATATTTTCTGGCTGCCTAGAGAAGGCATTTGGAACACCACTTGGCCAATCTCACGATCAACCTCAGATGTACATAGACAGACTATTTTTGAAAATTGCGGGAAACCCTTGGAAAAACTCAATGACGTCAGTTAAAATGGCATAAGCCCTCGAAACTGTGAGTGAAAACATTCGATGTCGCTAACACTACTCGTTCAAGTCACTGCCATGAAACCATCACATCCTTATATAATTATCTTTAGATTCTGTAATAACGGCTGAAAAATCTTATTTTTTGAGAATGATTCGTCATTCACAAAAATTAAGATTTTTCAGTCGTTATTTACTGTAAAAGATATAAATCTACAGTGCTAATTTTTCTTACGCTGTTTCCGCCTAACAAAATGTACGATTTTGTTACATACCCATCCGACTTACATACATCCGAGGCATGTTGTAGTTTACGGAAATAGCTGAGTGATGTTCCGAAAGTAGAGAAGAGTTAAAACCTTTTCTATCTCCTGAGCACATAGTGAAGACTCTGGTCAGCCTGTGATTATGTGCAGACTGACCTGAGGCTTTGTTTTGTGCACATGTGAAATTGTTGGAAATATCATGCTTTGGCTCAATTGTAAGTCAAAATCACAAGCCATACCTGGTGTTTTCATTCATTGCCAGATTCTGCCTTGCAATATCTCATTGGAATCGTCTTTAGAAGATGATTCCAATGAGATGATGCATGGCAGAATTAAGAATTAAGTAAACAAAAATTTAATTTTGACTTACTCAAAAAAATATTGTAAGATGTTTAATAAAGCAGGCCCCTGGTCAGCTGTCATGACTTTGAGAAATTTTTGTTGTCTTTAAAGGCTGTTGCACATTATCAAGAAGACTGTTGTGTGAATACTAATTAACACTGGAGATTGCTCTGAAACAGCAGAGATTATTTGTGTACAGAAAAGAAACTTTTAAACATGAACATTTTTTGTCATTGAGATAAGGGTTTATTATTATTTATTATTATTTATTATAAAGATTTTGGGCTCAAAATAATCCAAGCCCTGCCATGCCCATACTTTGTGTCAATCAAAATTCAACAAGCAAGTTTTGAGAAGTTCCATCCAAAGAACATTTCTGCCAAGTTTGATTTAAATCCACTCATTTGTTACTGAAAAGAGAACATTTACAGATTTCAGGCTCAAAAAAGCCCAAACCTGCCAAGCCCATATTTGGGGGGTCAATCGAAATTCCATGAACAAGTTTTGAGAAGATCATCCAAGGAACATTTCTACCAAGTTGGGTTGCAATCTGCCCATTGGCTACTGAGGAGAAAATTTTTACAGACTTTGGGCTCAATTAGGACCCGCCTTTCAACGCGAAAATCATATATAATATTTGCAAACAATTTTTGTAGAGGTTCACCCAAGGAACATTGGTTCTGGAGGTAATGTTGTTCAAAGATTTTGCGCCCAAAATAAGCCCTGCCCAAACACCCCCATAATTTTTACCTGATCACAATTAAGTGAACAACTTTTTAAAAGGGTCACCTAAAGAACTTTCTGGTAAAGTTTCATTAAAATTGGCCAAATGGTTCAGGAGGTGATGTTATTCAAAGATTTTGGGCTCAAAATAAGCCCACTCATTGATCAGCCATGCCCATACTTATGGGCTAAACCAAATTTAGCAAACATTTTTTAAGAGGGTCACCTAAGGACCATTCTGGTAAAGTTTCATTGAAATCTGCCCAGAGGTTCAGAAATAGATTTCATTCAAAGATTTTGAGCTCAGAATAAGCCCTGTCCTTCCATGCCCAAATTTATTGACCAATCAAAATTTAGCAAACAATTTTTCAAAAAGAGTCACCCATAGAACATTTTGGTAAAGTTTCATTGAAATTGGCCCAAAGGTTTAGGAGGAGACGTCTTCAAAACTTTCGTGCTAAAGTAATTCAATGTCAAATGTTAAGCACATAAGGAACATACCAAAACAACACTATTCTCTGTATCCATTTAAGCACAGAAAAAGTGGAGATAAAATTCCGAAAAACCAAAAATAAATGCTTAAGACTTAGGAATGTTTAACTTGAGATTAGCAGTCATAAGCTCTCAGTTTCTTGATGCCATGTAAATGATTTGCATGTTAGATTGTATGGTGTTTAATACAACTTGCAATATTACTGCAGTTATAGAGTAGTGGCTGGCACACCTAACCATGGTTTCCTATTGTTGCTCACACCATTAAAACAACCGCATTTCATCAGATCCACCAGCTTCTCATCCCACTTAGACATACAGTTAGAAACATCGTGAAATTGACACTCATTCCAATCAAAAGCATTCTTAATCACTCTGCCAGCACTCCATTCATTCATTCATTCATTCTAAACACTCACTCAAAGCATTCACAAACCCTTCTATATCACTAAAGATAATAAGAACTAGAAAGCCATGAATGGCTTGAGTCGCTCCACAGGCTTGAAATTTTAGATATTTGGGGTTCTACTGATGTTGAAATCAATTTTGAAGTTTCAACTATATAAAAACCTCCGCTCTTAAAAGACATATTTTTGATCAAATCACAATAATTTTTGGCTGCATGATAATGGGTCACCCCAAAATCATACCAACAATGTTTGATTGATATCCATCAGTTACATTCTGAGAAAATGGTTTTCAAAGTTTCCACTATATAACATATAGAGAAATGACCTCCGCCCATAAAATGCATATTTTCCATCTGATCACAATGATATTTTGTAGACTGATAAAGAGTCACCCAGGGATCATTCCAGTGAAATTTGTTTGATATCAATCATTCAAATTCTGAGAAAATGATTTTCAAAGTTTCCACTATATAACATATAGAGAATTGACCTCCACCCATAAAATGCATATTTTCCATCCGATCACAATGATTTTTTGTAGACTGATAAAGGGTCACACAAGGATCATTCATGTAAAATTTCATTGCTATCCATTGGTTAGATTCTGAGAAAACTCACTTTTTACCATATTTGGAAATTAGCCACGCCCATTAAATCCATGTTTTTCATTGGGTCAAAATTTCTTGAACAACTGTGAAAGAGGGTCACCCAAGGATCATTCCTGTGAAGTTTGGTTGAAATTCATCCTGTAGTTTCTGAGGAGAAGATTTTTAAAGAAAAGTTTACGACCGGACGCACGCACAGACGGACGGACGGACGGACGGCTGATAAAGGGTCACTCAAGGATCATTCCAATGAAGTTTGGTTGATATCCAAATATTAGATTCTGAGAAAATGATTTTCAAAGTTTCCGCGATATAACATATAGAGAAATGACCTCTGCCAATAAAATGCATGTTTTTCATCCGCTCACAATGATTTTTTTTGTAGATTGATAAAGGGTCGCTCAAGGATTATTCCAGTGAAATTTGGTTGATATCCATCAGTTACATTCTGAGAAAATGGTTTTCAAAGTTTCCACTATATAACATATAGAGAAATGACCTCCGCCCATAAAATGCATATTTTCCATCTGATCACAATGATATTTTGTAGACTGATAAAGAGTCACCCAGGGATCATTCCAGTGAAATTTGTTTGATATCAATCATTCATATTCTGAGAAAATGATTTTCAAAGTTTCCACTATATAACATATAGAGAATTGACCTCCGCCCATTAAATGCATATTTTCCATCCGATCACAATGATTTTTTGTAGACTGATAAAGGGTCACACAAGGATCATTCATGTAAAATTTCATTGCTATCCATTGGTTAGATTCTGAGAAAACTCACTTTTTACCATATTTGGAAATTAGCCACGCCCATTAAATCCATGTTTTTCATTGGATCAAAATTTCTTGAACATCTTTGAAAGAGGGTCACCAAAGGATCATTCCTGTGAAGTTTGGTTGAAATTCATCCTGTAGTTTCTGAGGAGAAGATTTTTAAAGAAAAGTTTACGACCGGACGGACGCACGGACGGACAGACGGACGGACGCACGACGGACACAACGCCATGACAATAGCCCCAGTGGCTTTCAGCCAGTGGAGCTAAAAATGACTATGTTCAATATAAGAATCAGTATAAAAACTCGATTTCACTGACAAAATTGAAATTTGTAAGCCTATTGTACATGTGAGAAGACATAAAAAGTTATCTATGGAACTTTTTTGCATATTTTTTAAAGGGAGGTAATTAATATTTTTTAAAGGGAGGTAATTAATATCATCTTGAACAAAATTATCAATATAGAATTACCTCCCTTTTTGTTTCACTCAAAATTTGCTCCACGCACTCATTCAATTTTTTTCCAAAATAATTCCAATATCATTCAGCTTGTCAATTTCACTATGGTATTGACTGTACTACTTATCATATGCATGCACCCATTGGTGGAAGATAAATGACTTGTATCACCTTGACCTCAGTAAAATGTCAGATGAAAGTAGGCCGAGCTGGTGTTCAAACACACGACCCAAGGACTGACAACCCTATGGGTTGCTGATGAGCTAGCCAGGCTAGGCAACATGAAATTGAAATAAAGTAAAACCTGTTTTAAGCGACCTCTATTGGGACCACCAGAAAGCAGTCATTAAAGAAAATGACTGCTTAATACAAATTTTGTTTACAAATAGGAAACTTATTTTTTTATTTTTCATTTCTTATTTTTACACTTTTCGATTGAATTTGCAAATCATTACAAAATGCTCAATAATCCCATGGAGGTAAAACTCAATAGAATTGTCTCATGAGACGATTCTTATTAGTTTTTACAACATAGGATTCATTTTCATTAATTTTTAGACCAACAAAAAGTAATATTAAATACCTTTTTTTTAAGATATTTGATTTAAATAAGGAGATTTTGAAAACGGTTGCTGAATAAAAATGGTTGCTAAACAGTCATGGTCCCTCAAGCAAGATTTGTAGATGAAAACAACTAACCTTGGATTAAATTCCACTGGCACTTTTGCCCAGGCCAAAACTTTGATATCAACTGGCAACATTCTGTTCAAATGTTTTATTGGGGAGATGAAGTGTTTAACATCAATATCAACTGAAATTGTTCAACCATTTCAATTAAATAAGGAAGGCATAGTGATAAATGCCACTTTTAACAGAATTTCAGTTATAGTTTGGATACAGTTAATTACATCGTGAAAGTGACATTTAACTCAATCAGAACCATTCTAAATTGCTCACTCAGCGCTTTATTCATTCATTCCAAACACTCACTCAAACCACTCAAAACGTTCCAAACTCACCGAAAAACATATAAAAACAACTTCGTTCAAAATAATAATAACTAGGAAAAAAGTCGGGATTTCACCTATTTATTTGAAATTGTAAGCGTCTGATAGGTTCTTGAAGAAATAAGGAGCTATCTAATGAACTTTTATGCATATTTTATTAAAGGGAGGTAATCAAAATTGCTAATTTTGTTCATCCTGAACAAAATTTGCAATACTAGATTACCTCCCATCAAATTCACTCAAAAGTCGCTCCACACACTCATTCAATTTCATTTCATTCCTAAATCATTCCCAAATCATTCACCTTGTCAATTTCACGATGTTTTTAACTGAAGTAGTGTACCTACTCATGGATTCTTGCCCTGCGTTCAGGATGACCAAACAGTGCACATGTTTGTCAGTTACACCCCACTTTGCATGTGTACTTGCATGCAAAGCAGGGTATAATTGCTCTGCGTTCAGGATGACAAAACGGTGCAAAGTTTGCCAATAATACGCTGCATTGCATGTGCACTTGCATGCAAAGAGGGGTATTTGTAAATTTTATTTTGCAAATTTGTAAACCATTTGCACAACTTTGTTATCCTGCATGCAGGGCATGTATTTCGTCAATACTTTACAATTGATTATCATCATTTCTTGGAGGATTATATACAGGATAATCTTTTTCTTTTGTGTAAGATTAATTTGAAATCTAGTGTGCCATTGAGTGAAACAAGAGATGTTTGTAAAACATTTTTGACCCCATAAAAGCTAATCAAGAGCCTATTCTTTGTAAATCAAAATAGGGCAATAACTCACAAAATATGAATAGAGTTAAGGTTCTTGTGCACTGCACTTTTCCTCAATGAGATCTTTCCACCAGTGAAGTTTCATGATTGTAGCTTGCATATTTTTGGAGTTATGCTCCGAACAAAAACCAGTCTAAGGATGGACCGACCAATGAACCAACCGACTGCCCTACCCACCGACAAGTGCAACTAATTTACCCCCTCTTTGTCAAAGGGGAGCAAAATATAGCTAATGTTGTTCACCAAATGAAGTTTTAATCAATCCGACTCGAAAAACATTTTTTTTCTTTATTGCAAAAAATAGACAAAATGTGAAGATTTGCAAACAAATTATTTTGAAGGGCATCATTTTGCATGTGATTGATGGGCAACATCATTGTGACATCATAAAGCTTGGTTAATTGGGATGGCTCAGATAGCGTCTAATAAATGATAGAGTAAAAAGAACAAAAGAAGGGTATAAGTTTATGATAATTCCACTGGTTTTGCAGTGAGACTATCAAGTGATAATCTACCATTATTTCTTGATAAACCACAGAAAAGTATTGAAGAAAACTTAGGCATTTCACAACAACATCAGTGAAATTGCCACAATATCAAACCCTCTTTTATATTCAATATATCTAAGTTGGTCCAATAATGCCCATGATATCATAATTTTGCCTGGAAATCATTTGTCTAAAGTTGCTCTCTACGAGAATAAATCCTAAAAAGTTCTAATAATAATTCATTTTTGCATTAAAGAAATGGAATAGTCGTTTATTTTTGTATAAGAAGGATACATCCTTCATTTCTTGAACAACAAAAACTTTTATTTTGAATCATGACTCTGTCTCTTCTGAAAATATAAGTTGATCGAAAATGTACCAATCTTACATTATCACAAACAAATATCCTCTATTTCCCACACAAGTGCTACAGTTAACGACATCGTAAAATTGACTTGGTGAATGATTTTGGAATGATCTAGGAATGAAATTGAATGAGCGCGTGGAGCGAGTTTTGAGTGAAATTAATGGGAGGTAATCCTATATCAAAAATTTTGTTCAGGATGAACAAAATTTGCGATATTGATTACCTCCCTTTAATAAAATATGCATACAAGTTCTATACACAGCTTCCTATTTCTTCAAGAACCTATGAGAAGCTAACAATTTGAATTATGTCAGTGAAATCGGGACTTTTCTCTATCAAAATTTATTTTGAATGACGTTGTTGATTCTTTATTTTTCAATGGGTTTGAGCGTTTTTGAATGGTTTGAGTGAGTGTTTGGAATGAATGAATGGAGCGTTGAGTGAGCAATTTAGAATGGTTTTGATTGATGTAAATGTCAATTTCACGAAGTAACTAACTGTACCAGGACATTCTTTCTCAGTCCTCAGCTGCTCATCTCACATATCATTTAAGGTAGTGGGCCTGTAAGAGTTCCGCAATGTTTCCGAAGTAATGAACTTTAACAGTATTAACCTAGGTTTCCTAATGATTTTTATTAGGAAACCTTGGTCAACATTGTGAAAGAGAATGCATTCTGAAATGTTGCAGAGCTATTACGGGTATACTATCTTAAGCGTTCAATGCTAATACTTGTATGTGGGCCCAAAACCTGTGGAATTTAGTGAGTTCTGGCTGTAGTGTAAAAGCCAAGTTGAAAGTCCTGCAAGCCTAGGCCAAAGCCAATACTATTTTTAATTTGTCAATTTTTTGAAAATAGTTGCCTTTCCTATAATCAATTTTTCATAACCTTGAGGAAAAGAAAATTTGTTTAATATCACATTAATTGTGTTCCAAAGTGCAGGACTGAATCAACAAACTTATTTAGTGTTGACATTTATGGGAAAGGGGAAAAGTGGCAAAAACCAGACCAATTTGTAAATAAATACAATAAGAGTGTAAAATATGCTTGACATATTCATAAATATGACCTCAATCTATGACCAATGATAGAGCCATGTTGACTATTTTTGATATCACATTGGTGTTGTGCCCTTTTGTTACCATGAAAATGACATCAATTTACAAAAAGAGTACCAAGTTGGATGCCTATGCTCATCTGTTGGGAACTGGATAGTTGACAAGAAATCTAAGTTAACAGGGTTTGAAACTTTCAACTTTTAGCCACCAGCCTGAAGGACCTCTTTGCCAAAATTATAAAAGGTCCTCCATGATAATACAACAGGTCCTGGATGAAAATCATGTTTGATTTTTAGCAATTTAAGGGATAAATTGCTAGGAAAACATTGTTGGAAAAGAAGAAATTGCACTTATCGAGCAATTTCTTCCTTTTCTACAATGTTTTCCATTTGGTAATGCAAACTTCCGTATTTGAAAGACAATTATTTTTCAAAACACAACTGATATAAATTCAAAATGCAAAGTGCTACCATAAACTACAGGCCTGAAGGACCTGCAGCATAGTAACATCTACCAGTCCTCCCTTAAATCCACAGGTCTCAGGCCCAGGACTGGTTTTAGTGTTGATCCTTGGTTAACAGAGGGGCATAATTCTGGCAAATTGCATCTACAGTCATCCCCATTGATACATAAGGTTGGGTTGGTCTTTAGATAAAGAACATGTGTATCAAGTTTCAAATGAATACCTGAATTAATACCAGAAATCTCAAGTGTTTGAACAAGGAAGAAAACCACATTAAGATTTAACACACCACAGCACTAATTTTTCTCAAAAAACACCAAGCTAAACTCAGAAAAAGTTAAACTATTTTACCATGTTGATGTTCATTTTCAACTTCTGTTCTATGTGCATATTTCCTTAACTGTTCTAGGAATTGATGGTGTACATCAAACGCTATAACCTGAAAAACAAGATGTGTTTGTGAAACATGAATGCCCCCTTAACGGCATTTTTTTCAAAGTTTGACCTTGACAGATGACCTTGACCTTGTCCAATGACCTTGACTTTGGTACCAGTGGATGCGGATCATTGAGATCTATCATAAATGCTAAATATTAGCCTTGTATCTTGAACAGGCTTGAAGATATTTGCAAGGTTAAGTTTTCGGGTTAAGTTTTCGGGTTAAGTTTTCGGGTTAAGTTTTCGGACAGACGGACGGACAGACAGACAGACGGACATGAGTAAAACAATATGCCCCTGATCTCTCGATACGGGGGCATAAAAATTAATGAGATAGAATTATTAAAATCTATGGTAGACTTGAATTCTATTAATCATCTCTGACCGATAAACTAATAGACTATTAAATAGGATAGAGTTGAATCTTTATAAACTAGAGCTGTTTCAAAGCTGACTTAAATCCCCCTACCAGCCGTTTGTTCAAATGTAAATGCTTTTGAAGTTTCATGATTCTAGGTTACTTCGTTTTCCAGTTAGAAACCGGAATGAAAAATTAAACAAAGGCTGACTTTGACCTTGACATTTGATCTATGTAAACCAAAAAATAGGGCACTTCCTTGGGTCGTAAGCAGCATTTGTATGAAGTTTCATGATTCTAGGTCCCTTGGTTCTTAAGTAAGAGTCTTGAAACGAAAAGGTATACGGACAGACAGACAGATGGATGGACAGACAAATGGACAAACAGACAGATATGGTGAAACCAATATACCCCCCGCCCTACTTCTTCGGTGGGGGTATAAAAAGTATGATACATGTATATGGTACACAAAAGGTCCAGGTTGGCATACGTAGCTCACAGAATGTTTCAACTGAATCAGGAGCCTTGAGACTCACAAACACTCATAATGACAATGATCTATAGTTCCTAAAGTAAAAACTAAGACCCAGATGCAAAATCTGATAAATTTTTTTTTAAAGTCACAAACATTTTACAAGAACACACCTACCGGTGCCAACAATCAGCTGCAGGTGCTGAATAATGCAAAAAATTTAAGTTGAATAAGAGGACCAAGATGGTCCTAGATTGCCCACCTGAGTCTCTTTGACCCCTGGGACATCACATTAATTGGATAGGCAGATGTCAAAAAGAAGATAATTGCCTAAAATCAATACCATGGTATGTTTTCAGCGAAGAGCAAGACAGATATGCCTTTTTGCTCTTTGATTCTATGTAAAAAGGGATGCATCCGGGTGGACCCAAAATGTGACCCCAGGGTCTTAATATGAACAAACTTAGAAGAGGTCCATAAGATGATGCTACATACTACATATGAAAGCTGTCAGCCTTCTTGTTTCAGAGAAGAAGATTTTTGAAGGTTTTCCTTTTCTCACCCATCGTTCTCAGATGAGCTGAATGGGATGTGGCCGGGTGGAGCCCAAATATGACCCAAGGGTCTTGATATGAACAAACTTGGTATGGGCCCACTAGATGATGCTACATACCAAAAATGAAAGCAGTGTGCCCTCTGGTTTCGATTAAAGAAGATTTTAAAAGATTTTCGCTCTTTGATTCTATGTAAAAAGGGTTGCGCCCGGGTGGAGCCAAATATGATCCTAGGGTGTTGATTCGAACAAATTTGGTAGAGGTCCACTAGATGATGCTACATGCCAAATATGAAAGCTGTCTGCCTCCTGGTTTCATAGAAGAAGACTTTTGAAGATTTTCATTTTTTTACCCTTCATGCTCATAAGAGATAAAGGGATGCACCCGTGCAAGGCCCAAATATGACCCAAGAGTCTTAATATAAACAATCTTGGTAGAGGCCCACTAGGTGATGCTACATGCCAAATATGAAAGCTGTCTGCCATCTGCCATCTGCTTTCAGAGAAGAAGATTTTAAAAGATTTTTGCTCTTTGATTCTTTGTAAAAAGGGTTGAGCCCGGGCAAAGCCCAAATATGACCCAAGGGTCTTGATATGAACAAACTTGGTAGAGGTCCATTAAATGATGCTACATACCAAATATGAAAGCTGTCTGCCTTCTGGTTTCATAGAAGAAAATTTTTGAAGATTTTCATTTTTTTACCCTTCGTGCTCATAAGAATAAAGGGATGCACCCGTGCAAAGCCCAAATATGACCCAAGGGTCTTGATATGAACAAACTTGGTAGAGGCCCACTAGGTGATGCTACATACCAAATATGAAAGCTGTCAGCCTTCTGGTTTCAGAGATGAAGATTTTAAAAGATTTTCGCTCTTTGATTCTATGTAAAAAGGGTTGGGCCCGGGCAAAGCCCAAATATGACCCAAGGGTCTTGATATGAACAAACTTGGCAGAGGTCCACTAGATGATGCTACATACCAAATATGAAAGCTGTCTGCCTTCTGGTTTCAGAGAAGAAGATTTTTAAAGATTTTCATATTTTCACCCTTTTTGTTAAGGGTAAAGGAAAAGTTAAGGGTGGATTTCAATTATTTGAACAACTTCGGTAGTCGTAGAGCTTGACCAAAGGAACATCCCTGTCAAGTTTCATCAAGATTGGCCCACTGGTTTAGGAGGAGAAGATGTTTAAAGAAATTGTGGACGATGGACGACGCACGACTGACGGCGGATGACAGACATTTTACGATCACAATAGCTCACCTTGAGCACTTCGTGCTCAGGTGAGCTAAAAAGGGGCATTTCAAAAGTTTATTCCCATTGCTAGTGTGGACAGCTCTTGTAAAGGTGAACATATATGCCAAGTTTTATCAAGATATCTCCTTAAACAACAGAGATCTCACAAAGGTTAAAGTTTGTCACACCAACTCCAATGCCAACGACATCAAGGTGATCACGATACCTCTGCTTTTCTCCAAAAACAGCTCAGCTAAAAATCAGTAAAAAGAAATTACTTGCTTGTGAGATGGCACTGACTCCAACATCTGTTCTTGAACTCTTCTGAAACCTACAGGACTTACTGAAATATTTAGGATATTGAATATGTGGCCATTGAATACCAAATCTATTAAACAAGTCCTCTATAAACAGATAAAAACATGGCTGCGCCTATTTTTTCTGTTTCAGATGACAAGTTTAATAAATATGATATGAGATGAGCATAAATTTGATATTCTTTTTATAATATGACCCAAATTTATGATAAAACAAGGAAATAATGTTATTTTTCAATTCAAATTATTCCGCAAAACATATAGTGCTGTTTGCCAAATGAAGTAAGCAAATCCATAATGACGTAAATTTCCTAAAAAATGTTATGTTGCTATCCACTTAGTTCATTTGCATAGTAACTATTGTAATAACACTTGTGTCATATCAAAATATTCAACAGGGTTATTTCACTCCCTTGCAGTAGATCATATTATTAACACAAATATTGAAAGAGTGATCTTGAAATACAAATTCTATAAATGATTTATCTACGAACAGATAAAAAAACGAGACTTTGTCAAGTCTTGATCTGTTTTAGATGAAGAGTTTGATTTATTTGGAATTTTATTTACATAAATTTAATATGAATGAAGTCTTTAGGAAAAATCGCTGAATTTGCAGAAATTTATCAACTATTTTATTCCTGTGCCATAGGTCATATTCAAATTGGGTTTATTTTACTAGGGTAATAACTTTGCTAATGAACTAAAAGAGTATTGCAATATGATCATGTAACCTTGAAAATGACATCATAATACCTGCGATGACATCATCAGGGTTTCTGTGCGCCATCAACAAAATGGGATCCAAAAGGACTCAATCATTGCAATCTTTGGGGTCCTTTTTAAAGGTTGGGAGTCCCTACTCTAAAAGAAGACTATATTTTTGGGGGAAAAGTATTTTGTAAAGTGAATTCAGAGCTATTTCCTAGTAAATGATAAAGAAAGAGATTTGTATGAATGGATATTTTGGAGTCAAATTCAGTGAAGAATTGAAGACTGTTTAAAAACAGTCTTTAATTCTTATCTAAAATTGATACCAATTGGGGTCTATGGGACTCATATCAGATAGTTTTGAGGGCCCTATCTACATATTTGCGAGATTAAAGACTGTTTTTAGATAAAAAATGTGTGCAACTGAACGGTCAAGTTAAGGTGCTACTAGATGACAAAATCTTAAAGTGTTTCAACTTAAAACTCATTCTTTTCAAATAAACAAGACAAGAAAGTTTAGGTGATGCTTTATTAATCCCTATACCATTTATTCCGACTTAAAAAATAACATGAAATGGTTTTGAGCTAATCTATTTCCCCCACCACCGCCACACACATACCAACACCTGGCTGCCTCTACCGTATTAAGACATTTGAAGAAGTAATTTTTAACAAGTAACAATTAACAACTTTCAACAATATAAAAAAAATCTTAAAATTGTTCAATAGAAGAACAGTCTGAAAAGATAAATAAATAAGATAAAAGTAAGATAAAAATAAAGGGAATTAATGGCCAGTTTGTTATTTATTGTTTTATATTGAAAGCAAATATATTTCTATGATATACAAAAAAACTTATGAATTAAAGAATTAAAATGAAAATTCAAGTAAATTATCATTTCTATAAGACGGCTTAATTATCGAATAAATTCCAAATTTCGCGCACTTAAATATAGAAACATTCTGCTAAATTGTAGTTTCCATTCAATGAGTTTTTAAAACAGTGCAAACTTAAACCGGTATTGATGGATTAATTTAATGAAAATTTAAATAAACATTGAAAAACCGTAATACACCATCATCGAGGGCAAAATGCTGAATTTGAGAACCTTTCAATGTACCATCAAATCATTTAAAATATATTGTCACATTAGTTGTCATTTGAATAGAAATAGAAATTTCGCACAGCTTTCGTGAATGTGTATTTCAGCCTTACTAAGTGTCACTTAAAACTGAAGGGGTTAAGCGCAATTCTAAGGGTTAAATTCACATCTGGCAAGTAGCCGCAGGAAATATTGACCTAACATACCTCCAACTTTTGGACCTTTTTGTAAGAAGGTTACTGATTGGTCCACCGCGTTTTCAGTTCTGTGAAGAAATTACCTATTCAATCAGCCAAGGGTAAGACAAGTAAAATGTTCGTAACCCTTGGTTCGACATGATGGGTAGAGTATTTTATGATCACTCAATCAACATTCTCTAATCTTCTGGGTCTGAGGTAACAAAACATTTCTCATTCTCAATTCAAAATTTTCTCAAATTTCAATTTGAGATTAAAGCTGTTATTCTGTTTTATTACTCATTTTAATGTATTAACATAAAAGATAATATTAATAAGTTGTTATAAATAACAACTTATTTATATTATCTTTTATTTTCATACATTTATCTAAATTTAAAATTTGAGAAAATTCTGAGTTGCGCCTGAGAAAAGTTTCATAACCTCAGGCTCTGATGACTGGTTTCTTACCTGTCTTGAATCATTCTCATTTTGACTAAAGCTCTGAACAGGTGCTCTTCAATTGTGTTGGTAAGACTGTCTTGATATTGCATTCCTTTATAACCTGCACCAATATACAACAACTTCAAGGCCAATCTCATGACTGGTTGTCTGAAATTTATAAAATACAGTTTTTTAGACCGTGCTAGATCTTTTAACTAAAGAAAAGCAACAAGAAATTTAATTACAAATAAAAAATCATCAAAACCACTATTGAGGAGAGGTTACCAATAGCTGTGAATATGTGAAGTTAAGAACATTGAAAAGATGAATAATTTTGGAATGATTTTTGAATGAAATTGAATTAGTGTATAGAGTATGTTTTGAGTGAAATTAAAGGGAAGTAATCCAATATTGCTCATTTTGTTCAAGATGAACAAAATTTGCAATAATATTATTCCCCTTTACAAAAATGTTCATACTTTTTTGTTTGTAGGTCTTTGTGGACCAATCAGACTTTAAAATCCACACACCCCAATAAATCGTAGAATAATTTGAATTAAACGTTGATTGCCTTGAACGATTTCAAAATGTTTTCTAATGATCTTTTTAGAGTATTTGATTGATTTGAGTAAGTGTTTGGAATGAATGAATGAATGGTTTTATGAGTGAATAATTTAGAATGATTTTGATTGGAATGATTGTCAATTTCACGATGTTTTAACTGTAGCCCTCTCTCTGATAGTCTTCATCCCCTCAGAAATAGACATTGTTTTAGTCTGACATCAACAAAATAGGGTCCAAAAGACTCGATCAATGGGATTTAAGGGGTCCTTTCTTTAATTTTGGGAGTCCTTGCTTAAGGTATACACATTATCTTTTAGGATATTAATCTTGTGTTTTGTAGGTTTAATAATATTCCCTGGTTAAAGGTAAAGAAATTTAAAGAAGTATATTAATTTTTAGGGATCAACTTCAGGAAAGAATTGAAAACTGTACATGTTTAGAGCAATCTTCGATTCTTTTCTGAAGTCAATCACTAAAAGGTCTTTTGGACTCACACCACATAGCTTTGAGGGTCCTGGCTAATTATTTTTGTGACTCACATACATAAAAACCTATGTCTTTAACCCTGGATAGCCTATGATATAGCAGCTATGTTGTCACTTCCTGCAAGCTTAGCTCCACTAGTGCTTTTTTGCCCTCTTTGCACCTCTAGGTTTGCCTTTGGTTCAGAATGACAAAACAGTACAAACTGTTTGCAAATCATACCCCTTTTTAATGCAAGTATGCATGCAAAGCAGGGTATAATTGGCAAAAAGTTTGTACTGTTTTGACACCCTGAAAGTCTTACAAACAAATAGTCCGTAACTTATGATGTTATAAGCCTTAAGACTGTAATGTGCTTTAAGCAATAACAAAGTTGGTATATTCCGACGTAAATGGCTCTTTGGTCTAATTCAGGACAAGTCCCCATCCTACAAAAAAATTGTCCACAACTGAAGCATAGCTGAAAATAACCAACACAGGCCAGTGTTGAACCCGCGCGGACAAGTAATATTCAAATAACTGGTTTACAAGACCAAGTTTTTTTCTGACACTGTCCTTAAAGGCACCAGTTGCCGATAAATACATGTGACTCTTGCCTTAAAGCAACATACTCTAAATCTTTGAAAGAATGCCTTTATCTTCATTGTTTGAAATATGTATTGTCTGCCCTTTTGTAACCAAATTGAACAATAAAATTCAATTGTGATTAGTATGCAGTATATATTACTTGAATGATGTACATTTCATTTAAAGTCTTCAACAATTCAGACTGAAAAAGTAACATTAACCCATTCCTTTTCTACTTCACTTCTATAAACACAGTGGACAATGAAAAAATAATCTTGTTAAAGGCAAACCTTTTTTCTCAGGGTTTTGGGAAAGGGTCCAAAACAAGGCATAGTGGGAAAAATGTTTTATTTTCTCAAAAATTTGGGGAAAAAATATTATTTTTTTGGTTTCAGACAAAAGCTTTAGTATTTTAAACAATTTACTACCAGGATAAAGCTTTTTTTACCTCTAAAGAGATTTTAACCAAACTAAGAAATGACATGTTTAACTCTGAATTAAATCTTTCATTATGTTTGTCAAGGTCCTTGACTTTTGGTAAATGGAGAATTTATTTCATGATTAGAGGAAAAATGTCTCTTTTGACATTTGAAACAAATACTTTTAAGGGTACCATTCAAAGATGGGGAAAAGACTGAAGGCATAACATCATTGTCCAAAATGTTACCTGCATCAAGAGATAAAGATTTTCAAAATTTTATTATCTGAAAAATCAACAACTTCAAATAATTTAATTTTGGTCATATCTATCAATATTTTTCGATTCAAAGAAAACAAATTTGAGTACATAGCTATTTCATTAGCTTCTGCACAAAATAGTCCCATTAAAAATATGTTTGTGAACAAAAAATCGTATTACTTTTACTTTATTCTTTAAGAATATGAAAGAAGTATTTGTTGATTTAATGGAGGAATGATACTAAAAACCTAAATACACTCATGTATGAATTTGCTTCACATATTCATACAGTGTGATTAGGTTTTTAGTTTCATTCCTCAATGAAATCAACAAATAAGCTCTTCATTACTTAATTTCTTTGTAATCATACCATTCAAAAGTCTTCGTTTCTGGTAATTGGTTATTACCGTATATCCTCCAATTATAGCGCCCTCCCTAATAGAAGCACCCCTACATTTTTCACTAAGAAAACCTACTTCAATTGCCTAAATTTTAGGAACTTTTTGACACTTCTTCTCTAATTTGAGACGAATTTACTTGAAACAATCATTCACATGATTGTTTTAAGGAAATTCGCCTCAAATAAAAGGGAAAAGGGCCTTAAAAACATCAATTTTATTATTCTTTTTTAAATCAGAAAAATGCATACTAAATAAAAGCGCTCAGAACATATTATGTATAGCTCCCGGGAGCGTCAATGTTAGGTCTAAGGAGAAATACGGTATTCAAAATGGAGCATTAAATTTTTTAACAATCCTTACCCAGTGTCTATTTGCTCACTAAATCTTCTACCATTTTCTCCATATTCCTTCTCAGAAACATTGCTGCTGTAGAAATTTCTTACAGTAGCCTGGAAAAGAGACATTAAGAAACAGGCATTGCTTTCATAGATTAACTCATACATTTTCTAGTTTACACTAGGTTCTCATTGCAGACCCAATCAACACATCTCAATCAATTGGATAGCCTAAAAATCACTATCAAAACCAACCAAGCTTGGTGGCCAAGTACTTGTTAAGGCGCTAAACTCGACCCAAAACCCTGGGTTGGAGTCCCATCGTTGCCGAATGTGCTTTTGGGCAAAACGCCTGAAAGTCAGCCTTAGTTCGCCCAGATGTAAAATATGGAAGCAGTGGCTTTAACCATTGCCTCTCTCTTATGGACGAGAAAATATCTGGGTTGAGTGTGCAAGAGGTACTCTATAAGGTAAAGTTTCTTCCCATTGGACTAAAAAAAATAGTATAAATAATTAGATTATCAAAGGAGATAAATGTTATAGTATCTTCCTCCTACATCAGATTATCAAGGAGGGATATCATATCGAATCTAGATCCTTCCCTGTGCTGCATCCAGAAGTAACTAAGGGCGAAAAGATGTGGCCTACATGGGATTCAAACACGCAACCCCCTGGAACACTAGCACCATGTTCTACCAATTGAGCTAACTGGGCACCTGGTATTGAGTCTACCCAATGTCAATCAGTACACTCCTCCCCCTTTAACCAATTGGAGCCAGTCCCATACTGCTCCCAAACCCAGCGTTCTCTGTTTACTTCTGACATCATTGAAGTTACTAAGGGCAGAAAAGATGTGCCCGACATGGGACTCAAACCTACCTCCCTGGAACATAAGCACTGTGTTCTACCAACTGAGCTAAAGGGGTGCCTGGTTATGAGTCTTCCCAATGTCGATCACTACAATCCCAATAACCCAACCAGGCCCTCTCAATCTACGTTTGACACTGATTATTAAAGTATTATTATATTATATTAATCAAGTATTTTTCCCCTTCAATAATCAAATCGAAAATATACAAATACGACAAATATGTTAAAATGAGACGACTTTATGCAGACAGCCGAATTTATTTGCTATCCGACAACTAATACCTTTGAAGATCGCACAGATCCAGACCGCTGTCCATCTTTTTCAATTAAACGAAATTTTAAATGCTTACCGATCTAGAGTGAAGTTTCATACGGACAAAAATATATCTGAGAGATGTTAGCGTAACAAAATAATTATATGATTGCATGCTGGATTATATTGACGCGAAAACCGATTACAAATCATTTCGGATAAGACTAAACCGCGTATGAAGACCGTCTTATTGACCCATTAACAGACGACGTCTTTTTTTAAAAACTTGTCTGCTTTTTCTTCCAAAATAAACCAGTCTAAAAATTGTGTCATCTGAAAATAGGTGAAGACAGGACAGTTGGCATAATTACTGATTCGTTGGTCTAAATGCATCGCCACTTATAACTCGCAGGTAATCTAGATATAGTCACGAATGTGTGACTCGGGCAACTGTAATTTTTCAAATCAAATTGTGACACGTCACGCGAAAAGGGGCCTTTTAGGTATTGGGTAAAGTGTCGATCCCTGTCAGACTGCGCAGGCTGACTAGGTCGAAACTTTTCGATCTGACCTGACTTTTTCACTTTAGAATCTTCAATCTACATTTCCATTTAAAAATAAGTTGAAATGCGACCTGTGGATGATCTGTACTAGAATCAATCTCTAGTTAGGATGAAAAAAATCATTGCTTTACACTTCGTTCATATGACATTACACTCTTGAACATTTGATCAGTATTTCACAGCGTTCTGCTTTCACTTTTGTGAAAAGCAGGTGGATTCCATGAATGTGTGTTTTGTCAAGCTGTACGCATGGCTAGTATAGAAATGAGACCCTTTCGCATGTATGTCAGATTTTCTGTATGTAAAATAGTTATTGTTAAAAGAGACCACTCTCACTAATGTCCTGCACAGCTTCGTAGATTTGAATACAATGTCTGGCACCTGCATAATATAAGGGAAGATATTCTTTGGCTCTTTGGCTCAGTGGTTAGCGCATTGATCTTGTAAACCAAAAAAAATGAATATTACTTGTCGGCGTGGGCTCGACACCGGCACACGTCGGATATTTTTCAGCTTTGCTTTTTCATCTGTTAGGAAGTAAGTTCTTTCAACTTAGTTTAATCCCAATCGGGCCTATTTCCCTGGAGAATGAATAAGTGCGCGCGCCGGGTGTGTGGACCAATGAAGGAACAAAGATCGATGGAATTCAAACTTAGAATTTCTTACGACGCTCTAACTCAAGACCACGGACACTACACTTTTGACAACTAAATGTCATTAAAGTTAGTAAAATCGTGATATTGACACTCACTTCGATCAAAACCCATTCTTAATCGCTCCTCATCACTCTATTCAGTGCATTCAAGAAACTCACTCAAATCACCCAAATGCGCTCCAAAATTGTTTAAAAACGTTTCGAAATTGAATTGCACTATTTTATTTGCTGCCATAGATTCTTAAAGATCTTATTGGTCCGTGAAGACTGAATATCACGTGATTTCAAATCTTATTTCATTAAGAAACCGAGGGTTAACTATTCCTAACTAACTTATTTTGTAAATATATATGGTTCACAGTCAACTCGGCCTGTGAATAACTCGGCCCGTCAACTCGGCCCGTTAACTCGGCCTGTTTATATATTATATAGGTACATGTATGACGATGCAATGTGAATATTTTGGGGACCTTATGTGCCTTTTTAGCCTTTTAATAGTCACTTGTTAAAAAGGTTTTTAACAATAATAATCTTATTTTACTATTATATGGCATTTGTACGATGATAAATATGAGATAAAATAGATATAATTAAATACTGAATTCACCTTTTATTCATTTTTTTTCAAATTATTTTTTCTAAGCAAAAAAGATGTCAAGTAATATGCGTATTAAATATGACGATCGTAGATTTTAGTCATCAATTGAATTTGCATCTCCTTTTAGTAGGCCTACATTGCACACATGGATTAAGTATCTGATAAGTGTGCTTATAGTTTACTAGGCTAAACACTATATAAGTATATACAGGCCGAGTTGACGGGCCGAGTTTTACACAGGCCGAGTTTTACGCGGGCCGAGTTGACAGGAGACCATATATATATATATATATATATATATATATATATATATATATATATATATATATATATATATATATATATATATATATATATATAATACAGGGTGATCCAAAGTCTAATGATAGGATCAAAAATTCAATTACAACCTCTAGTTATGTTTATAAACGTCTTGGACTATCAATTTGAAAAAAACATACACATGTAAGTTTCTTCTGCATATGGAATGTTTTTGTTTTTTTTCTGAAACAGATACAGTAGGGGATAAAAGTTAAGTGGTTCCTGTAATTTCAAGCTAAGTAAAATAGACGTCGTCTGACGTTCGCGTTAAGCTTTTCATCGTTGCACCCCTGTTTTTTCCTTTATTGCAAATTGCCATCTAAAAATTTAAGGAATATGGACTGAAGCTTCAAGAAACACTGTTTTCAATTTGTAGTGAAAAATCAACGGATAATTTTCCTTTTTGACAATTTCATAACTTTAAACTTTAAAGGGTTATACGAGAAAATTATGACGAGTGTTGCGATGTAACCAACAAAATCGTTGATAACCTTTCAAGTGAGACCACTGGCGACAAATTGTCTAATCAATTGACAAAGTTTTTCGATTTTTTATCCTATCAAATGAGCCTGGGCGTGACATTTCCAACAACTTCAAATGTGCGTGATAGAAAGAAATTTAGCAGATTGAACAGGTACAGACTGAACCGGAAATATTCTGCGAGAATGAAAAAAAGGCTATAGGTTCCTAGCTATCTATTTAGTACCTAGTTAAGACTCTGGTTAGGCTGTGAAAATGCACAGGCTGGTCGGAGTCTAAATGATGCGCACATATCAAATAGTTGAAAATTTCACACACTGGCTCAAATATTTTAGATCACAATGAACATTTTATGTAAACATTCAAAACGAGAAGTTCAGTTTGTTATAATGTTCTTCCCACTAGAATAGAAAATCAACATGACTCTCTTAAAATGAGACAAAATATCCTTCGGAAGCAGGGATTTTGTCAACTATTTTGTAGCAACAACTTATTACCAAGGGATGTATAAAATTCTTGTTATTCTCGGGAAATGTTAGAAAAACATTCTCAACACATTTTCCATACAACACAAACATTTCATTCGAGTTACTCAGAAAGAGTTCCGGCGGCTTTGATGACCAAAGGATAATGCATTTTTTTCTTGAAACTGGGTCGATTTTACAAACACGTTGTTGTTATTTCTACGGCTGCTGATGAAAACGAAATCAATTTCGATTTATAAACGCTTACGTGTAGAGCGACTGATTAAGGGTTTCAAAAACGGTAGTGTTGCATTTTCTTATTGGATTTGTTTACTAGAAATTTCGATACAGAGGGGCTTCGTCTGAACCCTAACCCCTCTGGATTCGCCACTAGTGTGCTATAGTTGAGAGGGTTGCTTGGTAAATTTCCGGACTCTATTGAATATTATGCCATCATCTACTTGATATCTTCGCAAGAAAAGGATTTTAGCCCCAGTTTGTTCCTACATGTACGTAAGAAACAAAGTTGGATTCGAACAGTTGGCTTGGCGAAAATCCTACCTGATAATGGTAGCTGTGGATAGTACATAGATACTCTGTTTGTATAATCAGAAAAAAACATAAAAAGAATAAAATTGTTTGCTATACTCAAGAGTGTAAAGTAGCTATGGGAACTTCAGATTACAATGATTTTTAGAAGCGTACATATGAGCTTCCGATTAATTTTCATAAACGTGCACATAAGCTTCCGATTAGACAATACATTTTTACAAATAACTGTCTTACGCAAAGGCTTTTAAAGGCGTGCACTGAAGCTTCCGATTGTACAATACGTGTTTACAAATAACTGTCCTTTTCTGCATTTTTAGAACATTTATATTCAACTTTGGTGATCGTTCTAGGTTTTGGTCGCTCTACGATGAAACGTTCTTAAACGTAAAATTATCCATTTAAAATAGCTTTATATGTGTACTATTAAAACTGAGCTCGATTATCTTTATACGAATATAAAATTCACGGCTCACCACACAAAATCTACCTATAGTTACGTGTATGACGAAAAACAGAATGACTTCTTGCCTATTTAAATAAAAGAATATGATAAAAGGAAAAATAAAATACATTCCAAAATTTTCACAATTTCAGAGCTACAGATACATGTAGTATTTCGGATTTTAGATCGACGTTTTTCATTAATAAAAGCACAAAACCTGTGTTGTTGTTAATAATTGGAATCGTCCTATCACGACAATTCTAATGAGTACCAACAACAAAGTGTTTCATCGAGAAATAGGGATTTAAGACTGGCTTCATCCCATCTTATCTGTACCTCTGTATTTTACTAATTTGCTTTAGCATCCTAAGTCTTGTGTTCGTCTAGTGCACAAGAAAAAATGTGATAAAGGTTTTACTATTACTCTGGAGTCAAATCACAGGAATTTACCTACTGAGGCCGTTGTATGGTAAAAGTAGATTTTTAAGAAAACCAATTTGAACTGGAGAACGATACTCCACGTGAATGTTTATTTGATTTTTTTAAACTAGTTTTGAATCTCTTCTTTGATAAAACACTTGGTTCGATCTTTTTTGTGCAAAATTTCCTTCCGGAAGGATAGATAAGGGACGGGGGCTTACCCAAACTAACTGTCCACTTCATAGGTGGAAAAAAGACGGTGCTTTTACTCTGGCTTGAATAGACCGAAACTAGACCCTAACGACTAAGATTTTTAGTCTCAAAAGATAGGTCTATGAATGAAGATGAAGCGGTAATGACGTAATATATAAATAATTGTGACCCGTCGCGCGAAAAGGGACCGTCCGGAAATTCTATAGAATGAACTATTGAAAAAGAGATTTGATCCAACATATATTAACCAGAGGTCGTATTTCAAAAAATCTTTCACTGGAAGGTAGATTATTCATTTTAGATTCAGAAAATAAGCAAAGTGCGAAAAGTTTCGACCCTAGTCAGTCTGCGCCATCCTCGCAGTCTGACTAGGGTCGACAGTTTACGCACTACCCAGATTGTCCCTTCTCGCGTGACGGGTCACATATATGAAAAAAATGTTGTGGAATGCACTGCAGCATCAGAAAGTAAAGCAATTTCATATAGAACAAAGAAGGCCAATAATCCGTTGGTGTCTAGCCTCTGATATCTAGACTTAATCATAACTACTTCATCAAAATGAATGTTAATTTGGTGATTTATCTTCGCCGATCTTGTTAGAGACCACATGTCTAAGAGAGTCTCAGGACAAATTAAAGAGGGGAATCTGTGACTGTTTGATAAGTTTAGCATGCAAATTATATTGATTTGTCTTCTGAAATATTCCAAAGGGACGATTCGGAGGAATTCTTTTAAGTAGTTTTAGATATCAAATTTATTCTAAGAATGTTGCATACTATTTTTAATTTTTAAATAAAGGCATGGATTAAGAGATCTCTAAAACGAAACGAAAGCAGTATACTTTTTATCTTATAACTATACAAATATCCGTATGATAACATTCCATTTGATATTTTTTATGTTATCACATAGTTATTTTGAGAACAATGATATAATGCAGTTATTTTTAGAAACTTGCATTTCAGTTAGAAACATCGATGAAAACAAGGCAAATAGAGGTTATAAGATAAATATAATACATACTTAGTGTATTTTTAGAAAAAAAAATATCTAACTCGGTTGTGGGAATTGATTTTTGTCTCGACAGAGCCTCGACAATGATCAATTCTCCCAACCTCTTTCGATATTTTTTTCTCATACAAAACACTAAGTATGTATTATATATATATATATATATATACAAACTGGTGTTTCTCTACCAACTATAGTAAGAACATCGTGAAACTGACACTCATTCCGGTCAAAACCATTCTGAATTGCTCAATCGGCGTTCCATGTATTTCTTCTTCTTCCGGTTACAGTGCTGGGCCCTTATAAGAGCATTTTCGCACAGTTATTTATTCCAAACACTTACTTTAACAATTCAAAAACACTCTAAAATCAACAAAATTATTAAAAACAACAAAACACAAAGTAAAAAGCACTAGTTAAAAATCAACGATTTTAGTAACTTGATTGATTTTTGTAAGCGTTCGATTGGTTCGTAGAGCCAAATGTGAGCTATTTTTAGAACTTGTAGTATTTTTTGAATGCCTCTTTTAGACAGACGGGGGTCTTAAAGAGGTGGAGATGTTTCTGTAATTTGAAAGATGATGTATGGATTACTATATCTCTCAAGAGAATTATTTTTGTCTGTCGACACATATTTGAGGGTTCATCTCGAAATGATTTATTGTTATGGGATCAAATCATAGTCATTACCCTGTCATTTTCGATTCCAAAATGCGTAATATGTTGTTTACGGCTCTCAGTATACGATGGAGACAAATTGTATCAAAGGGAGGTTGAATACAGAAGAATGGTACCGAGAACGATGTTCTAACTGAAGTTATCTTTCATCAAAAGGTCCTCCTCCACAGATCTCAAAAAATAAGAGGGATGCTGAATAACTATGTTGACAAACCCTATTTTCTTCAGACTGTTTGAATTTGGAGGAGACTTGTCATTCGTTTAGTTACACATCTCAATAAATTGTATTCCAGAAAAATATTCTGTTTTTTAATGACAGGTACAGTTAAGAACAGCGTAAAAATGGACACGGTTCATGATTTTGGAACGAAATTGAGTGAGGCTGTGAAATGGGGGGGAGTAATCCAATATCGCTAATTTTGTTCAAGATAGACAAAATTAGCGATATTTATTACCTCTCTTTTATAAAACTTGCGTCCTTTTCTGTGTGTATGTCTTCATGGACCGATCAGCCAATTTAAAATCCACACCGGCCAACAGAATCGTAGAATAATTTGATCGATTTGTGTTAAATGTTGTAGTCTTGGACGATTTCGAAATATTTTCTAATAATTTCGGAGCGTTTTTGATCGAATTGGGTGAGCGTTTGGAATGAATGAATGAACGATTTAAAATTGATTTGATCAGAATTATTGTCAATTTGTCAAGGTTTTAAACTGCATATCTAAAATAAAGTATTCCATTAGACCGATAATCTGTCATAGTATCAAATGCCATGTGAACATAAGATTAATTGTCTTATTCTATAATTTGAGAATCGGTTTTAGCTAAACGGTTAACTCTATTTCACGTCGAACTAATGTCACTCAAACCATTCAAACACGCTCCGAAATTGCTCAAAAGACGGTTAAAATTGTTCATAACTATCAACATTGTTTTTCAAATCGACCAAATTATTATACAGTTCTATTATCTTATGTGAATTTCAAAGTGTCTGTTTGGCCGGAAATGATAGACAAATAGGAATTTACCTTGAATATTTTAGCTTTAGTCATTTAAAATACCTGACACGCAGCTGTACTCCCTTACGTACAGTTAGTTACATCGTAAAATTGACATACATCTCGATCAAAATCATTCTGAATCGCTCACTCAGCGCTCCATTCACTCATTCCAAACACTCACTCAAACCATTCAAAAACGCTCAAAATGACTAAAAAATATAAGATATACTACTACCTTCAAAATTAATAAAATAAGAACAAAATCGCGATTTCACTGATATAATAGAAATTTAAAACGTCTGATTGGTTCTTGAAGAAAAGGGAAGCTATTTAAAGATCTTCTATGCATATTTTTTATTAAAGGGAGGTACATGTAATACATATCGCAAATTTTGTTCATCATGAACAAAATTTTCGATAATGGATTAACTCCCATTAAATTTACTCAAAACTCGCTCCACACACTCATACAATTTCATTCCAAATTCATTCCAAAATCATTCACATTGTCAAGTTCACGATGTTTTTAACTGTACGTTACTGCAAGTATTAGAATCCGTTAGTTACCAGTCAAATGTCTGTTCTTTTTTTAGCGACGAAAGATATATAAATGCTCCGTTTGCCAATGTTTCAGAGTTCTAAGATGATAAATGAAATAAAGAAATCGACTTGTCCACACATCTTTTTATCCAATCTTATACATTTCTATAATTTTACATGCCAAAATCGAAAGAGCGGCGCATGATTGGCGCATTAATTGCGGGAATATGGAATTTGAACTGAGTTTAGCTTAAGCGGTCACGAAGAAATAACAATTCACGGGAAACTATTTTTATGCTCTTAAAGCTGGTGTGCCTTTAACGATTCCGATTTCTGCTGATCTTACTCCCTAAAATTAATGCAAGTAATAAGAAAAAACAACACCATAAAAAAAGGGGAAAAAAAAAAAAAAAAAAAAAACAGGAACACAAATTCACGAAGAGCATCCCATTTTTTATTTTTTTTTTTCAAAGACGTTTTATCACATCACTTGAAATGAAGAGATTTATTCCCGCCTCGACAAGGTACATGTATGAATCTAAAACAGTCTAAAAAATCTAATAAATATGCTATAACCTATTTATTTCATGCCTTAAAAAATTGATCATAAAATGTGCGGGTAATTTTATTCAGATTTAATGGCAAAATGGTCAATTACGTTATCACATATATAAAAAAGAAAAGTATATACGGTAGTTGTGAAGGTGACCTTTCCACTATGGTTATTAATCGGTTTATGACGAACATATCGAAATATGTTGCCAAATTATACCTTTGAGAATTATCAAACCTCCTTTTTGATTAGGTTTGGGCAGAATTCGTGGCTATTAGACGATATATTCATAAAGGGAATTCGATAGTAACCAGTATGTAACCTTTTCAACCCCTGTTACAACATAAATGACGTTATTTGTCCAATTTATTTGTCTCTTGTCCCGCGGTAACAAACTTTGTCTGTCCTAAATAAAAACACGCTTTTTTTCCACGGCGTGAATTTAACGATTCTTGGTATGACGAAAAGGCTACGACTTAATGGTAGAGGCAATTAATTTGGGATATGATTTGAAAATTCAGACAACGTTAAAAAAACTATGTTGGAGTTAACAATTGAGTTACGTATATCCCATTCAGATATTTCAAATACATACCAAACTGAGGAGTATCAATAGTGAACCCTCGACTATACTACAGAAAACACCACAGGAAAATTACGGGCGCAGTCATGAAATAGCCTCGTTAAGCAAGTAACGTGGGATATATGACGTTAAAAGCGCCACCTTTTCCGACCAAGAAGATTTTTAATATTCGATGACTACGTTTTGTCATAAAATGATAAAATAACTAATATTTGTTACAAAAAAAAGCCGAATAACATAAACATGATTTAATACTATTACACTTATCCTAGCGGTACTTTCAAGTTTACGAAAAAGTCCGAGCAATTTTTCAAATGTTTGCAGTTATGGATGGAATTTCCGAACTATCAATTCTATTGAAAAAGGTTGTGTGTACAAGCAGATAATACGTGTACAAACATGTCACTAGTACACTATTAGCTCAGCTGACCACAGCGTGCTCAAGGTAAGATTTTGTGATCACATTTTGTCAGTACTTCATCGTCCGTCGTGTCCGAAAGTCATCAATATTTTTAAACATCTTCTCTGTAGCCACTGGTATAATTTCAATCAAATCTGGTTCCAAATTTATCTTGATTGGTCCTTTCCAAAATTGATTCGCGAAATTTTGATAAATATGGAGTTAATTAGTTATTAATACGTGTAGATAGGGTTTTTTGACCCTGAAAGTTTTAGGCATCTTCTCTATCAGTAGCAATGGCTACCCTAAGTATATTTTACAGAAATGTTCTCTTGATGACCTTCCTTATCACTTGTTCGCAAATCTAATGGATTCCAAAATAGTGGCCTGGCTTGGAGGGACTAATTTTGACCACTACATTTTTGAACATCTCTGTAAACAGTAGGTTTATTTCAACCAAGTTTGCAGAAATGTTCCTTGAGTGACCATTCTCAAAATTTCTTCGCAAAACTTTGATTGACCTCCAAATATGGGCGTAGCTGTTGTTGTCACTGAAATCTTTAAACATTTCCTCGTAAACCAATCGGCCAGGTTCCATAAAAACTTGTCCGAAATGTTTCTTGGATATACCTTCTCAAAACTTATTGACGAATTTTTGATTGACCCACAAATTTCGGCGTGATAGGGCGGGACTGTCTATGATTGTGAAATAACATCTACACCTCTAAAACCAGCTTGTCAATAACAACCAAACTTTGCATCACTTTTAATTGGGTGATTCTTTCTGATACTTTTTTGTAAACTTTTGCTTGACTCCCAAATGTGGTCGTGGCAGGGCGGGATGTCTTTATCCTGAATTCTTATAACGTCTTCTCCTCTTTAACAAATAGGCCAATTAAGAACAAGCTTGGTGGAAATGTTACTTGGTTAACCAGTCTAAAAATATTTATAATTTGGTTATTTCCCAAGTATGTGCCTAGCAGAGCAGTTTTTTTGTGATATCTATAATCATCTTCTTCCAAATCAATCAGCAAATATCAGTCAAACTTGTCATGAATGTTCATTGGATGACCCTTCTCAAAACTTGTTTGTGAAATTTGATTGGCCGCTAATAATAGGTAAGATATGGTGGGAATTTATCCTTTTTTCCTTTATTCCAGAGTGAAAAATACGAGTAGCAACCAGAAATTAATGATTTTTGGAGACCATTTTTAATATTGTAGGGCTAGTTCCATTGAATAATTATTATTAGAGGTTTCTCGATATGAAGTTTTTGAATATAAGTGTACATAGAAAATGTCCTTTTTTAAGTTTCTGGTGGCCATTATAGACGCCATCTTGAATTTTCGAAATGGTAATGCGTTACAAGTGTCATCAAACAAACACGTAAATGTATGAAGGCCTGGGCTTTCCTAGTATATAAAATTATAAAAAAATCTATAGGCACTAAAATAATATTCATTATCTGTCGGAATTTAAATTTCGATCAAAAGTGTTGGGTTTTATAACTGATTCTAACAGCAGTTTTAATTCACAACAGTCAAACTAATCTTGACCTAAGGAACAGTGTCTCTGGTTACGTTAACCAATACGACTTCCTGAGAAATTTTGATTAATTATTTGCAGAAATCTAATCCCATGCCTTTGCGGGTTTTGTTTTTTTCGAATTAAAGAATCGCATTTGTTTGTTAATTGAAGTCCCCCGAAATTAGCATCTGATCACTTTATTCCATGGTTATCCTTGAAACAATTGAAGGACATTATTTATAAAGTTAACAAAATCGTGAAATTGACATTCATCTGGTTGAAAACCATTCAAAATCACTCGCTGAGCGCTCCATTCATTCATTCCAAATACTCACTTAAACTATTCGAAAACGCTCTAAACCCACTGAATAAGATTAAATCAACAACATTGTCCATAATAAAAAAGCTGGTAAAATCGCTATTTTTCTGACATAATTCAAAATGTAATCGTCGGACGGGTTCTTGAACAAATATGAAGCTATCTATAGAAATTGTGTGCATATTTTATTGAAGGCAGGTAATGAATATCGCTAATTTTGTTCATCCTGAACAAAATAAGCGATATTGGATTACCTCCCATTAAACTCACACGAAACTCACTCCACACACTCATTCGATTTCATATCAAAATCATTCCAAAATCATTCACCTTGACAATTTCACTATGTGGTGAACTGTATGATGTTACATTTTAAAATTCACATATGTTTTAATATATGACCCGTCACACGAATAGGGACCATCTGGAACCTCTATTCTTGAATAGATATTAGAAATGGAAATTGGTTCCTTAGGGCAACCTGAACTAGCATGTAAAATGGTTCCATTAGAGGGCAACCTGAACTAGCATGTAAAATTCCTTACCAGGAAGGTAGAATGACCATTTTAGGTTTAGAAAGTTAGTCCAGTGCAAAAAAAAGTTTGGACGCTAGTCAACCTGCGCAATTAGCACAAACTGGCTAGACTCATTACGCAGTTACGTGAGGCTTTCCTTTCGCTTGACGAGTCACACGGTTCGGACTAATTCAAGTATTTTAAGGCGTTAATATCTAAAGAGACTTGAAAAATAGGTTAATGCCCGAGTGCAAAGCACGAGGATGTTACAGTTTGAGGATCCCTGTAAATGAAAACAGCTAAAAATACGAGAATGGACGTAATTATTGCATACAAAAGACTTGAGTATTTTTCAAAACAGATTTAATGTAATTCATAAAAAAGCATTTTACCCAGCTCAAACCTACTTACATACCGGAAAAAGTTGCGTTTTGCACTGCACCGTCACTTTCGTTTAAAATAGGGCGTTGCTTTGTAAATGTATTTAATCAACGTTTCTTGTCACGTTCTTAATGAATGTTAGACATTGATAGATTCCAGGCATTTTACTTATCAATATGCATACTCCTCAAATTTGACTCTAAATAAACGGAATGATTTAATTTATATTTTTTGGACAAACAAATCTTGATAAAAAAGTTTCAAAGTAAGTATCATTCAAGGATTATTAAGGATTGGGGATATTTAAGTGACAAAAGATGGGCATTAACCACAGTGAAATTTACTTGTAAATCCACGTTTTCTCCCGTTAACGTCCTTTTTTTTCGTTAACGTATGCTTTTAAAGACCCGGAAACTTACATTTCATACAATCATTTGCGATAAGCTTCCCTTTCTATAATCCTGTGGCATTGTGCACAGACAAGAATTATAAAGGATGACAGTCCTTATTTTTTGCCAAGAAACTTCTATAAGAATTAAAGAAGGACCAGGATTGTATAACGACAAAAATTGTATTATTCCAATGGCAAATGAAAAAAAAGCCCAATCAAACGTAAGTCATTCAGGTTGACATTTCCAATTTTGAATTCATTACGTATTCGGTTATCTCTGTTAAACAAAAGGAAAAAATAATAAGATTCTATAATAAGACCGTCAAGTTTGGAAGGAAAAAGATCCGAAACTGCAGAGAAGTTATTGACATTTTTACCTACAAGACAGCTTACAAATGTGCATGTATTACGTTGGTTATTAATTTTTGATAACTAAGAATATTCATACTTGTATTTTGTGTTTTTGTTAAACAAATGGCCAAATAGGCAGAAATAGACCGAATCGTGACCTAGAATTTATTAGAGAACTAGATGTAATAAATATTTAGATAAAACAGACGAAATATTTCTGCGAAAAAATGAAAAAAAAAATAGCGAATGAAATGTAATCAACATAGGATTAAACGTTACTCTGCATCGTTTCGATAGATCACTTTGACACTAGACTTTAGATTTTCAAAATTGTATGTATAAGAGGTTGAAATGATTTTCTTTCGAAAAGTATTTCTTCTGATACCTTTTTGTTAAAACTGGTCTACAAACAAAGGGAATATTGTGACATCCGGGCTAAATCTAAATTTGACAGAAAACATCAATCACTGCTAAAGCAGGAAAAGAAAATGTTAAGTTTTTATGTTGGGTTTTGCAGACAGATCGATGGACGGACAGACGGACGGTCAGACGGACAACGGTTTAATAATATACCCCCGATCTTTCGATGCCGGGCATAAAATTGAATTAACATAACTTAGTATGTTGCCTTGAAAAGATTCAAGTGTTGTATTAACGTAAAACGACTAAAGGTTCCTTAAATTTTTTTCCCATCTCTCATTACATTTCGTTAATTGTTTGAAGAAATTCAATCTCACAAAATTTCAAGGTTTCGTCCTATCGAATTAAATTCTTCCATTTGCTCCATAACTGTGATACTCAGAAATTAGACAGTCGATTATCTAGGAATTCCCATGGTATGCATGCAGTCTTTCGAACTGTGAAAATAAATTGGATTAAATTCATCTGAAACGTTCTGTAGAAATCATTTTGAAAGATTTTTACCTTTTCCTTCTTGAATTATGAGCCTGTGTGTGACATTTCCAACAAATTTATGTACGAGTGATAGACAAACATTGAGTTGCTTAGACAGCGAGGTAGTGCGAGGTGATTATACAGTTAAAAACATTGTAAAATTGACACTTGTTCCGATCAAAATCATTCTAAATCATTCAGCCATCGGTCCATTCTTACATTCAAAACACTCACTCAAGTCGACCAAAAGCGCCCCGAAATCATTAGAAAACATTTAGATATCGTTCAAGACGATTAACATTTAATTCAATGTGTTAGAATTATTCTACGATTTTAATGGCTGATGTTGATTTTTAAAGTGTCTGATTGGTCCATGAACACGCAAAAACAAAACATTCGTGTATTTTATTAAAGGGAGGTAAACAATGTCGATAGTTTTGTTCATCTTGAACAAAATTATCGATTTGGGATTACCTCCTTCTAGTTTCACTCAAAACTCGCTCCACACACTAATTAAATTCCATTCCAAAATCATTCCAATGTCATTCAGCTCGTCAATTTCACGATGTTATTAACTGTATTCCTCAGGGCTTCAGATAGAGAGGGTAATTTGGATTTTAAATTTAATTAAATCATTATACTTGCACAAATCCTATATTGTGGGTACTGATTGGCATCGTCTCTTCGAGACGATTCAAATTAGTACTCACAACATACAGTTTCAATGAAGAATAAAGATTTTAGACATTAACCCCCTCTTTTCTATACTTCTGATTTCATATTGTTTAAAGATACTTTTCACGATGTTTTTACTTTACTGGCCTATAAGCTACTTTCATGTCTTATGTCGCTTGTAGTAGATGTGCACAAACTTCCTTTTCTCTTTATCCTGGTGTTACCGTAATGAGTTGTCTGTAGGAATTTCAGGGATATCTTTGCAAACATTATGAGAGCATATTTTATGGCTGTTAACGCACACGACGTCGCATAAAAGCCGTTACGAAGTCACGTCTTTTAGTAGCATACTGCACTTTTTATACACCTTTTATGAAGGAAGATGATAATTATGTAGAACACACACAGGAACCATACCCGACCATATTCCTTTGGAAACAATATTTGAAAACCTTTCCCCAGGCCGAAGCGTAAGTCTTATAATCTGGAGCGTGTGTAACGCGGAAGCAGATTTAATACGCTATCGATACGAACAATTAAAAAGAACCTAGCTGTGGAATACGGCGGTCGAGATGTGCTTCGGTAACAAACAAAACAGCTTGAAGAACGGTCTTAAATACAAATAATTCAATGTTCAAGAAGCATTTAAATAATTGTGCAAACGAGTACATCAAAATGGCATCATTCGAAAACCTTTCCTTCAAATCATACGCACTTGAAAAAATAGGAATAAAAAAATAACATACATCATACGCGTTTAGCACTTTACACTCCCTACATTTTCCGTTACCGTAACCCGACGATAAATGTTTGAATGTCTTTAAGGTTCACGAATTTCTGACAGAAGCCCTCGTATATCTTGAGATTCTGGGTGGCAAGACGTAATCTCATTCACACTGTTAGTTGTTTATCTCTATAACGCGCCTCCACTAATTTGCCCTTTCAAATTTTGATTCACCAAACCGTGACAACGTTCTTCCCTCACTAGCCATATTTCCAACTTCATGGATCGATCCAAAAGACTTCGCCGGAAAAATTCAGGATTTCTGTTAAGACAAACACGTTTGTAATTACTCTCTATTATCGCGAGACAAATAAAATGGAGCGAATAAACCTCATAAATGTTGTAATGGGGGTTGACGAGGTTACATTAGGCTTTATGTTGAATACCCTCTATAGATATGGACTCCTATTACCAAGAACTCAACTTAGACGAAAAACACAGTGAGTCTTGGTCAACGTTTTCTAACGTTATGTATGCCAGTTTTATTAGCCTAAGCTCGATTTGAATAAAAATCTTACAATTCGTATCATCAAGAATGGTACATATATGTATTGTATATTGATAAATATGCCAGTAATTGATATACAAGAATTTTTCCATAGGTTCAAGTTTGAGGGAAATAATTCAAGGTATATTCATAAGTAAAATAGGCAACTAATCTTTGTAAAACATACTCAAATGCCAATGGAAATCAATCTCATTTATAAGGATTGTATTGCTAGACAAATTTATGCATACCGCTCATCCTTTACTAGGGATGAAAACTGAAAGATTTTATTCTGTTTTCCTGGAATTATTTTCATTCAATTCCAAACAATTGTTTTACAATTTCTATCAAAACAAAATGATAAGCAAGTTTAATCACTTTGAAAACCTTAGCGTGAGTGCGCTGTTTGGCGTTGGCGAAAGCGTAGTAACATTTAATCTTGGTCATATCTCTATTGAGATTTAAGATATCTTTTTGAAACTTGGCAAGTGTGTTTATCAACCCAAGATATAATCAGCCTTTCAATAGGTATTAAACTTGAAGCATTTTTTAAAGACTCATGTCCATTTTTATACTTAAATCATTTTGCATTATCCAGGACCTGCAACCGATCGTTGGCATGTGTACATACACGTTTCGGTAGAGCTAGGCCCACTTATTAAGGTGAAATATAATTGTTATCTTACGGAAGCATGTACTCAAAATTTTTTTCATTGGGGAATAAAACCAATTTTCAGCCTGTCAGAATGCACGAAATTTCTTCAAGACAAATTTTATTAAATTATTTCCAATTTATATCATCCTTAAGCAATCACTCAGGCCTTTGTTAGTAAAGATATTGCTAAAACGATTAGTTATGACGCCGTCGAATGTTTTACTCAAATTATCGAAAATCATTCATTATGACGTCTTAAAATTTTATTAAGCGGAATTTCCCCTCTTGCCCTTACGGACGCACCTTCGTTGATGAAACGGGTAAGTATATTTTTCAAGGGCGGCAAAGAATTTGAAAGAAATCATTGAAATCGAACCACCCCTCTTTTAGTTTCATTCAAAACTCACTCGTCTCACTCACCCAGTTTCATTCAAATTCATTAAAAAATAATTAGCCTTGTCAAGCATTGTAAACGTATTTTTAATCTACAGACGTTTTTCCATTAGCCTGCGCGTCTCCGCGGACAGTTTACCTATCGCCTTGCCCATTGCACATACATGTTTATCTACTGAGCTACTGCAAAACTTTTTGAAGCTTGGTTGTTTTATATGTTAATTTATACGCAATTTGTGCAATATTCCAATATATCGCACAACGACTTGCATTACCATGGCCGGTCAACATTTATGACAACATGTATTTGATCACTGGGTTATACTATTTATTTTTCATCTGTTGGGAAGAAAGTTCTTTCAACTTAGTTTAATCCCTTTCGGTTCTATTTTCCAGGAGAATGAATAAGTGCTCGTGCCGGATGTGTGGACCAATGAAGGAACTAAGATCGATGACATTTAAACTTAGAATTTCTTGCGACACTCTAACTCTAGACAACGGAGACTACACTTTTTGATAAACAAATGACATTAAAGTTAGTAAAATCGTGAAATTGACACTCACATCAATCAAAACCATTTTAAATCACCCCCTCATCACTCCATTCAATGCAGAAACTCCAATTAACCAAAACCGCTCAATTGTTCGAAAATACTTCAAAATCGTTCAAAAAGATAAACATTTCACGCCCAAGGATCAAATTACTGCAATATTTTATTTGCTGTCATGGATTTTTAAGGGTCTGATTGATTTGTGCAAACACAATATCACATAATTTCCAATCAAAAGGTATTTCATTTAACAACCTAAAGTTAGCTTTTTTAACTGACTATATTTTGTAAATGTATACATGTATATACATTTATGTATATCAAAAGTATAAATGATAGGATTAAGAATTCAAATACAACGGTTATGTTTATAATCGTCTTGGAACATAAAATTGAAAACCATAAACATGTAAGTTTATTTCTGCATATGGAATTGTTATGTCTGTAACAAATACAGTAGGGTATTTGAATTTCACGCGTTGCGCAGTATAGCGTGAAATTATTGTCTATCCGCGTAACGTTTTCCACACAGTGAGTTAGCACGGGCTTTTCGGGGTGTGTTGATATAAAAGGGTAGGCATGTTTGAGACTGGTCATTCTACCAGACGACTTCACAGTGCAAACACTGTTTTTCGCGCACGTGTCATTATGGATCGCGACAACGCCCTTTTGTCGCATTTAGAGACAATGATAAACTCTAAATTCGAAGCATTCGAGCAGCGTGTTGGGGCTACACAGCGGGAAATTTCGCAGACCCATATCTCCGCCATTCAGAGTAATATGGTTACAGCTGACAACTATACTTTTAAGAAGAAAGGTCACGAACAGCAGTACCGTGTCAACGCCCAAGTACTCGACAAACTACGCCAAGCAGATGGTTTTATTAAAGAAGCAAGCAGTACCGTTCAAAGTGAAGCTACCGAACAAGCTGTTCAGAAGATTTCGGAAGGTATGGACATTCTTACCCATAGACAGAAATGTATAAAGTTGGCCGACTCTTCCGAGCACGGTTGGAGAGTCGTACAAGAATATGAATCTCACCCTTTAGCGGATAACTCCGATGATGAGAAAAAGATCTATAGAGCTCAAATGCAAGCTGATAGGAAAGTCCGACAGGAGAGGCGTTTCAGAAGCCGACGTTTCCAACCGTATACTTCTACCTCAACTACAAGCGAAGCAACACCAACAAATAAAGTACAGCACAACGTCGCCGGGAGAAAACCAGGGACATGTTTCCGTTGTGGCAAGCCAGGGCATTGGCGTGCCGACTGTTTGGTACAAGATGGTCTGTCTGATAAAAACGCACAGATAAGTAGATTTGTTTCTTTCCGTTTATCTCACGATAATATTGATTCTAGGCAGACGGTATCTGTTGGTAAAGTAGGCCTAGGAACTGCTAGTATTAGTAAAGAGAAAGAGGTATTAACGCCTGTAGGCAGGCTGAAAGATTGTTACACACATTGGCAGAAATCTGGTGCAAGTCCATATATATTGGATATTGTTGAAAACGGGTATAAGTTACCTTTTAAGAATTTACCTCAATCGGTAGAATTAAATAATAATAAATCAGCACGTGATCACTCTGAGTTCGTTTCAAATGAAATCGAAAATCTATTACTGAAAAGATGCATTCGAGAAGTATCGATTGCACCTATTGTGATCAATCCATTGACCGTCGCAGTAAATCGTTCAGGGAAGAAAAGGTTAGTCTTAGACTGTCGCCACTTGAACCCAGATTTATTCAAGTACAAATGCTGTTTCGAAAACCATACTATAGCTAATGACTTGTTTTCAATGGGAGATTTTTTCTTTAGCTTTGATATAAAAGGGGCTTATCATCATATAATGATTTATCCGGAGCATACAACTTATCTTGGTTTCGCTTGGGTCGAAAACGGGGTCAAAAGGTATTTTGTTTGCGACGTTTTGCCTTTCGGTATTTCAACAGCAGGATTCATTTTTACAAAAGTACTAAGGGTTTGTGTTACTAAATGGAGGAACGCAGGCATACGCATAGTACTGTTCCTAGACGACGGGTTAGGCGGTGCACAGAACTTTGATTTGTGCTTAGAAAATGCTAATTTTGTAAGGCAGGATTTGAAGGATTTCGGTTTTCTGTTAGCAGACGACAAATGCCATTGGTTTCCAAGCATGAGAGTGTTATGGTTAGGGTATGAATGGAATAGCGCAGAAGGGACCGTTAAAGTCAGTAATGAGAGGATTGAAAAGCTTTAAGTCTATTGGATGAGCTGATCAGCTCGGTCAGTGCCGGGTCATTGATTATACCTGTTAAAAAGATCGCTTGTTTAGTGGGTCATATAATATCTATGCAGAGCGTCATGGGAAATAAAGTTAGACTGTTTTCTAGAGCACTTTATGATTGCGTTTGTTCGCGTGCTAGTTGGGAAGCGCCCATTAAAGTAACTTCCGCTGGTTTTGCAGAAATGTTGTTTTGGAAGGAAAATTTAAGAAAATACAACTGTAGTAGTTTGAATAAGATAGATTACAGTGCGCCAGGCGCTTCCAATAGCTGTTTAGTTAGCAACGTCGTTGACGTAAACGTCTTTGTTGACGCCAGTGGATCTGGATTTGGAGGCTTCGTCGAAGGTATTGAGGAATCGGAAGTGTTCGGTAGCCGGCTCGGTACTGAACGCATCTTAAGTTCGACATGGCGCGAACTAGAGTCCGTGTATAGAGTATTACGTTCATGCGAGGCAGATCTAGAAAATAAGAAAGTTATAGTTAGCACCGATAACAAGAACGTTAACTCGATCCTTAAAATAGGTAGCAAGAAGCCATATTTGCACGACATAGCATTGAAGGTTCATGACTTTTGTTTCAAGAACGGTATCGAAATCGCCTCCAAATGGTTACCGAGGGCAGACAACTCGATTGCCGATGATTTGAGTCGGTGTTCAGATAGCGACGACTGGTCGGTTTCTGATATTATTTTTGAAACTCTTGAAAATAAATGGGGTCCTCATACTGTCGACAGGTTTGCTTGTCAGTACAATGCAAAGTGCAAAGTTTTCAATTCTAGATACTGGTGCCCAGGCACATCAGGCGTTGATGCTTTTAGTCTACAGTGGTCAGGAGAAAATAACTGGCTAGTACCACCACCAAGGCTACTTACTAAATGCTTGAATAAAATAATATTGGAAAAGTGTCATTGCACAATCGTATTACCGTGTTGGAAATCTGCGCCTTTTTGGCCAAAGTTGTTTCCTTGCGAAAAATACGCTGACTTCATAACAGATTACTTGTACTTTGGTCCGGGAAAACTGACAAAAAGGGGAAAGGGCAAAAACGGCATTTTTGACGGAAGGCCCTTACCCTTTAGGTTGGTCGCCATACGAATAATGTGAACAGTTTGTAATTATCTGTATTTTCTCTTCAGGCCTGAGTATAGAGCAGGGAATTTTGGACGAGGTCGAGAAATCTGGCGTCATTAATCCTTCATTTGGTAACCTTGTGACAAGCATGGCTGGACATTTAGTGCATTCGAGGAGTGATAATACGGTGAAAAAGTATTTTCATTATTTTCAAAAGTGGGAAAAATTTGTGTCAGATAAAGGCGGACTAGCTTTACCTGCATCACCTATATTAGTTTCCTTATACATAACCGATCTTATTGACAGAAAGTGTTCCTTTAATGTTATCTCAACTACAGCGTACAGCATAAAGTGGGCGCATTCGATTCGTAATCTACCAGATCCAACAGACAATTTATACGTTAAGAATTTATTGGAAGCGGCGAAACGTACGTTGTATAGAACAGTAAATAGAAAATCGCCTGTTACATCGCAAATGTTAGTTGAATTATGTGACAAATATATTGACAGCACAGACGTTTTAGTAATAAGGGATTTATGCATGATTATACTCGGTTATTCAGCATTTTTAAGGTTTGACGAGATAAGAAATTTACTCTGTTCAGACATTAGTTTCCATGATATTCATTTTTCTTTACGTATAGGCAAAAGTAAGACTGATCAGTATCGGAACGGGGGCGATGTTGTCGTTGCTAAGGGTTCTACAACCGCGTGCCCATTCCGAATGCTAAATCGTTATTTGTCCGTTTCGGAGCAGTCCGTGCAGGATAATAAATTTTTGTTTAGGCCTTGCTTTAGATCTCAGGGCAAGAGCGCACTTATTTATAAGAATAAGCCTTTAAGCTACACTAGAGCGAAAGAGTCTATCGTTGCTAGACTTAAAGAAGTCGCTTTTGATCTCAATTTAGGATTGCATTCTCTAAGGGCAGGGGGAGCAACTCAGGCAGCCAATTCAGGAGTGAATGACCGTTGTTGGAAAAGGCACGGTAGATGGAAGACAGACAAAAGTAAAGACATGTATGTGGAAGATTCTTTAGATGAACGACTTACAGTTTCTAGAGGCCTAGATTTGTGAGTGACTTTTCAACGTCTATTCCTCTGTAAAATGTAAGTCACACTTCTCCAGCCCGTTCTTTTTATTCTATACGCTCGTCTGGCCTTGCATTTGATTGTTGTTGTTGTTGTTATTGAGTGTAGCATAGACTTTGAATTTCACGCGTTGCGCAGTATAGCGTGAAATTATTGTCTATCCGCGTAACGTTTTCCACACAGTGAGTTAGCACGGGCTTTTCGGGGTGTGTTGATATAAAAGGGTAGGCATGTTTGAGACTGGTCATTCTACCAGACGACTTCACAGTGCAAACACTGTTTTTTATTCAGAATAAGTATCGGCATATCTATTTGTCCAAGGCCGAGATATGTTCGGCTATTTTTGTATTCGTCATGAATTAGGCGTTGAATATTTTTTACTTTTTGTTCAGGCCATTGAATGAGGTCCGACATTCATAGATCCGTCAGAGACAAACGGACACAGGTTTCTCAGAGCATTTTTTACACGTATTTTTGATCTCTGTGTTTTTCCTGGGCGAGACGGATCTCGGGGTTTCACAATGTCTGTCATGGTATTAACGAGCTTTGTGTTTGAGATATGGCGTACTGTTGATGTACTCTTGTCATACTGTCACGTATTGTTCTTGCACTGTAATAAATACGCTCGTCTGGCCTTGCATTTGATTGTTGTTGTTGTTGTTATTGAGTGTAGCATAGACTAAAAGTAAAGTGGTCCCTCTAATTTCAAGCTCACGTAATATAGACGTTGTCTGACATACGCGTTAAGTTTTTTATCCGGTCACTAGCTATAAATATTGCCTGATAAAAGGGGGTTTGATAAACTTGTTGATATCAGGTCACTTGATCACATGCCAGCTTTATCATGTCACATGGTCACGTGGCCTGTCGGATATTCTTTTTGCGGCTATAAGGTCATAAAACAGTCCTCTCTAACATTTTTTCTTTTGAATTTGAGAGTCTATTTCTGATAAAAAAAATATTTCACTCGATTCTTATATGATTTTAAAATCAGATCACGACCATATACTGTAAACGGCTTTATATTGGCGGTGTCCACATTTGATGGTTGTTCTATAACGATTTATTGGCGGTGATTTATTTTGGCGCAGCTGGCTTAAACGCCAAATTAAACCGTTTAACTATATTTCATTTTTTCGTCGTTCAAAACAAAGGAAGTAAAAGAAAGTCAATTTTTAGAGTAATGCCAACTTTCTACAAACTTAACTATAGTTTGTTTTCACACCTTTTGTTATAGTTCTAACGCGTGTATAAGTTTTCACACTATTTCGCTGTGATTTTCATTACAGTGTATCAACCAACTTGGATCTGGAATCTTGAATTTGAGGGTTCAGCGCAATACGATTGTAAGTGCCTATAATTTAAAGGCACTTTCAATCGTATTGCGCCGACCCGGCGAAATAACTACGTTGTCAGCATATATATAGTTTATTCGTAATAAAGGTATTGACATAGTTCAAGTACAAATTCACAGTAAAAATAGATTTTTACAATAAAGAGTTATGTATCTAAAATTTTTAACATGTAAATAGGCTAAAATTTAAAACGTCTATTACAAGTATAAATAACAATTTAATAAGAATTACTTTTTAAGAACTATGTATATACTCCACTACAAGGATGACACAAAAAAGATACAAAATCTTATTTCCATTGTGGTCCTTTAATGGGAATATAAGCATAGAAAGGCATCTTGTTACGCAAAATTATTATTTATATAAGAATTGAAAGACATTGTTGGAAAATAAATAAATGACTAGTCAAATCACAGCTCGTAAAAATACAATGATGTCAAATGCGTAAAAAAAGTCATTTGAGTAAAAAAGTTCTTAGTTGAGATTTAAAAGCATTTAAATTCGAAACATCCTTAAGAGAACTTGGTAAAGCATTCCATAATTTAGACCCATTAAAAGCAAATGTTTTCTTTCCAGTAGAGCCAACCTTGGGTAAAATAAAATCGCCAGTGGAATGGGAGCGTGTGTTGTAAGAGTGAACTGCGTTAAAAGAGACAATATTATCATTCATGTACTCAGGACTTAAACCATGCTTTATTTTGAAAACATTGCACAGAATTATCTGTTCAACTCTTTTTTCCACAGGGAGCCAATTCAATTTTTTAAAATGCTCAAGACTAATATGTGCAGTATGTTCTAAGTTTAAAATAAAACGAATCAATTTATTCTGAGTAGTCTGAAGTTTATTCTTTAAAGATTTACTGAGACCATTGAACCAAAATGAACATGCATAATCGTAATGACATTGTATAAGAGAGGTGGCTATCAGTTTTTTTTTTTGTCTGCTCAGTAAGAAAGTTACGTTTTCTGTACAAAAACTTTAACCGTGCGTTTGCTTTTTTCAAGACTGAAATAGCAATATCATCACCAGACAAAGACTGATCTATTGTAACTCCTAAGTATTTCACTGAGGATGAAGATTGTATTTCAACTCCATTACAAGAAACCTTTAAAGATGAATTTGACTTCAATTTATATTTTGAACCGAAAATAATTGTTTCTGTTTTTCCAAGATGGAGAGAAAGTTTATTGTCTATTAGCCACTCACTTACTGAGTTCAAATCTTTACTAAGCTGACTTTCAATTGAAGCCCTTGATTTATTTGCAACTAAAATAGCAGAGTCATCAGCAAACAACAGAAGTTTATTTTTTATAACAGCTGGCATGTCATTCACATACAGAAGAAAAAGAAGGGGACCTAAGATAGAACCCTGTGGGACCCCGCATGTAACAGATGACGGTTTTGAAAAAGTTCCAGAAATATCAACTAGTTGCTGTCTGCATGATAAATATGACTTAAACCATCGGATAATGTCGTTACCTAGGCCTATACATCCAAGTTTCATGATTAGTATGGAGTGGTCTACAGTGTCGAATGCTTTTTGAAGATCTAGTAAAGCCATTCCTACTAGGTTGCCCTTATCCAATTGAAATCGAACAAAATCAGTTAAGTGAATTAAACATGTATCTGTTGAAAAATTTCTTCTAAAGCCAGATTGAAAGCTATATAAAAATATTTTCTTGATTAAGATAAGATTCAAGCTGGTCATATACAACACGCTCAAAAACTTTTGATATTACACTCAAAATTGAAACAGGTCTGTAATTTCCTACATCCGTTTTGTTGTTCTTTTTATACAAAGGAACAATTCTTGCGGACTTCAGATCTTCCGGAACTACTCCTTGAATCAATGAAAGATTAATTACATGTGAAAGAGGACATGCTATTAAAGCAGAACCATCAACTACAAATTTTGCGTTTATACCATCTAATCCTGTAGCTTTTGTTGGACAAATACTACCGAGATATTTATAAATTTTATTTTCGCTGACTAATGAAAATGCAAAACTATTAGGTTTAATACCTTTGCTAGTATAAAATCTAGAAACAAAGCTAAATCCAAAATTAAAAGACGGGGAAGGGAGTTTTGAGACCAAATTTGATGCCACATTCGTGAAAAACTCATTAAACTGCTCAGCTACTGTAAGTTTAGCAAAACAGAGATCACCATTGACATTAAGACCAATACTCTGACCAGCAGAGCAACTATTCTTTTTGGATGGCATTCCAATCTGTTTAAGATACTTCCATAATGATTTTGAGTCGGAACTATGATCATTTAATACTTGTGAGAAATAATCTTGTTTTGTTTTATTGATGATATTTTGGGTTTTGTTTCTTAGGTTCTTAAATTTTTCATAATTTTCATCTGTCTTTTCATGTTTGAAAGTATAAAATGCTCTGAAAAAAGCAGATTTTCCTATTCCAATTTGAATAAGTATGATCTGCATATCTTTGACATACATTTTATCAACATTGACTAAAATGAACAGATTTCATATCCATCATAATAAAAAAATCTCATTTAATAATGAAAAATATTGCCGGTGGATTAATTTTGGCGCATTTTAGCTTGACCGCCAATATAGCCAAAATAAAACCACCGCCAAAATTACCCCGTTTACAGTACATGACGTATTACATGACTGATGACGTAATCTATAAAATTGTGACGAAGCTCATCTCGGTGTTTACTCTCGACCTCGAATACTGTCAGGATTTCAAAACATTTATCTGAATGGATTAAACGCAGAATTATTCGACCGAGAAGGATTTCAGAGATATTAGCTTTGCATATGATCTCAATCTATGTCCATCCTCTGATTAAGAGCAAGGAAGGCATTGAATTGAGATTTGCTTTTAGCTGCATGACAACAAAACTTTGGAGAAAAAAGGACGTCTGAGATTGCGAAAGTCCGCACTCGATTTATATCTTCTTAATCATTATGGTATGTACATATTACTCAAGTTTTCTTTTGTTAAATATTTTCTACAGCATTAGAACCTTGAAAATCAATCATCGAGTTCTTTACCCGTAAGCGACCACCCCACCTCTGCCACCTATTCACCCTTATGCTGAGGACTCGCTGAGTATCGGAGTTGTAAATCTGGTTCGGAAATGAATAACAAATGGACAAAGTGACATTGTAACTGGATAAATAGAATAGATGGTTGGTGACTTGAAATGGAAAAGTTTATCGGGCTCGGCTGCGGAATTTATCCGATTCGCCTCCGGCTCACCAGATAAATTCCTACGCCTTGCCCGATAAACTTTCCCATTTCAAGTCACCAACCATCCATTCTCTATTTATCGTTGCAACCCCCTTTTTTTGTTTTGTTTGTTTGTTTTTGTTTTTTCCCTTTATTGCAAATTGCCATTACTTTTACCCTAAAGTATAGGGAATATGGACTGAAGCTTCAAGAAACACTGTTTTCAATTTGTGGTGAAAAATCAACAGATATTTTTTTTCCTTTTTGACGTAATCCTAACAACTTTGACAATTTCGTTATTTACGAGAAAATTATGACGTCAATAATGACGTCAATGACGAGTGTTGTCATCTTGATCTGATCTAGGTATTTGCGATGGAACCAACAAAATCGTTGCTTAATAACCAACTGGCGACAATCTGTCTAAACAACTGACAAAGTTGTTTCAATTTTTTATCATATCAAATGCGCATGGGCGTGACATTTCTATCAACTTCAAATGTGCGTGAAATTTAGCAGATAGAACAGGTACAGGGTGAATCGCATGAACTTAGGCTATAGGTTCCTAGTCTCTATTAAGTACCTACTTAAGACTCTAATCAGACTGTGTGAATGCACCGGATGGTCGGAGTCTAAATGTTGCGCTCATGTCAAATTGTTGGAAATTGCACGCATTTTTTGGATCACAATATACATTTTATGTAAAAACATTCAAAACTAGAAGTCTAGTTTGCTATAATGTTCTCCCCACTTTAATAGAAAATCAACAAAACTCTCTTAAAATGAGACAAAATATCCTTCGGGAGCAGGGATTTTGTCAACAATTTTGTAGCAACAATTACCAAGGGATGCGCGAAATTCTAGTAATTCTAGAATCGTTAGAAAAACATACTTAACACATATTCCATACAACACAAACATTTCATTCGAGATCACAGTTAGAATTCCGGCGGCTATGACAACCAAAGGACAATGCATACATTTTTTCTTGAAACCCTGTCGTCAAACATGTTGTTGTTGTTGCATTTGCTGTTGACGATAACGATTTCGATTGATAAACGCTCACGTGTGGAGCGGTAGATTCAGGGTTTGTAAAAAGAGGGGGATGTCGGCCTGGATTTGGAAGAATTCGTTCCATAGTATCCCTATCTACATAGATAGGGATATTATGGAGATAATTTGCCAAAATTCTGTACATCAGGTATCTTTTATTTGCAGAATATAAGTTCGTGTGGTTCGAACACTATAAAAAGGAGATCGTTTTTCCTAGTGTTGCAATGTTTTTATTGGATTTTTCACTAGAATGAAGTAATTGCGATACAGAGAGGCTTCGTCTGAACCCTTTCCCTAACCTCTATGAGTTCGCCACTAGTGTGCTATAGTTGAGAGGGTTGTTTGGTGAATTCCCGGACTTTAATGGATATAATGTCATCATCTATTTGGTCATAGTCGAAAGTCAAGGATCTTAGCTCTTCTTTGTTCCTACATGTACGTAAGAAACAAAGTTGGATTTGAACAATTGGCTTGGCGAAAATCTTACCTTATTAAGGTGACTGCGAATAGTACTTAGATACACTGTTTAAATAACCATAAAATTGTTTGCTATACTCAAGAGTCTACCGTCACTATGGAACTCCAGATTACAATGATTTTTTTAAGCTTACATAAGAGCTTCCGATTAATTTTCATAAGCGTGCATATGAGCTTCCGATTAGACAATACATGTTTAAAAATAACTGTCCTTTTCTATATTATTAGAACATTTATATTCAAGCTGTGGTTGTGGATTTAGGTTTTTGTCGCTCTACATAAAAACGTTCTTGAACGTTTTTTTTATTTTTTTTTATCCAGTTAAAGTAGCTTTATAGGTGTACATTAAAACTGAGCTCGAGAATCTTTATACGAATATATACTTCACGGCTCACCACACAAAATCTACCTATAGTTACGTGTATGACGAATAACAGAATGACTTCTTACCTATTTAAATAAAAGAATATGATAAAAAGAAAAATAAAATACATTCCAAAATTTTCACAATTTCAGATCTACAGATACAGGGGGTATTTTGGATTTTAGATCAACGTTTTTCAATAATAAATGCACAAAACCTGTGTTGTTGTTACTAATTGGAATCGTCCCATCAAGACAATTCTAATGAGTACCAACAACACAGTGTTTCATCGAGAAATAAGGATTTAAGACTGACTTTGTCCCATTTTATCTGTGCCTCTGTAATTTGCTAATTTGCTTTAGCATCCTAAGTCTTGTGTTCGTCTAGTGCACAAGAAAAATTGTGATAAAGTTATTACTCTGGAGTCACATCACAGGAATTTACCTACTGAGGCCGTTGTGTGGTTAAAGAAGATTTTTAAGAAAACCAATTTGAACTGGAGAACAATACTCCACGTGAATATTTATTTGATTTTTTTAAACTAGTTTTGCATCTCTTCTTTAATATAACGCTTGGTTCGATCTTTTTTGTGCACAATTACCTTCCGGAAGGATAGATCAGGGACGGGGGCATACCAAACTAACTGTCCTCTTCAAAGGTGGGTAAAGACGGTACATTTACTCTGATTTGAATAGACCAAAACAAGACCCTAATAGACTAAGATTTTAAGTCTCAAAAGATAGGTCTACGAATGAAGACGAAGCTCTAATGACGTATATATATATATATATATATATATATATATATATATATATATATATAGAAAGCTGAAGGCCCACTACGGGCTATAATAAAATATCGGAAGAAAGGAAAAGCAGATTCTACAACGTTTTATATTTATTTTCCTCAACCGGTTTCAATAATATCTTCAGGAGGATAAAAAGACGTCGTCGACGTCAATGTCAATAGAAACGACGTTATACATTTACGTTATATAATTAAAGGGACGTCACTCTCGGTAACGTCAAAAAACGTTGTAGAATCTGCTTTTCCTTTCTTCCGATATATATATATATATATATATATATATATATATATATATATATATATATATATATATATATATATATATATATATATATATATATATATATATATATTATTTTGTGCAATGTTGTGGAATGTACTGCAGCACCAGCGAGTTAAGCAAATTATAAAGAACAAAGAAGGCTAAAAATCCGATGGGGTCTACCTTCTGATATCTAGACTAAATCATATCTACTTCATCAAAATGAATGTTAATTTGGTGATTTATCTACGCCAATCTTGTTAGAGACCACATGTCTAAGAGAGTCTCAGGACAAATTAAAGAGGGGAATCTGTGACTGTTTGATAAGTTTAGCATGCAAATTATATTGATTTGCCTTCTGAAATATTCCGAAGGGACGATTCGGAGGAATTCTTTTAAGTAGTTTTAGATATCAAATTTATTCTAAGAATATTGCATATCATTTTTTATTGTTAAACAAAGGCATGGATTAAGAGATCTCTAAAACGAAACGAAAAAAGTATACTTTTAACAAACTGGTGTTTCTCTACCAACTACAGTCAGAACATCGTGAAACTGACACTCATTCCGGTCAAAACCATTCTAAATTGCTCAATCGGCGTTCCATGTATTTATTCCAAACACTTACTTAAACAATTCAAAAACACTCTAAAATCAACAAAATTTAAAAACAACAATACACAAAGTAAAAAGCACTAGTTAAAAATCAACGATTTTAGTAACTTAATTGTTTTTTGTAAGCGTTCGATTGGTTCGTAGAGCCAATGTGAGCTATTTTTAGAACTTGTAGTATTTTTTGGTTGCCTCTTTTAGACAGATGGGGGTCTTAAAGAGGTGGAGATGTTTCTGTAATTTGAAAGATGATTTATGGATTACTGTAGCTCTCAAGAGAATTATTTGTGTCTGTCGACACATATTTAGGGGTTCATCTCGAAATGATTTATTGTTATGGGATCAAATCATAGTCATTACCCTGTCATTTTCGATTCCAAAATGCGTATTATTTTGTTTACCGCTCTCAGCATACGATGGAGACAAATTCAATTAAAGGGATGAATGCAATAGAATTGAACCGAAAACGCTGTTCGAACTGAGGTTATCTTTCATCAAAAGGTGCTCCTCCACATATCACGAAAAATAAGAGGGAAGCTCAATAAATATGTTGACAACCCCTATTTTCTTCAGACTGTTTGGATTTGGAAGAGACTCGTCATTCGTTTAGTTACACATCTCAATAAATTGTATTCAAGAAAAAAATTCAGTTGTTTAACGACAGGTACAGTTAAGAACAGCGTGAAATTTACACGATTAATGATATTGGAACGAAATTGAATGAGTCTGTGGAGCAAGTTTGGAGTGAAATAAAAGGGGGGGGGGGTATTCCAATATCGCTAATTTTGTTCAAGATGGACAAATAAGCGATATTTATTACTTCCCTTTCATAAAACTTACGTCTTTTCTCTTTGTATGTCTTCATGGACCGATCAGCCAATTTAAAATCCATACCGGCCAACAGAATCGTAGAATGATTTGATCGATTTTTGTTAAATGTTGTAGTCTTTTTTCCCAATAATTTCGGAGCGTTTTTGATCGATTTGGGTGATGGTTTGGAATAAATGAATGTAGCGATGAGTGAGCGACTTAGAATGGATATGATCGGAATTATTGTCAATTTGTCAAGGTTGTTAACTGCATATCTAAAATAAGGCATTCCATTAGACCGATAATCTGTCAAAGTATCAAATGCTATGTGAACATAAGATTTATTGTCTTATTCTATTATTTGAGAATCAGTTTTAGCTAAACGGTTAACTCTTTTTCACGTCGAACTAATGTCACTCAAACCATTCAAACGAAATTGTTCAAAAGACGGTTAAAATTGTTCATAAGTATCAATATTGTTTTTCAAATCGACCAAATTATTATACAGTTCTATTATCTTATGTGAATTTTAAAGTGTCTATTTGGCCCGAAATGATGGACAAATAGGAATTTACCTTGAATATTTTAGCTTTAGTCATGTAAAATACCTGACACGCAGCTTTACTTCCTTACGTACGTTACTGGAAGTATTAGAATCCATTAGTTACCAGTAAAATGTCTGTTCTTTTTTTTAGCGACGAAAGATATATAAATACTCCGTTTGTCAATGTTTCAGAGTTCTAAGATGATGAATGAAATATAGAAAATCGACTTGTCCACGCATCTTTTTATCCATGTAATTTTACATGCCAAAAATCGAAAGAGCGGCGCATGATTGGCGCATTAATTGCGGGAATATGGAATTGGAACTGAATTTAGCTTAAGCGGTCACGAAGAAATAACAATTCACGGGAAACTATTTTTATGCTCTTAAAGCTGGGGTGCCTTTAACGATTCCGGTTTCTGCTGGTCTTACTCCCTAAAATTTATGCATGTAATAAGAAAAAACAACATCATAAAAAAACAAAAAAAACCAGGAACACAAATTAACTAAGAGCACCCCATTTTTGTCAAAGACATTTTATCACATCACTAGAAATGAAGATATTTATTCCCGCCTCGACGAGGTACATGTATGAAACTAAAACAGTCTAAAAAATCTAATAAATATGCTATAACCTATTTGTTTCATGCCTTTAAAAATTGTCGATCATAAAATAAGCGGATAACTTTACTCAGATTTAATGACAAAATGTTCAAAATTGCTGTCACCTAAGGAAATATTGACCGGACTTATAATTCAAACAATTATAAATCGAGAATGCATGATTTTGGAGAATTTCTCAGAATTGCTCTTCGGTCAATTACGTTATCAAATATATAAGAAAGAAAAGTATAAACGGCAGTTGTAAAGGTGACCTTTCCATTAACGTTAATAATCGGTTTATGACGAACATATCGAAATATGTTGCCAATTTATACCTTTGAGAATTATCAAACCTCGTTTGATTAGGTTTGCGCAGAATTCGTGGCTATTAGACGATGTAATCATAAGGGAATTCGATAGTAACCGGTATGTAACCTTTTCAACCCCTGTTACAACATTAATGACGTTTATTTGTCCAATTTATTTGTCTCTTGTCTCGCGTTAACAAACTTGTCTGTCCTTAATAAAACCCCGCGTTTTTCCATGACGTGAATTTAACGATTCTTGGTATGAAAAGGCTACGACTTAATGGTAGGGACAATTAATTGGGATAGGATTTGAATATGCAGACAACGTTTAAAAAACCTATGTTGGAATTAACAATTGAGTTACGTATATCCCATTCAGATATTTCAAATACATACCAAATTTAGGAGAATCAATTTTGAACCCTCGACTATACTACAGAAGACACCCCAGGAATAATACGGGCGCAGTCATGAAATAGCCTCGTTAAGCAAGTAACGTGGGATATATGACGTAAAAAGCGCCACCGTTCCCGACCAAGACGATTTTTAATATTCGATGACTGCGTTTTGTCATTGAATGATAAAATAACTAATATTTGTTACAAAAAAAAAGGCCGAATAACCTAAACATGATTTAATACTATTACACTTATCCTAGGGGTACAATCAAGTTTACGAAAAAGTCCGAGCAATTTTTCAAATGTTCGGAGTTAGGGACGGAATTTCAGAACTATCATTTCTATTGAAAAAGCTTGTGTGTACAAGCAGATAATACGTGTACAAACATGTTGCCATTAGTACACCATTAGCTCAGCTGACCACAGCGTGCTCAATTTAAAATTTTGCGATCACATTTTGTCAGATGTTCATCGTCCGTCGTGTCCGAAAGTCATCAATATTTTTAAACATCTTCTCTGTAGCCACTGGTATCATTTCAATCAAATCTGGTTCCAAATTTATCTTGATTGGCCCTTTCCAAAACTGTTTCGCGAAAATTTGATTACTATGGAGTTGAATAATAATTTATACGTGTTGAGCGGGCTTTTTTTGACCCTGAAAACTTTGAGCATCTTCTCCTCTGTAGCAGAGGCTACCTTTAGTAAATTTTACAGAAATGTTCTTTAGATGACCCTCCTTAACACTTGTTCGCAAATCGAATGGACTCCAAAATATTGGCGTGGCTTGGAGCGACTGGATTTGACCACTACATTTTTGAACATCTCTGTAAACAGTGGGTTTATTTCAACCAAGTTTGCAGAAATGTTCCTTGAGTGACCATTCTCAAAACTTCATCGCAAAACTTTGATTGACCTCCAAATATGGGCGTGACAGGGCGGAGCTGTTGTTGTCACTGAAATCTTGAATCATTTCCTCGTAAACCAATCGGCCAGGTACCATAAAAACTTGTCCGAAATGTTTCTTGGGTATAACTTCTCAAAACTTATTGACGAGATTTTGATTGACCCATGAATTTGGGCGTGATAGGGCGGGAATGTCTATGATTGTGAAATAACATCTACTCCTCTCAAACCAGCTTGTCAATAACAATCAAACTTTGCATAACTTTTCATTGGGTGATTCTTTCTGATACTTTTTGTAAAATTTTGCTTGACTCCCAAATGTGGTCGTGGCAGGGCGGGATGTCTTTATCCTGAATTCTTTAAACGTCTTCTCCTCTTCAACAAATAGGCCATTTTAAAGAAGCTTAGTGGAAATGTTACTTGGTTAACCAGTCTAAAAATATTTACTATTTTGTTATTTCCCAAGTATGTGCCTAGCAGAGCGGTTTTTTTTTTTTTGTGTGTGTGTGTGTGAAATCTATAATCATCTTCTGCCAAATCAATCAGCAAATATCAGTCAAACTTGTCATAAAAGTTCACTGGATGACCCTTCTCAAAACTTGTTTTTGAAATTTGATTGGCCGCTAATAATAGGTAAGATATGGTGGGAGTTTATCATTTTTCCTTTATTCCAGAGTGAAAAATACGAGTAGCAACCAGAAATTAATAATTTTGGAGACCATCTTTAATATTGAAGGGCTAGATCCATTGAATAATTATTATTAAAGGTTTCTCGATATGAAGTTTTTGAATATATACTGAACGCAAAAAGTTTAGTCGCACTTCATATAACATCACTAAGAGGTCAACCAATATAACTTAACGAAAGTTTCAAATTGGAATATAATTGCCATCCTATTGGCTTTATTTCTGCCATAAGTTTTTTAATCTCAATCGCAGTCATACGTCTGAAGTGACGTTAATGTGGATTTTACGTACTTGGTCGATAGCTTCCTGTAACAAAATGACTTAATTTTCATTTTTTGTCTTATTGGATTTCTTTTAATCCGAGTATACATTAAACACTTTAATGTATCGCATCCTTCGAAATAGAGCGAAATTTATACATGCCGTAAATTAATTGGATACCAAATAGACATAACAAAAATGGTGTGCATATCTGGGAGATAATGAAATTGACTTCCGCGACTATTGTTTTTATTGACATATGGTTCATTGCAAATAATTATTGACGTGGAATGACCCACTTAAATTTTAGAGATTTTGTTAAACGACAATAAGAGGCCAGTCGAACGTCATGACGTTGCATTAAAAATGGGATCCTTCCATTGTCTCAACTTTTTGGAATCGGTAAAAACATCACTGAGGATTATTCATGTCTATTTTTTTATTATTGGAAACCGATTGAAAAACCTACTACTCAACAAGTTAAATTAACGCCCCCGTGCCGTCAAAAGAACGTTGGTGATCGCTTAACGAAAAAAATTATAATAACTCTGTTCCTGGAAATGAAAAGACACAGAAGAAACTTTTTTCCTACATGATTAACAATATTCAGCAAAATTATTTCTGAGAAAACAACTGATGCACTTTTTTGAGTTGGGTGTAAAAAATTGCTGTAGAGTCGTCAGAAAGATCCCATACTCTTAACAATCTCTTTTTTATTGCGACAGGATACCCGAAAGTTGATGTTGATCGCAAGAAACTTTTTTTTGTGATACATACTGGAAGCAACGTCCCTTCATTAAACGGTGTGACTTTTTCATTCTACCGTTCTGTTCAAAATCATGTCGTTACGGTTGGCCAGTTTCGTCTAACATAACAAAATTATTGGATTCTGGAAGGAAAAATTGGACAGTTCATATTTAATTTCATTCTTTTTTGTGAAAGATTAATCACAGCTTGAAATATATCCCAACGAAGAGAAAACGACTAAACTTTTTGCGCTCAGTATAAATGTACATAGAGAATATCCTTTTTAAGTTTCTGGTGGCCATTAAAGACGCCATCTTTAATTTTCTAAATGGTAATGCGTTACAAGTGTCATCAACCAAATACGTAAATATATGAAGGCCTAAGCTTTTCGAGTATATAAAATAAAAAAAAATCTATAGGCACTAAAACAATATTCATTTTCTGTCGGAATTTAAGTTTCGATCAAAAGTGTTGGGTTTTATAACTGATTCAAACAGCAGTTTTAATTCACAACAGTCAAACTATGCTTGGCCTAATAAAAAGTGTCCCTGGTTACGTTAACCAATTGGACCTCCTGAGAAAATTTGATTAATTATTCGCAGAAATCTAATCCCATGCCTTTGCGGGTTTTGTATTTTTCGAATAAGAGAATCGCATTTGTTTGTTGATTGAAGTCCCCCGAAATTAGCATCTGATCACTTTATTCCATAGCTTTCCTTGAAACAATTGAAGGACATTATTTATACAGTTAACAACATCGTGAAATTGACATTCATCTCGTTCAAAACCATTCCAAATCACTCGCTGAGCGCTCCAATCATTCATTCCAAATACTCACTTAAACTATTCAAAAGCGCTCTAAACCCACTGAAAAAGATAAAATCAACAACATTGTCCATAATAAATAAAGCTGGAAAATCGCAATTTCTCTGACATAGTTCAAAATGTAATCGTCGGATTGGTTCTTGAACAAATAGGAAGCTATCTATAGAAATTGTGTGCACATTTTATTGAAAGGAGGTAATGAATATCGCTAATTTTGTTCATCCTGAACAAAATAAGCGATATTGGATTACCTCCCATTAAACTCACACGAAACTCGCTCCACATACTCATTCGATTTCATATCAAAATCATTTCAAAATCATTCACCTTGACAATTTCAAGATGTGGTGAACTGTATGATGTTACATTTTAAATATTCAAATGTGTTTTAATATATGACCCGTCACACGAATAGGGACCATCTGGGAACTCTATTGAATAGATATAAGAAATGGAGATTGGTTCCATTAGAGGGCAACCTGAACAAGCATGTAAAATTCCTTACCAGGAAGGTAGAATGACCATTTTAGGTTTAGAAAATTAGTCCAGTGCAAAAAAAGTTTGGACCCTAGTCAACCTGCGCAATCAGCACAAACTGGCTAGACTCATTACGCAGTTACTTGAGGCTTCCCTTTCGCTAGACGAGTCACACGTTTCGGACTAATTCAAGTATTTTAAGGCGTTAATATCTAAAGAGACTTGAAAAATAGGTTAATGATCGAGTGCAAAGCACGAGGATGTTACAGTTTGAGGATCCCTGTAAATGAAAACTGCTCATAATACGAGAATGGGCGTAATTATTGCATACAAAAGACTTGAGTATTTTTCAAAACAGATTAAATATAACTCATAAAAAAACATTTAACCTAGCTCGAACCTACTTACATACCGGAAAAAGTAGCGTTTTGCATTGCACCGTCACTTTCGTTTAAAATAGGGCGTTGCTTTGTAAATTTATTAATTTACAAAATCTAACGCGATAACAAGATCAACGTTTCTTGTCAAGCTCTTTATGAATGTAAGACATTGATAGATGCCAGGCATTTTACTGATCAACGTGTATACTCTTCAAATTTTACTCTTAATAAACAGAATGGTTTAAATCTTATTTTGGGGACAAACAAATCTTGAAAAAAAGTTTCAAAGTAAATAACATTCAAGGATTATCATCCCCCGTAATTTTTTTTTTTTTTTTTTTTTTCGTAAACATATGCTTTTAAAGACCCGGAAACGTACATTTTATACAATAATTTGTAATGAGCTTCCTTTTCTATAATCCTGTTGCATTGTGCACAGACGAAATTTATAAGGGCTGAAAGCCCTTATTTCGAAACTTCGAAAAGAATGAAAAAGGACTAGGATTGCAAAACGCCAAAAATGTATTACACCAATGGCAAATGCAAGAAAGCCCAATCAAACGGAAGTCACTCAGGTTGACATTTCCAATTTTCAATTCATTACGTATTCGGTTATCTCTGTTAAACAAAACGAAAAAAATAATAAGATTCTATAATAAGACCGTCAATTTGGGAAGAAAAAAGACCCGAAACTGCAGAGAAGTTATTGACTTTTCCACCCACAAAACGGCGGCTTACAATTGTGTTACGTTGGTTATTTATTTTCGATAACTAAGAATATTCATACTTGTATTTTGTGTTTTTGTTAAATAAATGGTCAAAAAGGTATATATTCTTTATTTCCTCCAAATATGAAGAGCATGATAACAATAGTGATAAACAATATAACATAGTGAAAACTGAAATTGTGGTTTGAAAATGTAAACATGTAATGAGGGGTCTGAGCCAAGCAGTGATTGTGAAGCAAAGAAAGAGAGGATGGATGAGGGAAAGACAGGGAGAGGCACGGACAGACAAAGAAGAAAACTAGTATACAAGAGTTTGTCTATATATGAATTTTATTTTATGCTATTCGCAAACCTCGCAATTTTAGTTCGACCAGAGCTGTAATTACGAGGCCAGCGAACAACATAGATATTTGACAGGAACACGATGTTATCCTGCAATTAATATTGCCATTAATATGCCGGCGCTTGTCCGAAACGAAATGACAAGCATCCGTCTATGGCCATTTTACTATTAAATCTAAATGTGAGGACATATTAGTAGAATTCGCTATTTTGACTCGTCGATTGCATACAAAAATACTGTAATAACAAGTCACAATACCGTATTCGAGTTATAAGCAAAATTACTATCCAGATTCGCTATCGCGACCAATGGTCACCGTACATTTGTACGCAAACTACAGCTCACAACAGCAATCCCGGATTACAACCACTTTATAAAGCGTTTTTTTTTTGTTTTGTTTTTGTTTTTCACTCAATGATTATCTTCATTCACTGTAAGCATAAACGATATGAAACCCAAACTTTGTGTAAGAAATAAACAACAAGTTTGTAAAAAGAGACACAATTGTCTCTCAATACAGAATGAAACTGCAAATTAATTCCAAACAATAATTGAACGAACTCTGTCGAACTGGCAGATAATACAAAATTAACAATGTCAGAGCAAAAAAGCTGCCTAAGTTTTTGAATTAACTCAATGGTGCAATGCCTCACTCGTTCACAGGCTGATAAAATATGTTCCGTAAAGCTCACTTGAATGTCACTCGCGCCGCATCGTGAAAAGAAGAAAAAAGACCCGAAACTGCAGAGAAGTTATTGACTTTTTCACCCACAAAACGGCGGCTTACAATTGTGTTACGTTGGTTATTTATTTTCGATAACTAAGAATATTCATACTTGTATTTTGTGTTTTTGTTAAATAAATGGTCAAAAAGGTGAAAATAGACCGAATCGGAACTCAAAAGACTTTATTAGAGAATTAGATGAGATAAATATTTAGATAAAACAACCGAAATGTTTCTACGAAAAATGAAAAAAAAAAAAAAAAAAAAAAAAAAACTGAAATGTGTTACATAAGCTTAACCCTTTCCTGTTTTACAAAATTTCAGACCTGTCCAAATTCAAAGGTTTTGCAGACGAAAATTTAAAGTGGTTTTAATTTGAAAAATAACCATTCTGTAGGGTAGGAAATAGCGTGGAAAAAGAAGAAATTGCTTGTCAGGAGCAATTTCTTCTTTTTTCACAATGTTTTCTCAATCATAAAATGACAGGCACGTAAAAATCAGAGGTCAAACAGCAAAGGGTTAACGTAACTATGAATCGTTTTGATAGATCACTTTGATACTAGACTTTAGATTTTCAAAATTGTATGCATATGCGGTCAAAATGATTTTTTTTTCCAAAAAGTGAATCTTTTGTTACCTCTTTGTTAAATGTAGTCCACAAACAAAAGGCTTATTTTGACATCAGGGTTAAATCTAAATCAATTTAGCAGAAAACATCAATAAATGTTAAAGCAGGATAGGAAAATTTAGCAATGTTAAGTTTTTAGGTTGAGTTTTGGAGACAGACCGATGGACGGACAGACGGACGGTCAGACGGACAATGGTGAAATACTATACTCCCGATCTTTGATAAGGGGCATAAAATTGAATTAGCTTAACTCAGTTTGTTGCCTTAAAAAGATTCAAGTAAAGTATTTACGCAAAACGACTAAAGGTTCCTAAAATTTTCTCTCATTACATTTCGTTAATTGTTTGAAGAAATTCAATCTCACAAAATTTCAAGGTTTCGTCCTATCGAACTAAATTCTTCAATTTGCTCCATAACTGTGATACTCAGAAATTAGCCAGTCGATTATCTAGGAATTCCCATGGTATGCATGCAGTCATTCGAACTGTGAAAATAAATTGGATTAAATTCATCTGAAACTTTCTGTAGAAATCATTTTGAAAGATTTTTACCTTTTTCCTTCTTGAAATATGAGCGTGTGTGTGATATTTCCAATCAATTTATGTTCGAGTGATAGACAAACATTGGGTAGCTTAGACAGCGAGGCAGTGCGTGATGATTTTACAGTTAAAAACAATGTGAAATTGACACTCGTTCCGATCACAATCATTCTAAATCATTCACTGATCGGTCCATTCTTACATTCAAAACACTCACACAAATCGATCTTCTTTTGAACGCAAAAAAACACACCAAAATTAAACTTTTATTTAACGCATTTCTTTTTAAACTTTAAATTTTCAGTAGGGGGAATGAACATTTGAAAATACTGTCAAGTTTGAGTTGTTATTGACTTTTGGTATGATGAATTTAAAATTTTATTTTGATTTACTATAAGTGTTTTTTTTTTTTTTTTTTTTTCAAAACTGAGCTCTGACGTAGGCGCTGAGTCAATTCCCATAGGTATATCGGGTATGGTAAAAAAGCAAATGATAGGAATTTAATCTGATCCCTTCACTACAATAGTGAAAGTACCAAGCTTATTTTTGTATTTATTCATGTTCTATTTATTCATTTATTATAATTATTATTTTAAATATTACTATTATTATTATTCTCTAATGACATTTAATCTTACAAACAAATTTTACAAAATTAAGCATGTGAAAATGTTAAAACAATAAATCATATTTACTGACTATCGAAAATCGCGTTCTGAAAAACGACGTAGGTGGGACATTTTTTAGTGACTTTTGTTTTTGTCGATAAAGTCACAAATGTTAGGCCGTGAATGAAAAGATTCATATTTTGTGAACAGAAATGAAAATGTATTTTATATTTAAAATTCAATTCAAAACAAGAATCTAAAGATTGAAAGAAAATTGGTGAAAAATAGCATTTCTTTTTTTCAACGTAAAATATGACAGTGGGACATTTTTGAGACTTTTGTATTCTCGCTGTGTTTTTTATTGGCACTTTCAAAAAAATATTTACATCATTCTAATCTATAGAGAAAACGGATTTTGTGATATAAAAATCAGTGTGATGAGTGGACTTAACAGAGAATGGCATAGGCAAGAATCCGTTTCCACTAACATTGTCGTTAAGATGGGACAACTATCTTTTTGAACTTTTTTTTCCGTACGATCTTCGTTTTTTCGACTGAGTTGAAAAACACGTCATTGGTGAAACCAGAAACGTTATTTCTTAGCAAAGATTCACAATCATTATGACGGTCAACGACTAGGTTATAAAAACAACAAAATTAAAGACCTCGACCAGAGAAAAATGTAACGCGTCATGTTTACATCATTTTTGGACGTTCAGAAGGCGAAATCATTTATCAACATTTAACACAATACGGATCTTACCAAATACTCATGATGGTTGTTATTTGATGCAAAGTTTGGTATATATTTTTTCAATGTCCGTCGAAAATTAAGAATTTCATCGTAATGACAAGCAAAAAGTTTCGACGTTTTCGTTAAGTGTCAACAGTACCTTGCGTATCGTCTTATATTTTAAAGACACTTTAAGCCAATGTGGTATTCGAAGCGCTTGGTGAAGGCCCTGGTCAGACTGTGCGACTGCACACGCTGACCCGAATTTTAACTTTTAGCTCTTTTGAAATTGCTCGAAATGTTACCAATAGACTCATATTATCTGTATTTGTAATATTGTAAAAGTAACTTTGAACGAGGGTAGGTGTGAAAAGTATAATGTTGATGAGGATGGTATTCAGCATGGCCATGTTGGCGAAATCGAAATAAAACATAATCACTGGTATACTAAAGTCTAGTACACTCCGCCAATTCAGTTTCATTCAAAAATCCTTAATCACACCAATTTCATGATGTAATCAACTGTACATTAATGTACTTGATATTTCCGAGTTGCCACTCGAGGTCATAACTGAATATTAAAGTTTCAATTATGGTAATGTGATGATACGATACAAAATAGATGTAGATACAGTGTATCTCCTTCAGATATAGCCAACAGTGTTCAATTGTTAATTGATTATTTATTCAATTTGTCATACCAAAAGCCCCGGATTTTCAGACTGTATTACATACCCTCTCATTAGTTTCTTGCGGTCAATTAACTCAAATTGCTTTGTTTCTTACTTACAAATGGTAACGCCATAGCACTATACTGGATGTATTGATATATAGATATAGACTGATTGTAGACATAGTATAAAATGTCAAATTCGTCAACTATTGCAATAAGTTACTTGCCAATAAGGGACTTTAATGAATTGTGTCGCTTGAAGTAGACGTACACAAACTTACTTTTCTCTTTATCCTGGTGTTATTTGAATAAGTCGTCTATGGGAATCTCAGGGGTATCTTTGGAAACATTAAGAGAGCATATTATATGGCTTTAAAGCGCACACCCTTCACGTACCCTAAATTCCGTCTAAGTAAACAGCCTCGTGAAATTGACAAATAGAATGATTTTGAAATTATTTTGAAATAAAACTGAATGACTGCGATGAGTGAGTTTTGAAAGAAATTTCAGGATGAACAAAATTATCAACATTAATTTTATTACCTCCCTTTAAAAATATGCATGTACGTTCTATAAAAAGTTTCTTATGTATACAAGAACAAATCGGACATTTACAATGTCAATTAATTCGGTGAAATCGCGATGTTTTTCTAGCTATCATTATTTTGAATGTAGTTGTTGATCTTATGTTTTAAGGCATTTTGGAGCGTTTTTGAATGTTTTGATAGAGTGTTTGAAATGAATGAATGGATGGTTGTGTGAGCGATTTAGAATGCTCTTGGTTATGATGAATGCCAATTTCATGATGTTGTTAACTGTACGAAGTCGCCTCACTAAGTAGCACCTTCCATACACCTTTTATGAAGGTAGATAATATGTAGAACACACTTAGAAACTATCCCCGATTATATTCCTTTGGGAACAATGTTTGAAAACCTTTCACTATGCCAAAGCGAATTCTTGTCATCTGGATCGTGTTTATCGCGGAAGCAGATTTAATACGATATCGATACGTAAATTTGAAAAGAGCCAAGCTATGGAATACGGCGGCCTAGATGTGCTTTGGTAACAGATAAAACAACTTGAAGATCGGCCTCAAATGATGTTGTCAAGAGGCATTTTTTTTGAATGCACAACGAATGCACCAAAATGACATCATTAAAAAATCTTACTTTTAAATCACACGCATTTTAAATAGGAATAAAATACATACATCATACGCGTTTTGCGCAATACATTTCGACGTACAATGTATGTCGACTTGCCATATATTTTGCATGCGTTTTACAGCTGCTTTCTTGAGAGTTGACATGTCAAATCATTTAAATCTACATCAAAAACTAAGTATTGAGATTCCGCTCATGTTCTTAACTTGTACATTCCATCGTCACCGAACGTTTAATGTTTTAAAGTTCACGAATATCTGATAGAACCCTCGTATATCTTTTGATTCTGGGCGGTAAGTAATGATCACATGAACATAATCAATAATATATTTCTTCTATGCTCATTTGCATTTTCATATTGTGATTCACCAAAAGATGTCAACGTTCGTACTATGCATATTTCCAATTTCGTGGGTCGATCTTAAAGACTTTGCCGGGAAAACTCAAGGTTTCTGTTAGGACAAACACGTTTGTAATTACTCTCTATTATCGCGAGACAAATAAAATGGAGCGAATAAACCTCATAAATGTTGTAATGGGGGTTGACGGGGTTACATTAGGCTTTTATTAAATTCCCTCTACGGTTATAGCCTCCTATTTCGAAGAACTCAACTTAGACATAAAACAAAGCAAGTCTCGGTCAACATTATCTAACGTTATACAGTTAGTAACATCTTGAAATCGACAAAAATAAATGAAATTGGGATGGTTTTAGTAACGAAATTGAACGAGCGAGACAAGTTAGTTTTATGTGAAGTTAAAAGGGTATTTCAATATAGCTAATTTTGTACAAGATGAACAAATTCGCGATAACTATTAACTTACTTTTATAAAATATGCATACAAGATCTATAAATAGCTTTACATTTCTTCATGAATCAATCAGATGCTTATAATTCAATTATGTCAGTAAAATCACGATTTATTTCTTCTATATTTATTTTGAATTCAGTTGTTGATCTTATCTTTTTAAGTAAGTTTCAAGTGTTTTTTGAGTGAGTGTTTAGAAAGGATTATTAGAACGGTGAGTGAGCGATTTTGAATGGTTTTAATCAAGATCACTGTCAATTGCACGAAGTTGTTAACTGTATTTCCAACTTCATGGATCGATCTTGAGGACTTCGACGGGAAAACTCAGGGTTTCTGTTAAGACAAACACGTTTGTAATTACTCTATTATCGCGAGACAAATAAAATGGAACGAATAAACCTCATAAATGTTGTAATGGGGGTTGACGAGGTAATAGCTAAACGCTATTAATTGAAAATTAAACAATTTAGTCTTTGTCCTACTTTATCATCAAATCAGAATGCTGGATTTTTGAAATTTTGATGGTTTATTTTCCATAAACTACACAGCTTAGGTTTATTTTGATAATTATTTCATTTTAACGTCAAGGTTTATTTGTTATTCCACGCATGCGTACAAACTAAACTCTACCCCCTAATTAATATGCAACGAGCACATGAAAAGTACAGGAGAAAAACGTAATCCACGTGCATATGTTGCATTCCCCACATTCTACACTGATTTGGACCTGGTTGGGCGTGACATGGCCTGACGATTATGTTTGCATGTGGTTTAACCCCGATTTCAACCTTATTACAGTTATATCGCAATGACTGGTGTACCTACCCATGGTTCGGTCGCTTACCAAACGTTTATGACCATAACCGTTAGATTTCCGTGCCATATTTTCAAAATAGATATAAAAGGTTTAGATAAATTATAAAAAAAGTAACAATTTATCTTTCAAAGGAAAGTTATTGCTAGTCTGTAATCGCAAGGTTTACTCACTACATGTATTTTCATTATTAGAGTGAAGGGATCAGGTTAAAATCCTATCATATGATGCTTAGATATACCCTATATACCAATGGTAATGGACTCGACACCTACGTCAGAGCTCAGTATTGAAATACACCTACAGTAGATCTTTCTCAGACGATGACCGTATTTGAGTTGGTGTTATATATGAACAAATTTGTTGATTAACAATTACTGGACATTTTATCAAATTTGATGTATACAATCTTTTAATGACATCTGATACCGTAAATCGTTTATACTTGCGAAAGTTATTATAATACAGAGTGGACACATATCGTGTGTTAGTTCATCTACAGAACGGAGGTGATTGTCGGGTGAAGAAAAACAAACAATACTGCATCTTTTATCATCGGTATAGTCCGTTTGACTTCTATATGGACCAACATTTCGCAAAAAATCTCAGAATTGAATTAACGAAACATCTTTTTTTTCTTGTCATATATTTTCCATCTAATACCATGACGAATCTTGTTTTTCAGAATTTTTTAATGAAAAATAATGATTTTGTCCGTCCGTCTACATGTTAACTTCCAGTCTTTCATACCTTCTCGTGTCTGTAATAAACGGAACAGCGACTTGCCCAACCAAAAATAGTTCTGATTTGCAAAAGGGCCGAGTCAAAAGTGTAATATTTTAAGTGAGTCGTTTTGGTAAAAAATCGAGTATTTTTATAAAATTAATTTGGTCGAAGATTTTTCCTTGGGATATAAAATTTGAGTGTATTTTCTTTTTGTTTAAAAACCGTTTACCCAGATAAATTATAATTGTTGTTATCTATTTTGAGACGAACCCCATTTTCACACATTTAGACCAATCAAAAAGCATTATTTAACGAAGTCGTTGTGAATTTCACGAGGAAAACTAGATAAGCAGGCGAGTAATAACGGTACAAATCACGGGATATTTAAGTTTAAGATGTCCTGACCGTCGATATGCTAATTAGCACGTCCAAATAAGGAAGAATTGACATTTCTTCTGTCAAATGTTTAGTATAAAACCACGTGTTTTTTACTATTGTTTACATCTTGTTACAGCCTAAACAGCCCTCTTCACCCCTCGTATTTAAGAGCGGAAAATGTGAAAATATCAACATTAACTAGATAGACAAAATCATTATTTTGAAATCATTTTATTTTCAAACAAGAGCTGTCACTGTAAGATGACAATGCCCCCGACACCGCTTTGATTTAGAAGTTATGGCCAATGTTAAAGTTTTTGGACGGAATGACGGACGGACGGACAGACGGACGGACGGACAGACGGACGGACAGACGGACGGACGGACAAGTCAAATTTATGATGCCTCCCTATCGGGGGCATAAAAATATTTTTTGGAATGGTATTAAGCTGAAATTAAGATTTTACCACATACAAAATGCTAATTCAAACTCCATTTTATGCAATTGATGAAAAGGTCGGTCCATATAGAAGTCAAACGGACTAAAATAGATTTTTAGAAAGCCTCGGTATTATTTATCTAAAATGAACTGGCACTCATTAACTTCCGTTATTGCTCGAGTATTCCCGTAGCGTAACTCAATTTCGTTTCACCTTTTAACTTATATTATTTCGCATACTCTTAAATAGGCGCGATAGAACAGTGGTCACAGACGCCTTCCCGTACTCCGATAACTTGTTGGATCGAGTTCAATTCCCGACAGAGACACATCTTTTAATCATTGTGATTATCAATTACATAATGATTTTTTTCGTGCTTTTTTGTTGTATTTTTTAATTCGCTCGCCTACTCCCTTACATCATTCAATTTTGGTTGTTTGCAATAACCAAGATTACTGTATTCTGATCGGGACAAAGATTTGTTTCATACCTCAATGAAAAAAAACACATAATAAATTGTTAGTAAGCTTGTACCAAAAAGCAGTCCCATCAAAGATCTCATTTGCTTTATGATATTGAATTATAAGATATCATCGGAAGAGAATAGAGTAAAACAGAAATTCGATTGACGTGTTCTAAACCTAGTATATGTTTTTAATTTCATACCGTCATTGATTTAAAAATGCCTCTTCATCTCTTAAATATAGATCCAGATACATTTCAAAATCTAAAATTATTTTCAGTAATTTTCAGTGATTTATTGACAGGACTTTGCAATGGTCAAATTGAGGCTGACGGAAAGACTGTGCCGAATACCAATAGTCTTTTGCAACACTGTTAAAAAAAAAATCAAAATCTGTACTCAAAAAAGTGTAGGCCTATACAGAAATAGAAATATTTCTGGTCATGGTCCGATTTGAACTCGTGACCTCTCGATTATGGGAACGCACCCTAACCACCACCGCTAAATTTTCGTATGTACTATGAGCTGTGATACATATTCTTAGCTCTTAACCTCGCGAGTATAAGTCTATATTAAGAAACATATTTACCGACTATCAATAGGGGTCAAAAGGAATATTTAATGAGTGCCAGGTCATTGTAGATAAATAATACTTACGTGCATATACCAACAACACCATATTTGGAAAGAGGGGGCGTTCACTTTTAATAAATTCAACCGGCTTATTCCGTGTAAATCGAGCGAAATGCTGTCAATAATATTAAGCGCGGGAAAAAGACTAAGTCAGTTAAACGCTAATAATTGAAAATTAAACGATTTAAACAGCCTCAGTCGGTCGCTACGCTCCCTCCTGTCGGCCGTTTAAACCGTTTAATTTTCAATTATTAGCGTTTAACTATTACTTAAACAGCCGAAAGGAGGGAGCGAAGCGACCGACTGAGGCTGTTTAAAGCGTTTAATTTTCAATTATTAGCGTTTAACTGACTTATTCTTTTTCCCGCGCTTAATGTAATGGACAAAATATTGCACGATTTAAACGGAATAAGCCGGAAACATTTACTAAAATCAAACGCCTTTCTTTCCAAATATGGAATTGTATAAATATGCACGTGAATATCGAGGCTTGTTAAGGAGCCATTAAGGAGCCATAAAAGATGATAATATATAAAAGATAGTTTGGCTTTATTGAGCTGTCAATGAACTTCGTTCTTTATATGAACGAAAATCTGAAAATTTTCCACTCTTTATTACACGTGCTACAAAATATGTCGCATTTTAAGAGAAGTCAAGTTCGACTCAAATAAATCAAGGTATAATTTCAATTCATGACTGGTCATTGCCAGATTATACTAATTTGTTTAACAAAATGTTACATTTGTTCATCTAGAGCCGCTATCTCTCACCAATGGGTTGATAACCGTAGACCTATGTGAGATAGCAGCTGGAGGTAAGTATTGGTGAGAGAAATACAAGGTATCCATTGTTAGGTGCTCCAGTCGCCGCGATATAACTGAAAAAATGTTGAAAGCGGTGTTAAAGTCCAATCAATGTATCAATCAACCAATCAATTTCGAGCCGCTATAACATGAAGAGAGGTACGGCGAAATTAAGACTCGAGGAAGAAATGAACACAGGAAAATTCGTTAAAATAAATTATATGAAAGAAGGTAAAATTATATATTTTTTTTAAACTGATCTTTAAGTGTTAATCGGTAAGCGTCCATTTTCTCTCTTTTTTTAAATAAATGAACAGTTACAAAAAGTAGTCGTTGTGAAATAAGAGGTTCGACAGGCTAGAGCTAACCCTGTCGGGTTAAAATCAGCACAGAATATCCTTTCAAAAACATGTGCACGTGTATCATGATTTTCCCATCATCTTTTTACAAGTGCTCGTTGCATATAAATGAGGGGGTAGAATTTAGTCGGTACGCATGCGTGATATATCAGATAAACTTCGATGTTTAAATGAAATAATGACCAAAATAAACCTTGTCTGAATACTTTATGGAATATAAACCTTGAAAAATTTTGAAAATCCAGCCTTTTGATTGGATTAAAAAGTAGGACAAAGACTAAGTTACATTATTGAATTCCCAATATTGCTATAGACTTCTGTTACTAAGAACTCAATTTCGACGTAAAACACAGCGAATCTTGATCAACGTTTTCTTACGATATATAGACCCAGACCGGTTTTAAATGAAAATCTTACATCCCGTACAACTCGTACTGGACCTCCTTGTGATTTGTAAGCAATACATCAAGAATGCTACATATATTGTTAATTGATAATTATGCCAGTAATTGATATACAAGACTTGCCAAAATGAACTTATGCATCTTTTACCAGTATCACGGATGCCTACCTATGTCGTATTGTACACAGAAAGAAAATTGGTCGTCTGAATTTTTTCGACAAATGACAAAAACTTCAAACAGATGTCGACATCCATGTTCTTGGAAATAGATTACGAGGGGTGTTCCAGAAGTTCGTGGACTGACGTCATATCTCAAACACTGCTGCTAGTATGAAATTACAAATTGTATCATCCTATAGAGTTATTTGATTTTTCGAACTTAATTGTTCATTTTGTTTTGAAGAAATGCTTAACTAAGTGTCAGTGCAAATGTTTTCGATCCTCTGCTCTCACCTAGATTCAATTTATGTAAGTCGGAAAATGCAACTCGACGTTGTTCAGGTGGTTTAGTCAACTGCCACCATTGTCAGTCAGGACATTTTATTCGAGCAACGCAAGTGTTTCAACCGATTAGGTTTTCTGAAAATACCACTGTATCAGTATTGAAAAAGTGAGCAAATCTGAAAAGTTTATATGACTGTTGGGTCATATTTTTGGTGTTAATTTAGATATTAAGTATGGAAATTAGTCCGTGATCCGCTTGAAGTTATGCATGTCTCCATGGCAACGCCTGCTGGGCGTGTTTTGTAAATTCATGAGACAATAATATTGTACATTAGCCCCTTACTGTTTAAAATTCATTGTGTGCAAATTTCATTAATTTATGTTGAACAGTTTTCGAGATATTTAGAAAGTCCACGAACTTCTAGAACACCACTCGTATATGTTCATTTAAGCAAGTCTTGAAGAATACAAATATTTGGTAATAATATCGAGGTATTTATGGACAAGTTGCTGATTTGAATACGTCTTTCGAGACTAGTATATATCTTCATTACTACTTGTCGTCGTAATTTGGACAACTTTCTGATTTGAATACGCCTTTGGAGACAAATATATGTCTTCACTAGGGGGTACATATACGCTTCCGTATAAATTTCCTTCTTTCACATTTGCAAGTGTTGATACGTGAATAAAGACAAAGCATCATGTATGATGATGTAAAGAAATCGTTATCACAAGTTTCTGGGATGGCGCTTGTAATGAAGGATCTGTTCTTGACTATGCCGCCACCATAGCGCAGTTGGTTAGGCTTATGATTTCAAATCTGGAAGTCTTGGGTTCGATTTCCGGTGGCGGCAAATATCCTTTCCGACGTTTGTCTCTCACTATAGGTAGATAATCGTAAACCTATGTGAGATAACAGTCGGAGACCAGGAAAGGGTGTAATGGTAGTACAGGTAAAAGAAATACCAGGAATCGTTTGTTAGGTGCTCCGGCCGCCGCGATATAACTGCGAAATTGTTGAAATCGGCGTAAAACCCATTCAAACAAACTGTTCTTGACTATCCGCTTAACACGGATATTCGATTTCGAAACAGCCATATTTGTGTTTAACATACTCTCTAATATTTTGCATGTGCCAATAGCAAATAATCTGGCCAGCCTGTGCATCCGCACAGTCTGACCCGTGTCTTCACTTTAGATAGATATTGCTTTAAACGCATTTTTAGAGGGTCATCCGATATCCTTTTTGCAAATCGTGTTATTGCTAGGCAGCTCAAAGTAAGTTTTCGTGCGTACGTTACATTGTTAAGAATATACGCACATGCTAAACTACAATATATAATGACCAGTTGAACTCGTATTGGCTGCTTGATACGGGAACCTATAAAAAGAAGTAAATCGATCGATAAATACTTGATCATATTTTGTGTCAAATCACTTCGAAAAGAACGTATAGGAAACGATGAAAAAGTATGATGATGAAGTTTATATATAATTTAAAAAAAAATCTTATGGCTTAGAGTTTGTAAATATACAATGTGAGAAGAGCTTCAAAATTTACAAAAGGCCAGATATTCAATGACCGAGTTAAGCGTTAAAATCTAAAAAAGCAAATCTCCTATTTTCCGTCTTTGTCTGTTGCATTTGAAATCTGATCCATTAATGAAGATTGGCCCTAATCGTTTTTGTCACTTTCTAATATGAAGTCTCTGTGGGATCGACTCTGATAAAAAGGTCAATGTTCAACACGGAATGGAAGGCTTAATCAGATAAAAACGAGTTGCCAACTCTTTTACAAGCACGGCAAAGTTCCTTCTAGAACAAGGATGGTTTAACTTAGAAATATCTACTTACATCGCAACATATAATGTTTTTCTGTGGTTCTGTGTTTTCTTCGCTTAACAGAATTCTCGTTTCCTTCAATAAGAGAGGCTGAGTGATTGTCATTGTTCATACATCACTCATCATTCGAATACCGTTTCTAAAGCTAGATTGTCCACTCATGATCCAACAATAAAAACCAAACTACACCACCACCTAAACAAAGTTGTCAGACCGATCACAGAAGTGAAACGTCAGATGATACAGTTAAAAACAACGTAAAATTGAAAAGGTTAATGATTTTGGATTGAAACTGAATGACTGTGGTGAGTGAGTTTTGAGTGAAATTTACGGGAGGTAATCCAATATTGCTATTTTTGTTCAGGATGAACAAAATAAGCAATATTTATTACCTCCCTTTAAAAAACAGCGTACGTACAATGTTCTATAAATAGCTTTATTTTTTTGTCAAGAACCAATCAGATACTTACAATTTCAATTTATGCAGTGAAATTGTGATTTTTTTCGAGCTACATGTATATTCATTTTGAATGTAGTTGTTGATCTTATCTTTTAAGTCATTTTAGAGCGTTTTTGAATGGTTTGAGTTAGTGTGTAGAATGAATACATGGATCGCTGAGTGAGCGACTTAGACGATACTCTACATACATGCTGAATTTTTTAAGGCTCGCGTGCCAATTCGTTTTATTTTTTCCGATTGGATATTTTTTTTAATAAAAACATTTTATATTATCAATCACGGATAGTAGACGAATCAAACAGGTCGAAATACAACATAAATTATGTACAATTTGAACTTTGGAATAATATTAAGATTGATCTGTTTTAACAGTTTTCCAGTTATCAGAGCCGTTTTATACTCTTTAATTCCTCTATTACAGAGATTTAATTATAACATAAATAATAATTATAGTGATAACAAATGTGAAGAAAGAAAGTATATGTAGACAAAAATAATAAAGGTTGACAGTCCTTGTTTTTTTCCCAAGAAACTTCTATAGAAATTGAAAAAGGACTAGGATTGTCAATCGACAAAAAATTGTATTACACAAACGGCAAATGAAAGAAAGCCCAATCAAACAGAAGTCACTCAGGTTGACATTTCCAATTTTCAATTCATTACGTATTCGGTTATCTCTGTAAAACAAAATGAAAAAAAAATAATAAGATTCTGTAATAAGACCGTCAAGTTGGGAAGAAGAAAGACCCGAAACTTCAGAGAAGTTATTGACATTTTTCACCTACAAGACGGCTTACAAATGTATTACGTTGGTTATTAATTTTCGATAACTTAGAATATTCATATTTGTATTTTGTGTTTTTGTTAAACAAATGGTCAAATAGGCGAAAATAGACCGAATCGGAACTCCCAAGAATTTATTAGAGAATTAAATGTGATAGATATTTAGATAAAACAAACGAAATGTTTCTACGAAAAAAAGGCAACTGAAATGTGTTACATAAGATTAAACGTTACTCTGAATCGTTTCGGTAGATAACTTGGCTCAATGCTAGAGCAGGAAAATTTTTTTAGCAATGTCAGGTTTTTGTGTAGAGTTTTGCACACAGACCGATGGAAGGACAGACGGACGGCCAGACGGCCAACGGTAAAATAATATACCCCCGATCTTTCGATGCGGGGCATAAAATTGAATTAACTTAAATCAGTCTGTTGCCTTTAAAAGATTCAAGTAAAGTATTTACGTAAAACGACGAAAGGTTCCTAAAATTTTCTCTCATACATTTCGTTAATTGTTTGAAGAAATTAAATCTCACAAAATTTCAAGGTTTCGTCCTATCCTATTGTTAAGTCAACATACCATTTTCAACATTGTAACTCAATATTTACATCTCTTTTATTTTGAATCAATGCAGGCTACCTGCCTTTAAAAATCTTCTGTCTAAAAACTGGTGGCGCTTAACTTCTTGTTCTGAGTATATATAGATATAGATGTCGGAATTTAAGTTTTGATCAAAAGTTTCATTACTCATTCTTACAGCAGTTTTAATTAATTAAGCTTGACCTTAGGAACAGAGTCCCTGGTTACGTTAATCAATGGGACGTCCTGATAAATTTTGATTAATTATTTGCAGAAATCTAATCCCATGCTATTGCGGGTTTTGTATTTTCGAATAACAGAATCGCATTTGTTTGTTAATTGAAGTCCCCCGAAATTAGCATCTGATCACATTAATCCTTAATCATCCTGGAACAATTGGAGGACAAAATTTTTATGATGATACATTTAAGATATTCACATATGAGCCTATGCGTGAGAGCCTATGCGTGAGCTTTCCAACATTTTCAAATGTACGCAAAGTAAATGCTCTAGCCAGTCTGTGTATCCGCACAGTCTGACTAGAGTCTTCTCTTAGCTATTTGTAGATAGATAAGGTCCCTAAGTATCTGTAGACAATCCGACAATCTTCTAGTTAAAATATGTAACTCCATGGGCTGCTAAATGTTTGCTCCTCTCGCTAATATCAAATTGTTGGAAATGTCACGGACATGCTCATATGTTTTAATATATAACCCGTCACACGAATATGGGCCTTCTAGGAACTCTGTAAAATTGATATTAGAAATGGAGATTGGTTCCAGTAGCAGGCAACCGAAATAAGCATGTAAAAAATTCCTTATCCAGGAAGGTAGAATGACAATTAGCCCAGTGCATAAAAGTTTCGACCCTAGTCAAACTACACAATCCACACAAACTGACGAGTGGACACGTTACGGACTTCCCCGAGGCTTCCCTTTTGCTTGTCGGGTCACACATTTCGGACAAAGTCACGTATTTGAGGGCGTTTATACTTACAGAGACCTGAAAATTAGTATCACACCCGAGAGCAAAGCATGGGGGCATTAGAGTTTGAGGGTCTCTACAAATGTGAACGGCTAAAAATACGCGAACGGGCGTTATTATTGCATACAAAAGACTTGAGTATTTATTAAATCAGATTTGATGTAACTTATAAAAAAAACATTTAGCCTAGCTCGAACCTACTTATACACCGGAAAAAAGTTGCGTTTTGCATTGAACCGTCACTTTCGTTTGAATAAGCGTTGCTTTGTAAATTTATAAACACACAAAATCTAACGCGGTAACAAGATCAGCGTTTCTTGTCACACTTTTTATGAATGTTAGACATTGATAGATTCCGGGCATTTTACTAATTAATGTGTATACAGGATCGAGGATATAAAAGTGAAAAAAGACGGGCAATAATGACAGTAAATTTACTGGTAAATCCACGTTTTCTCCTCGTTAACGCCCGGTTTTTTCCGTTATCGTACCGGAAACGTACATTTTTTGTAATAATATGTAATACGCTTCCTTTTCTATAATCGTGTGACATTGTGCACAGACAAAAAATACAAAGGATGACAGTCCTTATTTTTTGCCAAGAAATTTCTATAAGAATAAAAAAAAGGACTGGGATTGTAAAACGACAAAAAATGAATTACACCAATGGCAAATGAAAGAAAGCCCAATCAAACGGAAGTCACTCAGGTTGACATTTCCAATTTTCAATTCATTATGTATTCGGTTATCTCTGTAAAACAAAAGGAAAAAATAATAAGATTCTATAATAAGACCGTCAAGTTGGGAAGGAAAAAGACCCGAAACTGCAAAGAAGTTATTGACATTTTTCACCTACAAGACGGCTTTCAAATGTGTTACGTTGGTTATTAATATCGATAACTAAGAATATTCATACTTGAATTGTGTGTTTCTGTCAACCAAATTGTCAAAAAGGCGAAAATAGACTGAATCGGAACTCCCTTGAATTTATTAGAAAGTAAGATACATGTATGATAAATATTTAGATAAAACAAACAAAATATTTGTACGAAAAATAAAAAAAAAGCAAATGAAATCTGATCAACATAAGATTAAACGTTACTCTGAATCGTTTTGATAGATCACTTTGACACTAGACTTAAGATTTTCAAAATTGTATGTATACAGTTGACAAAATCGTGAAATTTACAAAATGAATGATTTGGGATTGATTTAGGAATGAAACTGAAGGAATGTGTGGAGCGAGTTTTGAGTGAATTTAATGGGAGGTAACCAAATATCGCAAATTTTGTTCATGATGAACAAAATTTGCGATATTGATTACCTCCCTTTAATAAAAATACATAAATGTTCTACAAATAGGTTCCAATTTTTCAAGATCTAATCAGACGTTTTAAATTTCAATTAATTCAGTGAAATCCAGAATTTTTTCCCAGCTATTCTTTATTTTGAACGAAGTATTTGTTACATGTATTTCATTGAGTTTGGAGCGTTTTTGAATGGTTTGAGTGAGTGTTTTGAACGAGTGAATGGAGCGCCGAGTGAGCGATTAAGAATGATTTTGATTGAGATGAATGTCAATTTTACGATGTAACTAACTGTAAGGCGTTAAATGTTTTTTTTTTTTTTTTTTTTTTTTTGCTTTTTTTCACATTGCGACCCACAAACAAAGGGCTTATTTTGACATCAACATCAGGGTTAAATTTATATCTAGAAAATTTAGCAATGTTTAGTTTTTAGGTTGAGTTTTACATACTGACTGATGGACGGACAGACCTACGGTCAGACGGACAATGGTAAAATAGTATACCCCGATCTTTCGATGTGGGACATAGAATTGAATTAACTTAACTCAGTATGTTGCCTTAAAAAGATTAAAGTAAAGTATTTCGAAAGGTTCCTAAGATTTTCCCTCATTACATTTCGTTAATTGTTTGAAGAAATTCAATCTCACAAAATTTCAAGGTTTCGTCCTATCGAATTAAATTCTTCAATTTGCTCCATAACTGTGATACTCAGAAATTAGGCAGTCGATTATCTAGGAATTCCCATGGTATGCATGCAGTCATTCGAACTGTGAAAATAAATTGGATTAAATTCATCTGAAACTTTCTGCAGAAATCATTTTGAAACATTTTTACATTTCCCTTCTTGAAATATGAGCCTGTGTGTGACATTTCCAACAAATTTATTTGCGAGTGATCGACAAACATTGACCAGCCTAGACAGGGAGGCAGTGCGTGATAATCATATTCCTCAGAGCTTACGATAGAGGGGGTAATTTGGATTTTAAAGCTAATTAAATCAATTACACTTGCACAAATCCTATATTGTGGGTACTGATTGATGAAACGATTCAAATGAGTATCAATGAAGAATAAAGATTTTATACCGGCATTACCCCTTCCTTTCTATTCTGATTCCATAGACGTTACGCAATATACTGCTGACCCCTTGCGTTACAAATAGTTTTGACGTCGACGTAGCGTCTTTACTTAGGCCTATTTATTCTTGCGCATACATCTGCGAATGGTTTATTTCTTTAATTCAGATGCTTCTACTTAACCGATAATCGTCGAAAGATCAAAATGGAAAAAGTGTAGAGATTGTATTGCTCTAAATGGGCACAGATTCCTGAAGATTTGATCACATATAAAATGATAGAATGCAGAGGAATGATTTATGTAATTTGAAATACTAATTCAATGTAATTTAATACGGCGACAACACAATATTTGAGGGATATGAATAGTTTTGTCATGTGTGGCACTTTATCTTCTTTTGAACGCAAAAAAACACACCAAAATTTAACTTTAATTCAACGCATTTCTTTTTAAACTTAAAATTTTCAGTAGAGGGATTGAACATTTGATGCAAAGTTTGGTATGTATTTTTTTAATGGCCGTCGAAAATTAAGAATTTCATCGCAATGACAAGCAATAAGTTTCGACGTATTCGGAAAGTGTCAACAGTATCTTGCGTATCGTCTTATTTTCTAAAAACACTTTAAGACCAATGTGTACCTACGAAGCGCTTGGTGAAGGCCCTGGTCGGACTGTGCAACTGCACAGGCTGATCCTACTCTTAATTTTGAGCTCTTGGGAAATTGTTGGAAATGTCATCCATAGACTCATATTATCTGAACTTGTAATATTGTAAAAATTACATTGAACGAGGGTAGGTGTGTAAAGTATAATGTTGATGAGGATGGTAATCAGCATGGCCATTTTGGCGAAATCGAAATAAAACATAATCACTGATATACTTAAGTCTAGTACACTCCGCCAATTCAGTTTTATTCCAAAATCCTTAATCACACCAATTTCATGAAATAATCAACATTCATGTACTTTCTAAGTTGCCACTCGAAGACTCTACGAAATATGCTTTAGATTGATTAACGCTACAAGAATAACTGAATATTAAAGTTTTAATTATGGTAATGTGATGATACGATGCAAAGTAGATGTAGATCCAATGTATCTCCTTCAGATATAGCCAACAGTGTTCAATTAACAATTGGCATACCAAAAACCCCGGATTTTCAGACTGTATTACATTCTCTCTTATTAGTTTTTTACGGTCAAGTAACTCAAATTGCTTTGTTTCTTACTTACAATTGGTAACGCCATAGCACTATACTGGGTGTATTGATATATGGATATAGACTGATTGTAGACATAGTAAAAAATGTCAAATTCGTCAACTATTGCAATAAGTTACTGGCCAATAAGGGACTTTAATGTCTCGTGTCGCTCTTAGTAGATGTACACAAACTTACTTTTCTCTTTATCCTGGTGTTATTTGAATAAGTCGTCTATGGGAATCTCGGGGGTATCTTTGGAAACATTATGAGAGCATATTATATGGCTTTTAAGCGCACACCCTTCACGTACCCTAAAACCCGTCTAAGTAAACGGCCTCGTGAAATTGACAAATAGAATGATTTTGAAATTATTTTGAAATAAAACTGAATGACTGCGATGAGTGAGTTTTGAAAAAAAAATTCAGGATGAACAAAATTATCAACATTTATTACCTCCCTTTAAAAATATGCATGTACGTTCTATAAATAGCTTCATATATCTACAAGAACTAATCGAACATTTAAAATGTCAATTAATTCAGTGAAATCGCGATGTTTTTCTAGCTATTATTATTTTGAATGTAGTTGTTGATCTTATGTTTTTAGGCATTTTGGAGCGTTTTTGAATGTTTTGATTGAGTGTTTGAAAGGAATGAATGGATCGCTGTGTGAGCGATTTAGAATGCTTTTGGTTATGATGAATGTCGATTTCACGATGTTGTAAACTGTACGAAGTCGCCTCACTAAGTAGCACCTTCCATACATCTTTTATGAAGGCAGATAATATGTAGAACACACAGAAACTATCCCCGATCTTATTCCTTTGAGAACAATGTTTGAAAACCTTTCCCTATGCCGAAGCGTAATTCTTGTCATCTGGATCCTATTTATCGCGGAAGCAGATTTAATACGATATCGATACGTAAATTTGAAAAGAGCCAAGCTATGGAATACGGCGGCCTAGATGTGCTTTGGTAACAGATAAAACAATTTGAAGATCGGCCTCAAATAAGTCATGATGTTGTCAAGAGACATTTATTTAAATGCACAACGAATGCACCAAAATGACATCATTAAACAATCTTACTTAAAATTAAATCATACGCATTTTGAATAGGAAGAAAATACATACATCATACGCGTTTTGCGCAATACATTTCGACGTATGTCGACTTGCCAAACATTTTGCATGTCAAATCATTTAAATCTGTATCAAAAACTAAGTATTGAGATTCCGCTCATGTTCTTAACTAGTACATTCCATCGTAACCGAACGTTTAATTGTTTTAAAGATCACGAATATCTGATAGAACCCTCGTATATCTTTTGTTTCTGGGTGGTAAGTAATGATCACATGCGCATAATCAATAGTGTATTTCTTCTATGCGCCTTCACTCATTTGCATTATCAAATTGTGATTCACCAAAAGATGTCAACGTTCGTACTATGCATATTTCCAATTTCGTGGATCGATCTTAAAGACTTCGCCGGGAAAACTAGGGGTTTCTGTTAAGACAAACACGTTTGTAATTACTCCCTATTATCACGAGACAAATAAAACGGAGCGAATAAACCTCATAAATGTTGTAATGGGGGTTGACGAGGTTACATTAGGCTTTGTATTGAATTCCCTCTATGGCTATAGACTCCTATTACCAAGAACTCAACTTCGACGTAAAACACATCGAGTCTTGATCAACGTTTTCTAACGTTATATAGACCGGTTTTATTAGCCAAAACTCGATATAAATGAAAATCTTACAACCCGTAGAACTCGTACTGGACTTCCTTGTGATTTGTAAGCAATACATCAAGAATGTTACATATATTGTTAATTGATAAATATGCCACTGATTGATATACAAGACTTGCCCAAATCAACTCATGCATCTTTTACCAATAACACGGATGTCTACATTTTTATGTCGTATTGTACACAGAAAGAAAAATAGTTGTCTGAATTTTAACGACAAGGAACAAGACGTCAAACAGATGTCGACATCCATGTTCTTGGAAATGGAAGTTTATGTTAATTGAAGCAAGTCTTGAAGAATACAGATATTTGGTAAAAAATGCCAAGGTATTTATGGACTAATTTGGAAATCTTGCTGATTTGAATACGACTAGTTTATATCTTCATTACCACCTGTCATCGTTATTTGGACAATTTTCTGATTTGAATACGTCTTTGGAAACTTGTATATGTCTTCAGCTGTGTATGTGTGTTTTGTGGGGGGGGGGGGGGGGGTGTTACATATACGCTTCGGTAAGCATCCGTATAAATTTCCTTATTTCACATTTGCAAGCTTGAAACGTGAAAAAAGACAGAGCATCATGTATGATGACGTGAAGAAATTGTTATCACAAGTTTCTGGGATGGCGCTTGTAATGAAGGAATTGTTCTTGACTATCCCCTATACATGGGTATTGGATTGAGAAACTGCCACATTTGTGTTTGATTTATATGAGCAAATGCGTGACATTCTGATAATTTGCATGTGTCAATAGCAAAGAATCTGGCCAGCCTGTGCATCCGCACAGTCTGACCCGTGTCTTTACGTTGTGTCTTTAGATAGATATGGTTTTAAACACATTTTTAGACGGTCATCCAATATCCTTATTGCAAATCGTGTGGTTGCTAGGCAGCTCATAGTTAGTATCTTGCGTATGTTACATTGTTAAGAATATACGCACATGCTAAACTACAATGTATACAGATCTACGCAACTCTTATTGGCTGACTGATTCGGGAAATTATAAAAGTAAGTAAATCTATTGATCTGAATTGAGCATATTTTGTGTCAAATCACTTCGAAAACAACGTATGGCAAACGATAAAAATATGATGATGAATTTTATATATGATTTTAAAAATCGTATGTCTTCGAGTTGGTAAAAATACAATGTGAGAAAAAGTTCAAAATTTACAAAAGGCCAGATATACACGACCGAGTTAAGCGTTAAAATCTAAAAAAGCAAATCTCCTATTTTCCGTCTTTGTGTGTTGCATTTGAAATCTGATCCATTAATGAAGATTGGCCCTAATCGTTTTTGTCACTTTCTAATATGAAGTCTCTGTGGGACCGACTCTGATAAAAAAGGTCAATGTTCAACACGGAATGGAAGGCTTAATCGGATAATAACGAGAATCCAACTCGTTTACAATCACGGACAAAGGGCTTCTACGGTTCACTCAAAAGACTCACTCAAATCGATCAAAAACGTTCCAAATTCTTTAGAAAACATTTCGAAATCGACCAGGATGACCCACATTTAATTCAAACAGATTGTAATGATTTTTAAGTGTCTGATAGGTCCGTGAAGACATACAAACAGAAAAAATACGTATATGATATTAAAGGGAGGTAATAAATATGGTTAATTTTGTTCATCTTGAACAAAACTAGCCATATTGGTTTACCTCCCTTAAATTTCTCTCAAAACTCGCTCCACACACTCATTTAATTTCATTCCAAAATCATTCTAAATCATTCTAAATCATTCATCTTGTCAAATTCCGATATTGTTAACTGTAGAACAGGATCGGTTTAACTTGTAAATAATACTTCCATCATCGCAACATATCACGTGTGCCTATGGTGATTGTTTTACAGTGATTTATTGAAGTGTTAGGGAGCAACATAATTCCTGTTTCTTCAATAAGAAAAGCTTAGTGATTGTCATCGATCATACATCATTCAAATACCGCTTCCAAATCTAGCTTTTCAACTCATGACCCAATAATAGGCAGTGAAATGTCAGATGATTAATACATGGAGGGTTCAGCACAGAACTGTACTAAGTGTCCATACAATGTGTACCGACACTCTTAGTAGTCAGTAAAGTATCGACACTAGTCAGACTCCGCGGCTTCGACTACAAGATAAACAAAATTAGAGATATTTATTACCTCCCTTAGATAAAATATACTAATTATTCTGTTTGTATGTCGCCAATGACCCATCAGACACGTTAAAATCCACACCGGCCAATAACGGCTTGAGGACGATTTCGGGATTTCTATCTTGCGCAACGTCTTTGCGCATCGAACTCTTCATAAAGGAGTAGGCGCTCGAAACTTGCACTTATCTCGGACCTAACAAAAACACTACAAAACCCCTCTAAATTTCTATATTTCGCGACAAATGCTTTCATAAAGACGAAACACTAATCCTGTCACTAAAACATAATTATATAAATTATTGCAGACATTTATTTTATAGAATAAAGAATATGACGTCAGCGTCGTATTTGTAGGTATTTGTGACGTTAACGTTCCTGCGCATAATCAGACATCAAACAACGTTATCAGTCGTGAATCCGATAGCTACATGTAACCGTCACATTTCATTTTTACGGGGTTTTTTGAAAGGTTGACCTTGATAAACGATCCTGTCAGTGTTAAATGATCTTGTCAGATTTTCAATTTTCAATGTTTGGATTAATTTTTTGACAGACCTGTGTGTATTTGAAGTTCTATTTGGGGATGGGGGTGTGACCTTGATCTCATCATATGACTTTGATCATGGAATTTTATGATGCCTATTGACAAGATCAATTAGTATTCCATATGTGAGTATTCTATTTTCCACAGGCTTGGAGATTTTTGAAAATACCAAATTTTTGCGCGATTTATGTAACGTTGGCCTTGATATATGACCTTGACCTTTTCATATGATTTGACCTTGGGATTTGTTGACGCAAAACAAAGTGATACCCTAATTGTTGAGGAATTCAACTGCATAATCGATTAATTAGAGAAGGATTGAATATCATTGATTTCGTACATAAAAATGGCACGAGAAAAAGAATATCGAGTGATTTTATCCTTAGCGTCAAAACTGTGTGACCTAGAATTTTGCTTCTTTTCTAAAAAAATAGCACGGTGACCATACCTTTATTATATCAGTATCTCATGAACATTTAATTATCTACAAAATATAGAAAAAATAAAATTTTCTATCTCAGGGTTTTTGAGAAATTTGATCAAAAGTAATAAATTTTGGATTTTAAGACACGTTCACGGTCTGATTGGTCGTTGGTACACTCATGATAATAAGTCTCGTCAATTGCCCAAGGAAGTTACTGTTTATACTAAAAACAGTAACAGGAGTTAGATTCAAATTCCGTTCAAATGTATGCATGGTCATGGAATTCAAGTAGCTTGAAAACAACATCCAAACATGAACACCAGACAATTTTGTTTCGACAACAGGCTTTGGTCTGAATTTCGTATTTTGAAATAAAACATTATGGTTCGTTGAAAGCTGTGACTATGGGTGATCAAGCGACGGTTGTGCTGATTCTATTTACAAACGATGTAGATGGATTGAAGAAAGATCGTTGATACATTTTTAAAAATATCGTATTTCAAGAAACCTTATGAAACCGAACAGTATTTCGTAGGTTAAATGATGCACATTTAAGGCTATTACTAAGGTGCTTTCAACTATTTATTTATTTATATCCTTTGTCGAACCAAAAAAATTAAAATTCAGTGTGTTGGTAAGAATGGTGTTAAATCGAAATTGCCAACATAAACATGCTTTCGAAATCACGGTAATTAAGATTATTATGTAGAATTCTTAATATTAGGAATTACCTTAAAATGAGATTTATTGGCACTTGAAATTAGAGGCCACTTGTATTAGAAGTCAGTTTTAAAGTTTCTTCTAAGGATCTGCTAAAACAGGTTGTGTCGTGTTATGAATAGACTCTGCTCTGTGCTATGAATGTATATGTGTTTTATTCAATGAGCCACACTCCTCGATATGTCAACACTTATAAAATCGCCGTTTGAGGTATACAGGATTATATTTTTTCCGTATAGGAAGAGCTAAAAATTTTAACTCCAAACTAAATATGAATAGCTTTTCTTTGGAAATCATTTGCTTGATTCCAAAGCAAACATGTTGTTTACTTTATTGACATGGCAGAACTCAGTGTTTCATGTTCTTCAATGCTTTTTGAATAGTGATTGACATTTCTATTTAAAGTCACGAAGTAAAAAAATCATTGTTATCCAACGTGAAAGCATTCTAAATGCTTTATTGTCAGGAAATCCCAGACCCGCTATTATTTCGTTAATTGTGGAAGAGAATTAGATTTGTAATTACGTACTCCGTAAATGACGGGTTTACAGTTTACGGTGAATTAACTTACTTCCGTACACTATCATTATCTTTAAATGTTCTCGGAATGACCCCAGTATCATGCGTATTAAATAATGCATAATTGAAGAAAAAAAACTATTCTTCACATTTTCGGGTTTCTTTCCAAACCTCGACCATATAAAATTTATCATTAACAGAATAGAGAGTAGCTGCCGAGTTTTTAACTCTGTAAATCTGTAAACAAAATGACGAGAACAGAAAATTCATTTATAAAAAATTAAAGTTTTGAAATGACCAAATTTTATAACGAATCGACAAAGTTCGTAAAATCTTAAGATTCAAATGTCAGCGTAACATACGAGGGTTGATCCAGAAATTCGTAAAGTGGAGTAATAAAATCTTTTAAATCTTGGCTATCAAATAAAAATCATATATTCATTTAATGCATCATATGTTTAATAATTGTGGAATTTTTCGAATGTGTGCTTTCAAAAGCGGCTGTAAAGTGGCAGGTGTAAGACATAGACTCTGCATGTAGGCGAGGGAGTAAGATCGTAAAAGCGACGTCATACCTAACTCTTTTCAACAAAGTCTCCGTTTACACCCATGCCTTTCTGTGCCTGATAAACCAATTTGCAGAGTATCCACATTCCATTTTGAATCAAATTTGTGTAAAAAGTTTATATGAATAGTGTTTCTAGAAAAATGGCGATAATATGCTACGCCTTTATTTTGGGAAAATAATGAGATTTAATTTGAACGAGTCTGCTCGTTCAAACCTCATTATACCTTTCTAACCTCTCTTAAAAGCCTCATACTTTTTGAATATCCGAGGTGACTCAAGAACAAGTTCTCTTCTGCTCATAATTGTATTTTCTTTTAAACATTTTGAATGTTTGGGTTGGTGAATAACTTGTATCATGTCAGAATAATAAACAAATTTCACATTTGGCGTTTACGTCAGCTCGATTTTCCATCGAACATTCAGTCTTATTCTAAATATTCTGTGTTTGTAGAAACTATTCTTACAATCTTTAGAATTTGACAATTGATTTCGTTTTCGCGTCTTAATTTCTTCTGTCAAGAAATTTCAACTAATTTTTACGAAAACCCTCAGAAAAGTTGTTTAATGTAACAGACTTACATGATGTTTTACGCTCCCCCGCCTAAACTACCTTTGTTTCTAAGGCAACGAAATCTAAGGCCGCCAAATATAAGTTTCCAATAATATTAAGATTTATGCAGATACTGAAATTCACACTCAACAAAGTATTCTCTAAACAAACTAGAAATGCGAAAGTTATGGGCCCATTTTATGAATTTCTGGATCGTCCCTCGTATAACACCGGACGTTCATTAGAAGATATCACATCCATTATGACGTCATTTTCGCGAGAACAAAATAGCGTTAATCTAAATTTTCAGCTCATTTGCATTATCAGTTTACTTGTGTAAAAACACTCGTGAAATATCAGAAATATTCAACGAAGTTATTTCACTCCCGCATTGTAGACAATATTGTAAAATATTGCAATACTATGGCGTTGTTGATATCTTTCTCGATATGTTCTGTTCAGAAACAGTCGAAACCTGCCAAGATAGTGAACTATCATTTTGATAATTTCATTAGTTTATCAAGTGATTATCCTCATAGAAACCTTTGTGATTTTTTAAACTTAAAATGAAGAAACGCCCATCATATACTTAAACGAGCATTTATTCGTTTTTTTAATTTTGTAGGAGCAAAACAAATCCCGGTTTTTTTCTCCTTCCCCTAGTGTATTAGAAATCTGGTGTCCGTTTTAATAAATTTCTTACGAAAGGAATAATCTTAAGTCAAAATCACAAATCGTACCTTGTGTTTTCATTCATTGTTAGATTCTGTCTTGCAATGCATGGCAGAATTCCATATTAAGTGACTGTTATAGAAGCAACTTTATTTTTTGACTCACGCAAAAAATGATCGTAAGATATTTAGTCAAACAGATTCCTGATCCATTAATGAACACATCATTAATTACTTTGAAGCTCTCCTTCAAAATTCTTTTGGGATTAAATCTTTTAGACAAACTTAATATTGACAATGTTAAGAGGAATCTTGGGGATAAAAGGATATTGTGTGCTTGCGATTTGACTGTTTTATACGGTGTGCTAGAGTAAATTTCTTTTTAGGCTATAATGGTGCCTGACTTTCTTCTAAAGATTATTATCATATTTCAAAAGTTCTAAAATGTTATATCTACCTCACCCTTCTCCCTCCTCTCTCCCCCCCGCTCTCTCTCTCTCTCTCTCTCTCTGTCTCTCTCTCTCTTCTTCTTCTTCTTCTCTCTCTCTCTCTCTCTCTCTCTCTCTCTCTCTTTCTCTCTATCTCCCTATCTCTCTCCCGTCTCTGACACAAAGATATGTTCAAATCTGGCCACAAAGATTCTTCCCTTTTAACACATTGATTAAAGCAACAGTTAGTCATGAGCATAATGTATGAGTTATATGATATTGAATAGAAGATCTTTTTTTTCCGATTAACTAATGATCCATAACTGAAAATCTGAAATACACCTCTTTCTATGCACCTTGCCTTGGACAAGAAAATTTCAATAAAAACTCAACAACAACACCAACAGAAACATCAACAAAAAATCTAAACAAATAAAAACAGAAAACATGCAGTGAAAGGCCATTCAAAATACTAGAAGTAAATATCAAAGAAATTCTACATCGTTTCGTCTCATACAACAAACAAAGTCCATTTGTATAATTCTGTTACAGCTTGTAGTTTGTCTACCAGTACACGTACAATACTGTATGAGCTTCTATCGCGACTACATTTGTAAAAGACAACAAAACGATTCCTGGAAATTAGACTAGAGCGACATGATTCTCGTTTAGATCCCTCTGGACCCATTACGATAAATGCTCTATCTATCTATACAGGCTTCATATGTTTTAGAATTTCCTACATGCTAGGCTATCTGTGATGGTTATTCAGCAAAAATATGTTTTATTATTGTACATCGAAACAGAACAGATATTTTTAAAGAAAGTTGTAAATGAGATATAAGGGCAGTATTAAAGGAGGAGATCATAATATTATATTTTTCCAATATTCGTATATAACACGCTACTATTTTAATTGTGAATTTTTCATGAAATGCATTGCTTTTGTCTTACTTTTTAGGAATTGTTACTCACATTCTGTTGTATGAAATCCCTTCTCGTTGATGAGAACAGCAACACTCGGCGTTCAGAAATACAGCTTTGAAAAGGGCAAAGTTCGTAAATTTGCGTGCTTGGCCATTTTCAATGCTACATTTCATCTGCAATCCTTTGTTTTTAAGATATGTTATATTTCTGAGAATAGTTTTACGATATACATATGTAATGAACATAATGAGAAGGTTTTTCATACAGTGAAATGTGAGTAACGAAACCACAAAATTGAGAAAAATCAATTGCATTTCATAATGAAATCAGTACCTAAATTAAAAACGTGATATATGGAATATACGTTTTTCAGATGTTATAACTTCCATAAAATGCAAAAAAGTGTACTGATTGTAGTCATAAGAATGCATATGTAAACGTAAGCCAAAACAGACACCAGCAGTCCTGCGTTCAGAATGACCAAACAGTGAAAACTGTTTGCCAATATTGCTCAGCTTTGCACGTGCGGTTGCGTGAAAAGCGGGGTACAATTTACAAATCGTTTTCACTGTTTGTTCATCCTGAACGCAGGGCTGGTTATAGAAGATGTAGATTATTGTCTCAAAGGCGGATATAAAAAACAATTTGTTTATGTACCATTCCGAATTTGTGGACAACCTTTGATCTAGCTGAGATGCCAATTACCAAATTACTTGACAATGTACTTAGAACATGTTTCGGTTTCTCTACGTAGATATATTATACGATGTTGTATAATTTACTTAAGGTTGAACCATACACATGGTACCTAGATCATGGTCTATATATTTCATAATCGAGTCTAATGCTACAAGTTTTTACTTTGAATAACGCATTTTTATGTGGTGGATGGAGAGAATATGGAATTTCGTCAAGCAGTGTTCGGTCAGGAAATAATATAAGGGTCAGTCCCTCTTCAAATAAGTTACATAATGTTGGTAATTGACCGAATACGAGCGCAAAAAAAACGCTTATTTTTTGCCTACATGTGCAGCTGAACATAAAATGTTCGATGGGACATCGAAGTTTACGGAATGTTATTTTTTAAACGGTTAAAATGTTACAGATTATTTTATATCTCATCGTTTCAAGAATATTTAACATTTGCTTCGTCTGAAGTCTATATTTTACAAAATAGACAAAAAATAAAAACAATAATAATAATAAATAACAAGGTTGCAATGATCACAAAATACATCCCTTACATTGCTAGATGTCCAAGTATAAAATCAACAAAGGGAAAAACTTAGAAGTAGAGGTATATTCGGTTACGGTCTTTATGCACTGCACTCCGTAATTATGAGGGGAATATAGTAGTTTGCAATAACTGCCTAATTTCAAGTCTATCGGATATACGATAACAGATTTATTATGCTCCACACAAAGAAGTGGCCGTCACCCATGGGGCGCCCGGACACCGGACGCCATGGGTGATCACATACTACAGTTAGTTACATTGTGAAATTCACTTTGGCCTCAATCAAAATCATTCTAAATCGCCCACTCAGCGCTCCATTTATTCTTTCCAAACACTCACTCACACCATTCAAAAACGCTCAAACCCATTGAAACTAAAGAATCAACAGCGTCATTCAAAAGAATTTGGATAGAGAAAACCCGCTATTTCTCTGACATCATTCAAATTGTAAGGAGTAAATAAGTTCTTGAAGAAATAGGAAGCTATCTATAGAACTTGTATGCATATTTTTAAAGGGAGATAATCAATATCGCCAATTTTGTTTATCCTAGACAAAATTTGCGATAGTGGATTACCTCCCATTAAATTCACACAAAACTCGTTCCTCACGCTCATTCAATTTCATTCCAAAATCATTTAAATATCATTCAGCTTGTCAATTTCACGGTGTTGTTAACTATACGTCCGTCAACGTGCAAATGAAAATTGCATGAACGCTAAATAAGAATTCCTTCGTGGAAATGGATCTATTACTTCGGGACAAATTTAGAAACTCTTTGGATATTGAATCCTTGCAAGACAATCCTATATCAATTGAGCAATATTTCCATAAAACAGTGACATTTCAAAACGATTTATGACCATAAGCATCCGGACATAAACCAATTTTCCCCAATATTCGATACTCAATCATGGCTGGAAGAACCGCGCGACATCTCTGCGGATGTCAAATTACACATTACCGGTAACAAATAGTGCTATTGTATTACGGAAAAGGTATGAAATTTATCAATACAGTAGACGGCGGCCCAGTCGCTTTGAACATAAACCAGCTTTATATTCATGCTGTCAAATCAGTATGTGTCCAGTGGATAATATAAGACAAACACGTTGGATCCTTGGACAAAAGTGAATACACGAACTTGCTCTATGGATACATATTATTTTTCTTTCGGTACATCTTTAACGTAAATGTAATAGCGGACTTCGAGAAAAAATAAATGATTGTTTCCTCTACGTTCAATTTAAACGTAGCAGTTTTAACATTTTTTCTCTTCTGGTCTTATAAACAATATTTCATTTGCTTAATTTAAGAAGGTGTATGTAAATACCAAAATTGGAACCTTTTCTTGAAAAATAAAAGGTTACGTTGAATATCCTATTGGATAATTTTGAATCTCATCCCTGCCTCTATTCAAACTATCTTTATCATCAATAATGCATAAAGGGATAAATTGATCAATTGGCACGAAGAAGACGAACTTGGATTTAAATGACAGTGAATGCATCAGGTTGTTCATAGATCTTGTTAGACTGTTACGATATGGAGTGGTGGAGTGTCGCGGGAAATATTCGGCAGTGTTATCGTACTCTAGAACACGGCTTCGCGCTGGTGACGGATTCTACTATTAAAAAGGGAATTATTGTGATTTTCATGATTTTTAATGTTATTTCGACAGGACTTTGTAAAAAGAATGATTTACCAGTTTGTAAGTATCAAATCAAATCAAAGTTTGTTTTTTTTTCTCTTTTGAATTCCTTCTGTAATCAAAACTATTTGATATTGAGTACAATTTCGGTGAGCATACTCAATCTTCGCAACTCACCATGTAATAAGAAAACATAGTGCAGGTATAAAGTATAATATTTTATTAATACCAAATGATATTCCTGCTTGAAATTGAAAAAAGAAAATACAATATGCTGGCATTATGTATGAATAGCCATATCCTGTCACAAAATTCCATTGGTTCAGGACGTCCGAAAAAAAAAAATGAACGTGTTTGTTTTAAAATTGAAATAATCGATTCCGAAGTCCATCCCGCTTTGCACGTGCACTTGTGTGCAAAGCAGGGAATAATTAGAAACTGTATGCACTGTTCTGTCATCCTGAACGCAGGGCAGTATCCCGACAATATTGTATAGGAAGATTTTGCGCGTTGAGCCTTGAAATCTACTATTAACGATAAAATTCCCGTGCGTTTCATTCAAAATAGATAAAACAAGTATAACAATACCGAAGACAGATAGAAATTACCTTCAAATGAAACTTATTTCTTGACTTCGATCGCAAGGTTTACTCGTTCATGTACTTTTAAAATTGAAGAGGAGGGATCACGTTCAATTCCAATCATATTTTTTAATATACAGTTAACAACATTGTGAAATTGACAATGTGAATGATTTTGGAATGAATTTGGAATGAAATTGAATGAGTGTGTGGAGCGAGTTTTGAGTGAATTTAATGGGAGGTAATCCATTATCGAAAATTTTGTTCAGGATGAACAAAATTTCGCAATATGTATTACCTCCCTTTAATAAAATATGCATAGAAGTTCTTTTTATAGCTTCCTTTTTCTTCAAGAACCAATCACACGTTTTTAAATCTATCATATCAGTGAAATCGCGATTTTGTTCTTGTTTTATTTGTTTTGGAGGTAGTTGTTTATCTTATATTTTTTAGTCATTTTGAGCGTTTTTGAATGGTTTGAGTGAGTGTTTGGAATGAGTGCATGGAGCGCTGAGTGAGCGATTTAGAATGATTTTGATCGAGATGAATGTCAATTTTACGATGTAACTAACTGTACCCTATTTACGTATGGCAATGGACCCAACCCCTATGTCAGAGCTCAGTTTTGAAACTACACCTATACAATAGGAAATTTGACTAAGATGCATTTGTTGTTCTACGAAATTTCCGTGTAAATTTAGAAGTTTAAAGCGATCATTATTTTTGTCTGAGACGTTTCCTTCTTTTCAAACCTATTATTACAGACAGATTGGTATCGATTTAAATGTGATGCTTAAAGTCTCCTTGTTTGCATTTGCTTTATAGCTGACTTGAATTAATTCCCACAGTCACGAAAAAGGTTAAGCCTAACAATCAAATTCCCGTAGACAATTATATGAATACATGAACGGCCTTTTTTCTGATTTTCTTGAATAGGCTTAAATGTATTGTCAGTCTTGCGAAAATCATCTTATATGTAATTTATATAAAGTGATAAAGGTGAAACATCATTTAGTTTATAATTCTTATTGGTACTGTTTGTATAACTGTACGATAAAAAGGAAAATGATGGTATCAAATCAGTAAAAATACTTATTGAAATAATTTTTAATAATGATGAAACGTCATATTCGGTTGAAAATGAATGATATAAGGGATACAATTATGATAAGAATGTCGAAGTCAAACTTGTTAGGTATTAATCCGGTATTCTATTTTACCGACGAAATGAAAAACAGATTGGACCTCACATAGGTCACTCGCAAGTCGTATTCTATCCTTGTACAGGAATGTGGACTAACTAAATTACATTCGGAAAATGGTCAGACACCTTAAAGTTCCGACTCGTTTCAGCCTGCGCAATCGGTGAAGTCTTACTAGGATCGACTCTTTACGCATTACCCAATTGGTCCTTTTTCGCTTTACGGGTACATGCTTTTCTTTCCTATTTCAGTTAAGAGTTGTAATAGTAAGCTGAATCTAGAAGCCAGACATATACACCAGGGTGAACTCAGGCTAGTTATACAAGACTTTGAGAACAATGCCAACCGGGTATCATGTGACTTCACAATCAACGCGGGGACAGGACGACACGTGATGTTTTATTTCACTGATTTATACCTCGGATCACCAAATAAGACGGAGAGGGTTGACAGAGCCTGTATCGAACCTCGTGATGTGACGACGCATTTTGAGGGCATACCCGAAGGTAAACACTGTATAAACGTAAAAAAATACATAATGATTTTGAAATCAAGAAAGGCAATTGTTTACGTATTTTGTATGAGGTTTGATGATTTAAAAGCTACCTTTTTTATTTCGATGTAATTATTATTTGACGGGATTCATGCCACTCATAAAGGTTAGAATGAACTCTTTACCGGCGAGTTAATATTTCATGAAGTCAATTCTCATGTAACGAACTGTTTACTTTTTTGGTGCGCATGTGTTTGTGCTTAGAAATTTGTTTAGAACATTCAAACTGGGGCAATGATTTCTTTACACTTTCAAGCGCTACTTGTTCCAATAAAATATTCATCTAATCAAAGTACTACTTTATAAGAAACAACGGGTATATATACTTAGTTTATTAAGTTTAAGGATGTAATTTGGACTGATTATGATCGAAAATAATCCCACATTTTTGTTTTTTCATCTTGAAATATTTTGTTTTCTAATCACATACGTAAGATTAGCCTTAATAACTATAGAAATAAATACATTTCATGAAGGCTGTTATCAGTGTCTGTATTTAACATCCTCATAAACAAGAATGAGGCTGAAAAACTCGATAATTGTGATCAATTATTCATAATTATTGCTTCGTTATCTCGAAATAGATATCATGTCCGTGTAATTGTCCTGATAAATCAATCTGTCCTATACTTCCAGTACGATAAATGATATATCTGGTTGATCGTGTCAATAATTACGTTAGTTACATTTCATTTCATGTAAAATAGATAAAACTGGAAGGATTATTCAACTAAAAATGATTAAAAAGATACAACATTATATGCCAAATTTACATGAAACATATAGAAAATATTAAAAGTCCATGCTTATTACTTTGATGTTTAACTCTTTAATTGACTTCAAGTGGAAATATAAAATACCTGATTTATCAGCACACCAATATAAAAACTTTGATACAATTGAACATTTTTAATGCCATTTCTGACTACACCGAGACTTGGTTAACTAGGAGATCACCCACATCAAAAGGAAAGAATGTGTTAAATATTCATGAACTAAACCAAAGAACCCGATAAGGTCAAACAGATAATAAACTAAGTTTGTGTCTGAATATAACAATGCAAAGAAATGATGCTACCTTTTTTAAAAAAAAGCAAATTAAGTGATGAAAACAATATTAATAATGATAGTTATAATAATAATATTCATCAGGGGCCCGTTTTTACTAACCTACTTACGAAAAATTCGATCGGAAGTCAAAACTACGAATCGTACCTAGTGTTTTCATTCATTGATTCTGCATTGCAATATCTCATTGGAATCATCTTTAAAAAAAGATTCTTATGAGATGATGCATGACAGAATTCCGTATTTAGTTACTTCTGTAAAAAGCAACTTTTATTTTTGAGTTACGCACAAAATGATCGTAAGATGTTTAGTAAGCGGGCCACTGGATTCTTGATACATGTAAATTGTTTTACTTTTTTCGTTTTATTTTTCCCAGGAAGGTTTGTGTGCACTTACAATTCAAATCATGTTTTATTTATGTCTTCCGTCGCTAGACGTGTGTATGTGTATTTTGTTTATTGAAAAAGAAACAGCGATAGAGTCCGATTTGTACAATATTTGAAAATAATTTCTTATGTTCTAAATACATTTTTAAAACGGCCATATGCATGTCGTCTGAACTGAGCCTTTTGTACATAGCAGAAAATGTAAATTTCAAATTTATGGAAAGCATATACACAAGCTAATGTAATGCCTTATTTAATAAACATATGTTTGTCTTCACTTTCTCCGAATGATCATATGACAATGGTCAATAAAATCAAAATTTCCTCCATATGAGGACAAATCGTTAACTAGGAACTAAATAAACCTGTCACAAACAGATTTGATCCACTGGCAATTTTAAATAAGCAATATCCTTACAATTTATGAAAATCTATAACATTGGCTGTTTGTTTAAAGCTTCTCTGTCAACAGAACGTATTGACCAGATTCGGAGAGTGAAACATATATCACAATAATGTTTGTTTAGAAATAGTAGTTTGTTTATTCTATAGTGGGCCCTGTCGACAGAAACATCATTAAACATTGGACTTCATTAACCTTTTCACATGAAAGAGACGTTTGTTTTGATGCCAGTGCTTGCACTTTTGTAAAGACTTTCGAGGTATCAAACATGGTGTGCGCATTTAAACCAAAAACAAAGGCTAATCTAAAGTTATAATTGTTTTCATTTACTTTGATAACGTTGTTCGTCTTGAAATTATTACTAATAAAGTATTTTTAAATCGTTGCCGAATTGTCCGTGCCCGTGTCCTACTTGGCCTTTTGCTTTTTCATTCATATCGTTATGATTTGAATGTAACTGAAATCTTCAATAGGTTATTTCATTTTTCAAGTTTGATAATACTAAAATAATAGGTAGAGTTCAGATGGCCTTTTTGAACTAACAATCGAATTCCTGTAACTTTATAATTATTTCTTTCGTCGCTAAACTCTATTTTAATAACAATGAAGACTGCGTTATTGGTTACGTCACAGAAATTATTGTAAACCGGAAAAAGCTGAAAAACCGGACCGATGAGAACATGCTTTGTTTCCGGTATTAACAAAACCCCGGATGTGAATTGCATGGAGTTTTGAATATTTCCATACGAAATCAATAGGGACAAATCAATAACAGCATGCTACTATTATACTTTAAAAATCACCGTTCAAGACGCAGACAGTTAGAAAAGAGATTCATTTTTTTCTGTTCAATACAAACTGCATGATATATCGAGGATTAAGGTAAAAAATATAGTGTGCGCCTACACATTCTATAGGCACATACTTTATTTTTGCTCATAGCCCTCGATATATATTTTTGTATTGCGCAACTATTTCAATTATAATCTTTAAAGAAATACTTTAGATATCTAATAGAGAAAAGCGGCACGAATAACTATTAGAATGATTTTGAAATTTCTCGAGGGCTGAAATTCATCAAAAATACACTATGAGTATTTTGTTCAACTCTCGATACAATTTGATAAATTACTTTCATGGATTATTATACGTTTTCTTTCATCTTAATAATGCCGTTTTCCTCTCTGTCTTTTATTATATTCCTGAACGTCTCTCTTTCTGATCTGTCCTTCTTTCCTTATGACTGATAGTTTCTCGAGAAGAATATACAGAATTGACGTCGGATGGAAACATTATAAAACTGGGAGTCATTTAAAAATCAATCTAATTGGAGCTTGTCGACAGTATGTCTGTCTATTTGTGTTTTATTCCGCAATTATTGAACTTGGATAAATTACTACAATAAAACACAAGTCAAGTTTCATTTGTTCAGGTTAATAATACCTGTAAATTGTCATCATAAAACAGGAAATATAGGATTTTTGTTGCTAAATAAATGGATATTAGACGGAATTAGTTTTTGAACATAATATTAAAAGACTCCTGGGTGTTCGTTTTAGAATAAACCAAAGTCAATATTCTACGAAAACGCCAAGAATACAACCAACAATTAAGTGAAGACTTGAATCAATCTGCAAGTTGATTCAAGCAATCAACCCTGCGTTCAGGATCACAAAACGGAGCAGACTGCTTGCCAATTTTACCCGACTTTGCGCTTGCACTTGCGTGCAAAGCAGGGTAAACTAGACAAACGATTTACATCGTTTTTTAATCCTGAAAGCATGGCTGAGCTATAAGAAGCCTGTGCTGTGTAAACAACTATAGTATATCATTTCCAATGGAGTGTTATAACTAACATCTTCTCTCAACCTACAAACTTTAAGACCTGTAACCGTAAGCTTGCATATTTGATAACTTCTTTACGCTAGAATATAGCCATATATGGTAACTTCACCGTTTTAGTTAAAAATATAGAAGTAATTAAAAATAGTTTTATTCAATTTATGTCAATTTCACTATGTGATTTACTGTACCCAGAAAAGCAATATTGGGACATCATTTTCCTTCTTTATACTCGTATTTTTTTTTAAATGTAAATCTAGTATGTCATTACCACGAATGGCAACCACAAAGTCCTTACAATTAAAACATCGTGAAATTGACACTCGGTCCGATCAAAATCATTCTAAATTATTTACTTAGCGCATCATTCATTCATTCCAAACACTCACTCAAATCGATCTCAAACGCTCGGAAATCATTAGAAAACATTTAGAAATCGTTCGTGACAATCAACATTTTATTCAAATCGTTTTAATTGTTCTACGATTTTAATGACTGGTGTGGAATTAAAGTGTCTGATTTGTCCATGTAGACGCAAAAACAGAAAAATGCGTATATCTTATTAAAGGGAGGTAATATGTATCGATAATTTTGTTCATCCTGAACAAAATAAGCCATATTGGATTACCTCCCGTTTATTTCAATCAAAACTGTCTGATTTTTCCATGTAGACGCAAACACAGAAAAATACGTATATCTTATTAAAGGGAGGTAATATGTATCGATAATTTTGTTCATCCTGAACAAAATAAGCGATATTGGATTACCTCCCGTTTATTTCACTCAAAACTCGCTCCACACACACATTCAATTTCATTCCCAAATCACTCCAAAATCATTCATCTTGTCAATTCAACGATGTTGTTCACTGTAATACTAAAACTACCTGACCAAAAGACATACTATTTCACGAATATTATCCTGTTGATACTAAATCGAATTTTAACAAATATCCCATTAGAAAGCCATTTCAGCCGGACTGGCACAATTTTCCCCGCATTTGTTTTTTTTTTTTTTTTTTTTTTTTTTTTTACACTTTATTTATCAGAATCGTAACATACAACAACATACATTACAATACATAGTGATTTTAGCATTTGTCGATTCAAATTACATGATAGAGATTGATACTAATACAGTTATTCACATCGTGAAATCGACATTCACCTCAATCAAGCCCATTCTAAATCGCTCACTCAGCGCTCCATTCATTCCAAACATTTATTCAAACCATACAAAAACGCTCAAACCCCCATTGAAAACTATAGAATCAACAACGATGTATTAAATTAATTTTGATAAAGAAAAATCGCGACGTCACTGACATAATTCAAAATGTTAGCTTCTCATTGGTTCTTGAAGGAGTAGGAAGCTATTTATAGAACTTGTATGCATATTTTGTTAAAGGGAGGTAATCAATATCGCCAATCTTGTTCATCCTCGACAAAATTTGCGACACATGATTACCCTCCATTAATTTCACTCAAAACTAGCTCCATACACTCATCTTATTTCATTCCTTAATCATTCCAAAAGCATTCACATTGTCAATTTCACAATGCTGTTAACTGTATAATGTAAAAAAATACACTTGTACTCAACTGAAAATTCATCCAGACTTAAAATTTGAATAAGAATATTTTATCTAATCTTTAAACGTATTGTAAACGCGTCAATAACAAAATACTATTTTTTCTGCATTTATCATAGGATAGATTATCATGAGTAATACAGCTTTTGACTTAAGTCTAGGTAAACCCTCAATTGAGCACGTGAATAGCATACAAATGAAATTGATTCTTTATTATGGAAACCTGTAGGATGTTAGGATACTTTAGGGACTTTCATTTCATAAATACTTTGCGAACAAAATTTGTTAGTTTAAAGCAGACAGTGATGATTAAGATCAGGCTGATCGTCTATATATGCTGATCTAAGTCTATTTTTGTTTTGTCAGTGTTTTGTGAACATTTAGGCCCGAGGTTATAAAAAAACTTTTCTCAGGCTCAACTGAGAATTTTTGAATAAATGTATAAAAATAAAAGATGATATATATATAAGTTGTTATTTATAACAACTTATTAATATCATCTTTTATGTTAATACTATAAAATGAGTTTTACAACAGAATTTTGGCTTTAATCTCAAATTGAAATTTGAGAAGATTTTGAATTGAGAATGAAAAAGGTTTTATAACCTTGGACCAAGAAATATGCTGTGATTAGCAAGGGTAAGGTTAAATTGGATTGTTTACTTTTTCCCATAGCAAAAAAGTTTGAAGGTTTTTTTCCACCCAAATTCTGGGAGACTTTTGTTTAGTCTTCTTCAAATTCTTGTTTATTTTTGGCATAATTTTGGCTATGCACAGTAAAATTGCACTCGAACAACCTAGTTGTTTATAATTTAAATTCCAATGATAAAAGCTGTTTCCCGGTATTTCTGTAATGAAGATTTTCAGGGTTAATCAATGAATTGCCCTCATTAATCATGCATGGATTGTTCTTGATTCATTCGAATTGGAAATCTAGTAATGAACCGAGCCATTTAATCGGTTAACAATATCTATGCAACTTTTTTAATCGATTTTTAATACTTCAAGTAAAAAATTAGAGAAATATTTAGAATAGATGCACATGCACCTCTACGCAGTTTAACAAGCTGTGTTACAGTTCATTCGGAAATCTTAGTACATTTAAAAAAATCGTGAAATTGAAGAGATGAATGATATTGGAATGGTTTCGGAATCAAATTGAATGAGCAAGAGGAGTGGGCTCTTAGCGAAATTAAAGGGAGGTAATCTAATATCGCTAATTTTGTTCAGAATAAACAAAATTTGCGATAATTTTTACCTCCCTTTAATAAAATATATGCATAAAAGTTCTATATATATCTTCTTAGTTCTTTAAGAACCAATTAGATGCTTATAATTCAATAACATCAATGAAATTGCGACTTTATACTTTCTATATTTAACATGAATATCGTTGTTGAAATTATCCTTTGGGGTAATTTTGGAGCGTTTTTTTTAATGTTTTGAGTGAGTGTTTGGAATAAATGATTGAAGAGCTGATTGGGCGATTTAGAATTGTTTTAGAATGGCTTTGAAAGATGTATAACATTGCACATTTACAAACCCTTCCTATGTAATAATAAAGAAAAAAAATATTCACAGTTTGTGCTCGATATGAGATAAAGCTATGTCAAGTCTGTACTTTTTAAAGTTTGCGATGGTAGAGCCACTAAATTGTAGAGTAATTTTATGTAGTTTGCAGTCTTGGTACCTTTAAAGAAAACCACAACTGCTTGTATCGTTTTCAAATCCTCTTATCGTTATAAAAGAATGTTGCTAAAAAAGGGGCTGAACAACTTCAGCAGCATATTCCTCAGGGAGCGCCATCCTGAAAAACAACAGGCAACATTTTGCATGAAATCATGGCGGCGACATTTTTTTCTTAAGAATTATCGAAAAATTAAAATTCTTTGATATGCTTACTCTCTGAAAGAAATTTGAATATCAGGACCATGTAGTAAATAAGGTTATGAAAGCGAAGCAAATATTATGAATTATCATGTAAGTCAGTTTGTATATCCGTTTGCAGACATCACAAGCTATAATCTGTATAAGCATTTTGATATTCTAATAATCTTTACTATGAAAAAAAATATTTTTCGCTAATATTTGGCTCACCTGAGCACGAGCGCATATGAGATAACGTGATAACCCCCCCTCCCCTCCCAATCTTCCATCCGTAGTCCGTCGTCCAGCGTCGTCCAACAATTTTCAAGCGACATCTCCCTGGCTGCCCTCCTTTCAAAATAGCTAAAACATTAAATCAGTTGCAATTTCTTGATGCGATGCCAATAAATGTTGGTTTTCTAAAGAAAATCTAGAAAAAAATCTTCTGAACCAGAGGTCCCACAGACTTGAAATTTGGCATGGACCATAAGCTTATAGACATTTATCAAAATACCTCAAATCATGACTGTTGGGCCACCAGGGTCAGAGCAACGGGGAGAGAGAGGGGTAGGACTCGACCAAATTAGCTAATTTCAATTTTTCTTCTGGACTAGGAGCCCTACAGACTTGAAAAGCGGCATGGGTTATGGTTATCAGCTCCTAGACCTTTTATTTAAACAGCTAAAATCATGAGTGTTGGACTAGCAGAGCATGAGGGAGAGGTCTTAGATCAATTTAGAGATCTTTAAAGTTTCTTATTCTGATGAACCAGGAATCCTACAGCTTTAAGATTTGTCATTGTTTATCAGCTCTTAAGCCTTTATCAAAATAGCTAGAATCATGACGGGGGAGCTGATATGGCTCTGATCAAATTAGAAATCTTCAAAATTTCAAAACCAGGTCCCCGACAGCCCGTATAGTTGGAATGAATCGTCAGTGGGTAGTACTGAGGTGTAAATTTAGAAATATTTACAATTTCTTCTTCATCTTATCCAGAGCTTCAACATCCTTTATATTTGGTATAGATTATGAAATGACAGGCCTTTAAGAAAAATGCTTGAATCATCAGTGTTTAGCAATTAGGTGCGGAGCATAATAGGGAGGGGAGAGTACCAAGTGGCTATTTATACAAAAGAGTCTTTGAATTCTTGTTATTTTCTGAACGAGGTGGCTAAAAGCCTTTACATTTAGTTAAATCATCAATTCTAGTACCTTTATGAAATAAATGAAATCATGACTGTTGGGCTACAATGGGCAGAGCACCAATGGGAGGGTGTAGATATCGGATCAATATAGAAATTTTTAAAAGTCATCAAAATACTGAAACCATATTACGAATTTAAACCGCATTAGGTAGAAAAACTTCGAGTAAACAGAGCTGAAATGATTGAATATGTGAAAATCTTTTTTCTGGGCTTGCTAAGACAGGTCTAGGTTATATGGATCTATTTTCTCAGGTGAGTGACCCAGAGACAAAAATCCTCTTGTTTCGATTTGTCATGAGCTATTTCATGACAGAGATTGTCAATCTCCTTTTTTTATCGAATCGTGTGATGATAACATGTTTCTCTGCACTAAGTAAATGGCTCGTATTGTTGTTATCTGAAGAGAAAGTCATTAAAGCTGATGTTAACAATTCTACCAATTAGACATGAAAGGCCTATCATGTATAAAGCAATCAGTTTAATGATTCTGTGACAATGTTAGACATACCTGCAGGGATAATATTACCCTTATCCCACGTTGTTATGATTAGGTCAAGAGATTTCATGCGAGCACACTCTTGATTGTTAGAATTAACAAATGGACATGTATTCAGCCATCCCACACTGCATTAAAAACTGCAATTCTGAGAGACAGAATAGATTCGTAGTAATACGCGTTATTTGTTTACCACCGAAAGGCGAATAAAACAAAGTATTTCCACTACAGATTATTAAGGATCAGACTGAATGTTGAAGTTGTTCTTGTGAAAAATGTCAGTAAGTTACACCAGTTTTTGAAATATACCTGAAATACTCTTGCAAGCAGCGTCGGTGAACTTTTGGCCGACATGAAGCGCAAAGCACTACCGATTCGGTAGGCGAGGACAATCGAGCAAGTTTGATTCATGCTAGAAAATGCTGAAGACTTAACGTAACCGACTTAACCTGAACTGCAATAATAAATACCCATACATTGCTAATTCACTTTTTTTCCGGCGTCAACATTTGCGAAGGCCAGAAATGATTGTACGCCCGCGTGCGAAGCACCAAGGCATGGCATTTTTGAAGGTCTCTGCAAATGTTACTGCCCTTAATGTGAATTGATGCTATCATTGTGTAAACAGAAGGACTATTGTATTTATTTAAACAGAGACTTCGAAATATTTCGAAAAAACGATTTAAAACTGGATAAAAACGTACGAATATGCCGAAAAAATTGTGATATGCATTACACTGTCAATTTTGTTTATATCAACGCTGCTTGGTTTTATGACGTCGTAAAATTAAAGGCTATGAAACGCTACGCCTTCTAATAATACTGAATATGAGTGAATTTTATACGCTTTTCTAATCAACATGTGTACTCTTCAATATTGAAACTGTAAATTATTTGAAACATAATGCATAAACTCATATTAATAAGACGAACTGATGCTGCAGAAAAAAATCAGTATCATTGAAATTGATCAAGTTCTAAAAGCTCATGTCGAAGATATGTACGTTTTAAAAAGCCAGGCGTTAACGACACGTGAATTAACTTGTAAGTCGACGTTTTCCCCCGTTAACGCCTGGATTTTTGCCGTTAACGGATGCCTATAACGACCCGAAAACGTACATTTTATGCATTGATTTTTAGAAATCAACAAGAAATAATTGTTTAAAACTCTTGCCAAAATAAAGTTTAAAAAAAAATGAAAATGCAGGCGATTTTCTTTTTTAATCCGTGATTTTGAATTTGATCATGGCCATGAGAGAGTGGAAGCAATTGATACCAATAGAGATTGGAGTCTCTATGACGGCTAACATGATCTCTAATTTTTGTAATTGACATTCTCAAATTAGGAACATCTTCCCATCTTTATTTCGTTCTGTACATGCTTCTGTACATGCTTAAATAAAATTTCGTTTGAACATTTTAGTTTTAATGGGCAAGGTCTTACAAGTTTTTGAAACCTTCACTGCATTCAGGATGACAAACGATGCAAACAATTTGCCAATTATACCCCGTTTTGCACGGGGTACAATTGGCAATCAGTTTGTACTGCTTTTCCATCATGAACGCAGGGCTGCACAGACAAAAACAAAAAGGTAAAAAAAACTTGGAAAAAAGTCTGTGTACGCTACCTCGCCATTATGTATAAATATGGTCTATGTTTTACATAACCTTGAGTAATGAGGTTTTTCGCTTTATATCTTCATAAATTTAAAAAAAGATTACTCTCTCTTAAATGGAATTGAAAAGAGTTTATTCAAAGAAATTTTATGAGCAATTATATGTATCGAAATTAGAAAACTGAAAGAAACAGTGATTTGGAAATGAGTGCAGAAACCATTAACAAATCTTTTCAGAAACCACTTAAATTTATTGTTACGTAAAAAGTTTTAGTTTTCCAATCTCTGTTGATGTATGCATTTAGATCCTTGATTGTTGATCCTTGAAATTGTCCACGCACGGTTATAAATGACGGGTTCCGCAATTCCGGAGTTCATGACAATTCGTAAATCATTGTTATTATTCCATGAATATGGGCTTGATTACACATGAACACTATCAACAAGTGATAATGAAAATCGTGTTACACTTTTAGAAAAACAGTGTAACGTAGATTTGTGAACAAGAATAAAATAAACGCGTTTTTCAATGATTTCAAATACATGAATATATGTTTGTCTGTATAAGTTTAACCCTTTGCTGTTTAATCCCTGCTTTTTACGTGCCTGTGATTTTATGATCGAGAAAACATTGTGAAAAAAGAAGAATTTTTTTCTGACAAGCAATTTCTTCTTTTTCTACTATATTTACTACCCTACTGAATGTTTTTTTTTTTTTTTTTTTTTTTTTTTCAAATTTAATCCACTTTAATTTTGAGTCCGCAAATCCTTTGAATTTGGACAGGTCCAAAATCTTGTAAAACAGGAAAGGGTTAATGGGGATCGAAATCATGATACATTGGTAAGGTCTCAATTTATTTTACACCAACGAAGTCATGACTTTCTAACATATCAAAATTTTATCAAAGGTAATTACTGCTTACATTATGTCATAATGTTTTTTCAACGGAATTAGCAATGACTTTGTGTAGGTGTAGAATGTTATATAGTTTACCTTTAAAAACAGAATATAATATACAAGGAAATGTATAACAAACAAAAGTGTTGTTGAACAAAAACAGGAATCTTTAGACATTTAGTAATTTATCGTTAAATCTTAATTGCCAATGAAAATATAATTCAATGGAAATGGGTGAGTTGGACACTTCAAAGGAGGTAATCAAACACAATCTATAGAAATCACAAACGAGCGTTAATAAAGACAGTGTTCGTATCTGTGTTTCTAATAATGAGCGTCTGTTTAGAAAATGTCGAACACCATATTCGATAAACGAGGGCGACTGTCGATATAAAGTTTGTAATTGGACATACATTCAAAGTTCTTAATACTTGTAGTCATAAAAGGACCTTGTATCCGGTACATTGTATGTAACATATAAAAGAAAAGATTTGGCTGTTACTGCAAATTCATAATTCATGTGCTAACCAAACAGCAAAATATTTTTGAATTTCACCAAAAAGCGACCATTTCTTGATAAAAACGGTTCTGAAAAAATATCTTTAAACGTTATGTTAGCAAAACCAGTAAAATCAGAAGATTATTGACAAAAAGTCGCGCTAAAATCACACAGGGACATGTGCTAGAAGAAATTGGGTGAGTCGATAAGATTTATCCGCGCCACTGGTTCCGTGTAAATTGCACTATTATGTGGAAATCTAATTTAAGCCGGAGAACAAGAGGGCACGATAAGTCTGGATTTGGAATCTAAACCCCCAGTGTCATATACCAGACCCATATTAACCCTTTCGTACTAATGCAGACTTAACTTTCAATTGCAAAATAGGTTTTTTTTTTCAAATGCATGTGAATATTTAAGACATGGCGAGGTTAAAGTCTGTCACATGGCAAACTCCTTCATCTACGCCTTCACTGAGGTCACAACTTGATGACAATAACTCGAATTTTTGTTTCAAAATGGCTGAACTAAAGCTAGTTGATAATACCATTGATATAGCTACACTTAAAAAATCATAAAATTGACGAGCATTCGATTCGAAGTCAATCAAAATCATTCGCTCAGCGCTTCATCCATTCATTCCAAACACTCACTCAAATCGATCATAAACGATTCAAAATCATTTGAAAACAATTCGAAATCGTTTAAAGCGATTAACATTTAATTCAAATCGATTAAATTATTCTACGATTTTATTGGCTGGTGTGGCTCTTTAAGTGTTTGATTGGTCCACGAAGACACACACACAGATACGAACATATTTTTTTTCATTAAAGGGAGGTGATTAATATGGGTAATTTTGTTCATCTTGAACAAAATTAGCGATGATATGATTTCCTTCCATTAATTTCACTCAAACTCGCTCCACACACTCATTCAATTTCATTCCAAAATCAATCCAAAATCACCCAACTTGTCAATTTTAAGATGTTCATAACCGTACCCTGTCGCCATCTCATTACAGGTATGCGAGCTCTAATCTGTTCCCGTACAGAAGTTGAACTTACACCAAGGGTCTATTACACCAAGGGCCATGCTTTGTCCATCAGGTTCTACAGAAATAGGGGTTATGCCATCACTACTTACTTTAGACTTGTATTTACAGCATTCCGATCTGGTAGGTGAACCGATCTCAGAGGTTTCATTTCTTGTTCCAGTTAGAAACCAGCCCTGGGTTCAGGATGTAAAAGCGTTTCGCGAACGCTTTGAGATGATACCCCGCTTTGCACGTGCATATACGTGCAAAGCGAGGTATCATTTCGAAAGCGCTTCGCTAACGTTTTCATCCTAAACGCTGGGCTGGATGGCTTTCATAAGAATAAATTAGATTTTAAGAATTATCTTTTATTCTAGAATACCACATATACTAAGAAATTTCCACGATTCATTAATTGACCACAGTGGTATCTTCGTCCCAAAATCACGGAATATCTGTCGTCATGAGATAGCCAGTAAATCCCCCGCTACTTTCCTAATTAGATTTGGACAGTAGAGGCGCTAAGTAGAATCGGCAATTATTTACCAGCATGGCCCGGCGACCTGTAGACATATGATTTATGGTGGAAGAGACGGATAGCTTAATGAATTTAAGTAAATAATGTCATAAATCTCAGGGAATAAATCACACTATATTGAGTGGGAAATATTCCTTATTGCCCGCTGTATCAATACGTCTAAATAGATTGGTCAACAAAGATTAATGTTTGCACGGTCTGGTAAGAACTCATATTAACAATATCCATTCCTTTCTGGGCCTTGCTGCGCTAGGTTAAAAAACCGTTTAATTTCGAAAGTTTGCACAATGCTTACAATCTGCTATAAATTCTAGACCTCATAAGAAGCGCCTATCTCAGGTGACTATTATTTTCATCGGGTTAGGTTGGTTTTCCATACTGTTTTTTTTTATTGTATTTACTTTTGTTTTTCCACGACAAAATGAAATTTCTTTTCAAAAAAGAGGAGTGTTTAACCATTTTGATACTAGATCGGGGCAAATTGTTTTTGCCCTGATTGTTTGTCCGTAAAGATTTCTGTTTGTCCGTTTATCTGTAACACTGTTTGTCCGTTTGTTTAAAGATTTAAACATAGGTTTAACCTTTTGAATGGTTAGTGATGGAGTCTTAATATTCCACATGATGATTGCTTAGAACAAAACCTTTCTATTGGTATCAAGTTCTAGGTCTACAGTTAAGGTCAATGGCAAATTCGTGAATAAAAAAATAACATTTGTCATAGCTTTAGAATGAAAACTTGGTTAGCCTTGATATTTCGCATGTGCATTACTTGTGACATGACCTACCTTGAGTACTTAAATCAATGTCATCAGTTTTAGTCAATGTCATTTCTGAAGGTTAATGATTTTCAACATAAATTTTTAATAGTTGCAATTATTTGTGATTGACAAGTGATAGAACCTTGATATTCACCTTGACGACTGCTTTGTACAAGAATTTTCTGATGAAACTAATATCAAAGACAACAGCCAAGGTCAAGGTTATATTTCAAGGTCATATTCGTGTAAAATTAAAACTTTAACATTGGTCGTAACTTTAGAATGGTAAGTGGTATAAACATAGTCTTGATATTTCACCTGTAATTGGTAGTTACAAAACCTTCAGTGAATATAAAAGTCAAGGTCATCAGTCATGGTCAAAGTTATCTTTGAAGGTCACTGATTTCTAATATAAAAACTATGTCAATGGCCATAACTTCTGATTGGCAAGTGATACATCCCTTATACTTCACATGATGATTACTTAAGACAAGACCTTTCCGTTGATACACTGTGTCAAGGCTATTTATCAGGGTCAAATTTGTGTAAAATTTCATCTTAAGCGGTGTCTAACTTTGGATTGGTAAGTCATAGAGCCTCGATGATTCGTATCTGCATTGCTTATAACAAGTCCTTTCCATGCATAACAAAGTCAAGGTCATTTGTCAAGATGAAGGTCATTTAGTAAATGACAGTCATTCATGACATAAAAACAGCACAACAATCTGTTCGGTCATATTGTAAAAAGGGCGTTAAACATAATTCAAATAATAATATACGTGTAATAAAAAAAATAAAAAAGCGACATTAACTTCACATCTTTATTACGCAGGATCATGTCGAACCACAGAGAGACGATGTGGTAACGATCGCTGTATTGCTCACGATCTGGTCTGTAATGATCGCAATCCGTGTGGTGACTTCTCGGACTGTCCGACCGGACTCGAACATCTGTCCAGTTTTGCTCTGTGTGGGATCGTAATCCTGGGTCTACTATCTGGTGGTATCGTCATCATCATGGCGGCGGTCTGTCTACAGCGATCATCATCGAAAAATCTAGATCTGGTAGGTAGACTGTTTTAGGTTAATCATATTCAAACAATGACCGGCATTTCGTTAAAATGTAAATGATTTTATTTCAGATGATTCCACTAATTTTCGTGCATTCTGATTGGCTGAAAAATTAGTTTATTTCTCAATGAAAAATAATTTGAGTACGCAGCTATTTTGTAAGCTTCCACAAAAAAGTAGTTCCGTGATAAATTGCTTTTATTATTGACAAATCTCACATTTTCGCTTCATTATCCTAAATAATAAGATATGAAGAGAGTATTTGCTGATTTTATGGAGATATGAAACTAAAATACCTAATCAAAATCGTGTATTACACTGTGATTAGGTTTTAAATTTCATACCCGCTAAAAATCAACACATATTCTCTTTATCTCTAGAATGTAAATATTTTTTAATTTTGGCTCAAAAAGGCAGGGATTAGGTAAGATAAGCTATTGTGAAAACCAATTGTCCACTGTCCGTTTTCCTCGTCGGCACCTTTTGCTTTAGAAATCTTTATTTGTCATGGGCCAATCTTGATGAAACCTGGTATGGATGTTCCGTCCAACGTTCTACCACAATTGTGTCATCGGAGACTGTGACAAATAGACGTTAAAATCCATTGGCGGTCGCAATGCCGTAAGCTTCAGTTGAGTAAACAATAGTGTTACACGCGAATGATACTGCAATAGTATTTAAACATCCCCCGGAAAATGAATCAGGATTATAAAACAAAGAGATCGCCACACGGTTGCGACTTCATTGTAAATTAATAGGCTAAATTGACGATGGAACATCGATGAGCTAGTGCCGAATTTGGTCCAACATTATATTTATTATCGTTCTCCAAATAATTTACGCAAATAGGCGTCGATGGATTAATCTATCTATAATTTGATTTTCGGTAATTTGCAGAAATTCACATATATTAAGATCGCTAGTACATACTGTAGTTTTAGCTTAATATCACCTCACTCCCACAAACATTTTTGATCGAAGGTTTTTTTTTCTTTTGAAAATAAGAGATACAGAGATTATTTGTTGATTTTATTGAGGCATGAAACAAAAAAAAAACATTATCACACTGTATGAATACGCGAGGAAAACTATCTAAAATCGCAATGTAAACCTTATTGATAATGTTGTCGCGTGCATTTGTATATAGTCTAATATGGCATTTTCTAGCTCTAATGCCTTAAAGTCAGTAAAGTTCTAGCTATTCGATGAAAATTTGAGTGAAGGGGCGTTTTTAAGACTTGATCGATCTTTTAGGTATCTTTAGAAATATTTGTCAGTTAAGTAACAGATGCATTACGGAACTACTTTTTTGTGGAAGCTACCCAAACATCTGCGTACTCAAATTTTTTTATCATAAACAATAAAACCAAATCTTTCAGTCAATCAGAACGCATTGAATATTGATGGACACAACTTAAATTTTTACGTGATTAATTGCTATTTCTGAACAAAAGCTTGGCAATAAAGTCTCTTCGATGAGCGACGTTAAGTTCGTAGTTACTATGGGTTGGTGTCTTAATGACGTTGTGTTTATGGGCTTACATAACCCGGTCAGTGGCAGAATTCCCTGTCTGAGCATATCTTTAGTTGCTTTTTTTTTGTCTGTATTTCCCATTATGTAAAATGACATGTAAGTTTTTGCTTAAAGCGGCATTTTAAAGTAAACGTAAAACTAATTGTTCCATTTTGACTATTTTAATCAACCTTGTAGCAAACGATAAAAACTTTGCACAAAGCTCTAGAGATAAATATAAATTCAATTTAATAAGATGTATAGAAGAGCTACCTGATTCCGACTAAGGTAATCAGGTTTATACCAGTAGATTAAACGATTTCATTTTCTTTGATAAGATTAAAAGGTAGCTAGGAATAGCTGCGTATCCAATATACCACAGGAAAGTATAATAACCATGTCTTCGGTAGGTGTCATTTTCTGTCGGGAATTACAGATTGGTTCTTTTAGAAAATTGATACCATTATACGAGGTTATAATAAACGGTATTCAGTGACGCTCCCCGTACACAACGAATCAATCTTTCTCTGGAAATGGAATCTGTCAAACTGAAATAAAACATCTTAAATGGTGTCACTTTCGAATAGCTCCAGTTAGTAACATCGTGAAATCGACATTCGTCTCAATCAAATCCATTCATAATCTTTTACTAAGCGCACCAATTATTCATTCCCAATTCTCACTCAAACCAATAAAAAAAAGCTCAACAATCACCAACAGCTTTATTTAAAACAAGTGCAGAAAGAAAAATCCCCGATTCACTGACAAAGGTAAGAAATATATACGCGATATATAGCGGTATTGTATTACCTCCATTTAATGTCATTAAAAATTCACTCAACACACTCATACAATATCATTTCAAATTCATTCCAAATTCATTCAACTTGTCAATTTCACGATATTTCTAGCTGTACCATTAAACGAGATTATAATAAACGGTATTCAGTGACGCTCCCCGTACACAACGAATCAATCTTTCTCTGGAAATGGAATCTGTCAAACTTAAATGAAACATCTTAAATGGTGTCACTTTCGAAAAGCTCCAGTTAGAAACAACGTGAAATCGACATTCGTCTCAATCAAATCCATTCAAAAGCGTTCACTCAGCTCTCTAATTATTCATTCCAAATACTCACTCAAACCATTCAAAAAAGCTCCATAATCACTAAAAAGGATTAGATCAACAGCTAAATTCAAAATAAGTAAAGAAAGATGAAGAAAACCTATTTATACAGCTAGTATGCATATTTTGTTAAAGGGGGGTAATAAATATCGCTAATTTTGTTTATCCTGAACAAAATTAGCGGTATTTGAATACGTCCCTTCAATATCAATAAAAACTCACTCAACACACTCATTCAATATCAATTCAAATTCATTCCAGATTCATTCAACTTGTCAATTTCACGATATTTCCTACTGAGCAATTATACGAGGTTAAAATAAACGATATTCAGTGACGCTCCCCGTACACAACGAATCAATCTTTCTTTGGAGATGAGATCTGTCAAACTAAAATAAAACATCTTAACAATGTCATTTTCGAAAGCTACATTGTTCAGGGAAGTGATATTTTGAAGAGGGAAGAAAGACTGTACATATTGAATATTTATTTCTAAAGATTAGATTTCGCCGATTTCATTTTTGTGAATATGAAGGCAAAAGCGGAATTAAAGGTGTTCCATTGTTTAAAATCTTATTTGGTTACTTTGAAATCCGTTGATACGCATATCAGTTTGTTAAGTACACGTGGTCTTAACTCATAAACTATTTGTTATCATTCATCGATATTTAAATTAACAATACATAACATCATGAAATTGTCATTTATACCGTCCGAATCACTCGTTTTAGCGCTCTATTCATAACGATCCTACCGCTCACTCAAAACGTTGAAAAATGCTTCCAAATCATTTGAAATTGCAATTGAGTCGATTGCGATGCTTCCAAACTTCATTAAAATCGAAGAAAATATTCTTATTAGTTGGAATTAATTTATGATCTTCCTCAAAGTTTTTATAAAAAAAATAGCATGTTTTTTTTAAGGGGGGTGTAATAAAAAATAGATACATGTAATTTCTTCCTATTTGGACGAAATAAGAGGTTTTGTTTTACCTCCCTTGTTCTATTCAAATGTCACTCATCGTACTCATTCAGTTTCATAAAAAAAAAATCCATCTCGTCGATTATACGACAGTCTTGACTGTGATACATATAAATGGCGTAAACCTTATTCTTTTTCAAAAGAAACGCATATTTTGATTGAAATAAAATTAATTCTCTGTTTTAAGCTTAAAAATGCTGAAGATTGAAAATGTATTGTATGGTTTTTTTTCATTATGTTCTCCACAAAGGCTTTGAATTAAGCGAAGTTTTTGCTGTTGTTTATTTAATAACAGTGATTCGAAATTGGTAATATTTTATTATTAAATTAACCTCTTAGAGTTAGTGTTTAGACTATTTAGCCAAAAATATATTTTACACAATGATTTCGACATTCATATACATTTCCCCGTTCTTGAGTATTCAATGGAAATATTGTAGAATCTCAACGTACGAAAATTGAGCGATGTCCCATGAAACATATCTATTTCAATAGAGTTGATGACAGCCATTTGCTTCTATTCATCAGACTGTCTAGAAAACAGGGAAATAATCCAAGTCAATCGATCACCCATAGTCCACGTACAAAACGCAATCTGCAAACACAATAGATAATACCGCGGACACCCTGATCAGTTTGCTGGGATCGATATCGATCTGGAGATTTAACCCTTTCCTGTTTTACAAAATTTTGGACCTGTCCAAATTCAAAGGTTTTGCAGACGAAAATTTAAAGTGGATTTAATTTGAAAAATGACCATTCTGTAGGGTAGAAAATAGTGGGGAAAAAGGAGAAATTGCTTGTAAGAAGCAATTTCTTCTTTTTTCACAATGTTTTCTCAATCATAAAATCACAGGCACGTAAAAAGCAGGGATTAAACAGCAAAGGGTTAAACAATAACATGTAATTAGTGAATCAATTATTAATGGCCGTACCTGTTGGAATTATTTGGTCAGGAAAATAAAACTGATTTAAACCTAGATTTCTTGGCACGCGATTTAACAAGATTTGCCTTCCTTCCGATGTTTAAAGGTTATAAGATTGTAATAATGTATGTTGTTTTGTTTTCTTTTCATTGATGTTTGCAAGTTAGGATATAACCCCAATGTTCTATTAGAATAATGAATCTCAAGTATGATTAAGTTTCCTACTTCAATGATGAAAAAAAAAAATAAATAAATAGATAAAATTTCGTTTGTATATTGAATTATCATTCATGTATATAGCTGTGCGCAGCCCTGAAAAAAGTTCATTTATTTGGAATGTTCTATTATTTAAAAGATAATGCACCTAGTACCATAAGATTGCCTTTGTAAGAAGTAGATCACATAAGTTATATTTGAAGGATTATGCACTGGAAATCGTATTTCAATTCTATACCAACTCGTTTTGAAACAAAAACCGTTTTGAAAAAATAATTAGCTTGTTGAATACACAATAACAACAACGTGTTTGATGATCCGTTTAGGAAAAAAAGTCGAATGCATTTCATCCCAGCAATATCTTGATATTGACTCGAAATATTTTTCTAAGACTTTATACCAGGATCTTTAAAAATGGTTAAGTGCTCCAAAAAGTAAAACACTCGACCCCCCCCCCCCTAAAAAATAATTAAATTCAGTAGTACAATTTCTCATTTCATTTCAATGGTTCACTTTAAATTTATTTTTCAAACCGGGACAACATTTCAAAACGGGTTGAGCCGATAACAACGCGTGCTGGGGTATATTTTCAACCAGTTTTAAAATAAGCGTTAACGAAAGCTTAAACTTACAGAGTCGCTCTCGATTCCAATCTTTGAATTTAGATGAAAAATATTATCTTATAACTATACCAATATCCGTGTGATAACTCCCCGTATGATATTTTTTTACGATATCACATAGTTATTTTTAGAACAATAATATAATGCGGTTATTTTTAGAAACTTGCATTTCAGTTAGAAACATCGACGAAAACAAGTCAAATACAGGTTATAAGGTAAATATAATACATACTTAGTGTATTGCATGAGAAAAATATCTAACTCGGTTGTTAGAATTGATAATTGTTCCGGCAGAGCCTCGACACTTATCATTTCTCCCAACCTCGTTAGATATTTTATTTCATACAAAACACTAAGTATGTATTATATATTTCTATTCTTGCAGGATGACTTTTCTTCTATAAATGGTATTCGACAAACAGAAAGTCATCTCGAGATGAAGGATGTCAACAGGAAAAGTGATTCAAGTCAACAAGGAGGTTCAAGAGATAACTGTAACAATGATAAAGACAATTTATTGCACGAGAAAATACCATTTTGTAACGGCATAAAACCCAATATGAACACCAGTGCGTGTCCCAGTGATAAGGAAAGACTAATAAAGAATGGTCGAGTAGTACAGGAGCCGTATCTCGACCAGTACAGAAGGAACGATAGTGACGTTAGTTTATTAAAACACCACAAATCGTCTAGTGGGAACTCAGATGAGACTGTTACAACTAATATTTCTTCATTTGAAGTGGACGAAGATTCCGATCAGTTTCAATCAGATCAGACGGCCGCGCTGATGCCAGAGTTTGACTCATATCCGTTAACTTGCAACACCGCTGACCCTGTATATAACCCTAGCTGTGGAATTATTCAGGTCGAAAATATAAACTCAAATGAAGACGATACATTACTAACAAAAGTTAAACAAGCAGATAAACACGTAAGAAACAAGCCAACGCATCCGTCCAAAAGACATCATGCGAACGGAAAAGCCAGCCAGCCCTCAAATCACGTGTTTACAGATTTTAAACCGTCAGCGCCTCATTACGGGTATACGTTAAGTTCTAAAAATAGCTTTGACGTTCCTGTGTCACCGCACAAGCCTTATTCCGTATATACTAAATGAATTGACTAACAAAATCTTTTAAATAATAAATAAAAGAGAGCTCAGTGCAGATAGACGTTGTTTATCGATTTGTCCCCATTTACTCATGTTTCCAAAGAATCAAAATTCGAAAGATTGTATCAAAAGTCTCATGCAGAGCATTTTTTTTAAATGTTCAACGAAATCAAAACGCAAATCCTATCAGTTTAATGGACTGATATCAGTATTAAAATGCCGAGGGATTTCTAACACCAAATTGAATACCACAATTCTCGACACATTCTTAATCACAGCAAGAATTGACAAAAATACCCCACCCACCAATGGCAACTTAGAAATCGAGGATTCTCTTATAAAGCTATTATGATTTGTTTCTTAAGTGTAAATGGGTAAGATAAGTGAGTAAAGCGATATAAATGTTCAATTAAGAAATGAGGCAAGTCACACCAGAGAGTAAAATCCAAGAACTTCGTAAATAACGAGATTGGCGCTAGTGCTTATCATCCAGGGGCCTGTGTTACTAAACACCTTACGATCATTTTTGAGTAAGTCAAAAAATTTAAGTTGCTTCCACAGTAGTAACAAGATATGGAATTCTGCCATGCATTATCTCATTGAAATCGTCTTCCCAAGACGATTCCACTCATGGAAATCGTCTTTCCAAGACGATTCCAATGAGAAATTACAAGGCAGAATCTAACAATGAATGAAAACACAAGGTAGGGTTTGTCTTTTGACTTACGATTACTTACATGTATTTCGTAAGAAATTTAGTAGAACGGGCCCCCGATGTTGCATATCCAAAATTCATTCACAAGAAGGAAGATTGATCATTCTAGATTCAGGAAAATTAAGAATGCATTAATGTTGTCACAAAATACAAAACTCTATCATAATTTATTACTTATTAAAACCAATGAAATAGTACAACATTGATTAATTTAACGCTTTTCTTGTGCGAGGATTTGAGTTTTGATATTTAACGTAGACACTTGAATTTGTAGATGGGGTTATAACATTCTTATTGAGAACTTCCTATACTGGCCTGAATGAAGTTTCGAACGATTCAAAGGCGTTTTTTACCATCATTCAAAAGGCCCCGGGTTCGATTCTCGACGGCGACACTCGTCCTTTCCGACTATTTGTCTCCTATGTGTGTTGGGTTGATAATCGCTGACCTATGTGGGATAGCATCCGGGGGCTAGGAAAGGATATAAAGGTAGTACCGGTGTGCGAAAATCCAAGAATCCATTGTTAGGTGCTCCAGCCGCCGCGAAATAACTGAATATTGTTGAAAGCGGCGTAAGACCTCATTCTACCAAAACAATCTTTTTAGATACAAAACAAACGAAAGATGACTATTTAGCTCATTTCTCACTGGAAATTGCAAGCTATTAAATGGTTCATTTATTTGTATACCATGTGCCGAGAATTTATACGTAATATGGTAAGGTCCTCGGATTACTACACTTATTACAATATATAGCTTTAGTTCATCGAAATCTAAGGGAGTTTAATGCGTATAAATAGAAGACGACAGTAAAGAGAAGACAACATAAAGCTTGTTATTTTTATTTAATTTTTTTTCTATTTAATTGTATCGTTTTAACTGATTTTCGAGCTTTTGAAAAAATCCATACTCAAATGAAGTGAAAAAATGGATGCTTATTTTCCTTTAATTTACCAAATTCAATCTATTCTCAATCATTTTAAATGCCTAGATATCATCGCGTCGATAACATTCCGATATGTTAATTTGGGTGAAAACTTATAGAAAAATTAAGTAAATTGTAAGCCCTTTGTTATTCTGATGACGTCACTATCTGTACAAATAAAAGCTGAGTTGTATTTAACATTATATGGTTCTTTGCTTGATTGGTAACTCGACATAACGCCTAAAAAGAACGATTTTCTGTGTCAGATTTTAATCTGTAAACCTTAAAATTATTGAATCTTAATGCAGTAACGTTGATTACTTCAATTAAAGCGACAGCCGTAATTTTCTCTCTCCCTCTCTCTCTCTCTCTCTCTCTCTCTCTGTCTCTCTGTCTGTCTGCCCCCTTCTCTCTCTCATTCTATGCAGAAATATAACTTATGTAAAGAAAAACGAATATGGAAAAAGTACGGTAAATGAACGAAATTTGCCATTTTCAATGCTCTATTTTTCTAATGCTTAATTTTGTTGGTTTAGTAAATGAGTAGGGTGTGTAGATATCAGCATGTGATAAACAAACCAACAAAGGTAGTGCATTTCATGATAATTGCAATCCAATAAAATAAAGAATTCTGATTGGTTTAAATCGCATCACGTGGGGAAATCCATTGCAATTTATTTCTGTATAAAATGCAATAGGTCTTTCGGGAAACCCCCGAACTTCGATCTGCAAGTCCTGTGTTGTAGGAACTCGAATTAACCTAGTTCCCGATCATCAACGCAACATTTCTATTCAATCTATTATAAATTAAGATATTTTCGAAAGAATTTACGATAACAAGCATGCAGTTCTGATTCCGTGCCGACGTAAACTTAGAAAACCGCAAGTCGACGAAGACCGTCAAGCAACCCTCTCAACTGAGACCGACCACGCCGTTTTCGTTTAAAAACATAGACTTACTTGGCAGAAACAAGTTTTTTTGTCATAAGTACCTCTACGAATTTTAATGTTGTCGTTTATTTGTGTATCATTTGTTTTACTTTATGACATTTCACTTCGACAGCGAGATAAAACAATACACGATCTAAAAATAGTTCGTGTAATTTTTTACGCGGAGAAAGTAGACTATTTGGCCAAGTATTTTAATAGTTTCTTCGATCTATAGGGTTGCAATTATAAGGGACGTTAGTCTTTTTCACTGCGTTTATTTGGGTATAAAGTGCAATTGCCTTAGCACATGGCTTAAACATAACGCCCTACGGGCGTTATTTGCCATGTGCTAAGGCAATTGCACTTTATACCCCAATAAACGCAGTGAAAAAGACACTCATCCCTATAATAAACCATTAGTTTAATTTAAAAAAAAAACACAAACAACCGACATTTCTTCAATTCGGGTCTGTCTTGTGAAAATCTTTGTACTTATTTGTTAACCTTTTAAAGGTTTAGTATTCGAATAAATCCGCCTATGTTTATGCATGTGCAACTTAATCAAAGATTGACGACTGAAGGATGATGACAAATACTTTGCTATCTTAATTGCCCAGGCCTGACGGATTCCATTGAAATTCTCCGCCATGTGATAAAAATTGGACATTTTACGACAAATTGCTCGTCAAACTCCATTTTCCGCGCTCGGATATCAAAACCCTGAATAGAAATTCCCCGTAATAAGGCAATAAGCTCCGAAATAATTCAGACTTTACTTCCCGTATACGTTTGACATAAGAATAGAAAGCATTCATGAGAGCTTGATTATGATCGATTTTTCCTTAAAAGCGTCGAGGGAATTGGTAATTCTGCGATTTGCTCCCGCTTTATAATTGCATCCATACAAATCAAGTTTGATAATAAGATGCTAACTATCGATGTCTCAAAGGACACGCTCACGGTTTACTAAACGATTGTCTTCTAGATATTTCACACTTGGCATAGGAAAAGGGGAATGAATAAGCTGCGTTTATTCAAAATTAAAATTTTACTTTCATCACCCTGGATTTAAATTATCAAAGGAATTTCCCATTTTTTGGACATAAAAAGAGTCTGACTATGAAGATTTATCCACAATAATAAGGTAAAAGCAGTAACAGTTAAAAACATCATGAAATAGACAACGTGAATGTTTTTTAATGATTTCGGAATGCAATTAAATGAGTGAGATGAGTGAGTTTTGAATGCAATTTAAGGGAGGAAATCCAATACTGCTAATTTCAAGATGAACAAAATTAGCGATATTGATTACCACTCTTTAATAAGATATGCATACTAGATATTAAAATAGCTTTATGTGTCTTCGAGAACTCATCACCCGCTTAAAATATCAATTATGTCGGTGATATCGTGGATTTTATCTAACGATTTTTTTAGCTCACCTAAACATATCGTGCTCAAGTTGAGCTTTTGTGATCATTGAATGTCCGTCGTGCGTCGTGTGTCGTGCGTCGTGCGTCGTGTGTCATGTGTCGTCTGTCGTCCGTCGTCCGTCGTCCGGCGTCAACAATTTTAGTGTTTATACTCTAAAGGCCACAATTATGGCCCAATCTTCATGAAACTTAGTCAGAATGTTGCCCAGGTCACAAGGATGAACCCTATTGAAAATGGGAAGGATCCGTTCCATATCACGGGAAAAGGGGCCTTAAAGACAATTTTCTTGTTTACACTGTAGAGGCCACAAATATTGTCCAATCTTCATGAAACTTGGTCAGAATGTTTGTCAGGTCACAAGGATGAACCCTATTGAAAATGGGAAGGGTTCATGCCTTATCACAGGAAAAGGGGCCTTAATGACATTTTTTGTTTACACTCTAGAAGCCACAGATATAATTCAATTTTCATGAAACTAACTCAGAATAATGGCTAGGTCACAAGGATAAACCCTATCGAAAATGGGAAAGATCCATGCCATATCACGGGAAAAGGGGCCTTTATGACAATTTCTTTTTTACTCTCTAGAGGCCACAAATAAGGTCCAATCTTTAGTGTTCTTATCATTTTAAGAGAATCTGGAGCGAAAAAACTGATATTAAACCTGCTTTCAGGATACCCAAACGTTGCAAATTGAGTGCGAATTATACCCCACTTTGCACTGTTCTGTCTTTCTGAACGAAGGACAGACTCTAAGTCTGTAGAGGCTGATTGTAGTCTTTACTGTACGACAAGCTGTTTATATAACTAAACTATTATGAGCAGCGTATGAATGGTCTAAGTTGATTTTAAGGCGCGAATAACATCTATCGCTTTAAATGACATCAAGAGCCGCCGTCATAGTAGTAAGTATTGCGTCGGACTGTCATTCTAGAGGTACTGGGTTCGATTCCCGACGGCGGCACTCATTCTTGAAACTATTTGTCTTTCAGCAATGATACGATTACAGTGTAATAGTAGACCTACGCGGGAAAGTAGATGGATGCTAGGAAAGGATGTAATGGTAGCACTGTGTTAGAAATACCAAGAATTAGGTGCTCAAGTCGCCACGATATAGCTGAAAGATTGTTGAATTTGGCGTAAAACCCAATTCAAACAAACAAAATTAAATGACATCGAAATGCAGTGAAGATTCTCTCTGACATGTCATAAGAACCAAAAACCGGTGTTTAAATTAATACTGAAAGATTTATTATCTTGTCATAAATCGTATTTTAAAAATTCTCGATTGATAAACTGACTGGTCACAGGAAATTACACATAATTCATCTTCGTAATGTGAACATGTTATTTTGTAAATGTGTGACAGAGAAAATTATAGGGGACCGAGTTTTTTAAGAACATCTTGTCTGAAGTCTTGGGGTCTACGTGTTCAGTTAGCAACATGGTGAAACAGACTTTAAATACTATTCAAACTATTTTACAGTTAATTACATAATGAATTTGACAATCTTCCCGATCGAAACCATTCACATTCATTCGCTCAGCGCTCCAACCATTCAAAAGCGCTCCAAATTCACTAAAGATGATAAGAACACTAACTATATTCAAAATAAATATTGGTAGATAAAATCCACGATTTCACTGACATAGTTGAATTTTGTAAGCGTATGATGAGTTTATGAAGATACAGAAAGTTATTCATAGAACTTGTATGCACATTTTATTAAAGGGAGATAATAAATAAAAACAGAACAAAAGTTTATTTTGTAAATTTAGGCCTAAAGCCCAAACAACAATATATCAACTAACAAAAATAACAAGAATTGTGTCATAAAGTTGAGTAATGCATAATGCATTGTTTTATAACCTAGTCTTCACCTTTTATGAATATCTGTGACGTGATTTTTCAATAAAAACGAAATATATTTAGTCAGATTTTAATAATAAGTTTATTGTTAGTTTCATTAGATTATAAAAGCCTTGGCGATTATTGATTCCCGAATACAACGAATAAAGATAAACATTTCTTTCATTTACGTAATTTCTGCATTGGAAAATACATGATACTCATCTTCTATAACTCAAAAATTAAAATAATCGACACAATTTATAGATCCGATCCTCTGTTGCAATGGTATATTTTTGTGCCTTCCCTTTTCTATTGTCAAATGACTTGACATGACTGCTACATCTAAATCTTTTGAACTTGTATGATTATGTTGATGAGAGGTAATAAATATACCTAACTATGGCCATCTTGAAAAAAGAATAGCAATATTTGATTACCTACCTTAAATTTCACTCAAAACATGCTCCAAACATTCATTCAACTTCATTCCAAAACCATTCCAAAATCATTCTTCTTGTCAATTCCGTGATGTTCCTAATTATAAGACACACGCTCAGTGCCCCATGCAGGGCATAAAAAAACATTCTTTCCAATCACTTAATCGTTCAAAACGATCAACAATTCATTCAAATTGATAAAGTCATTCTGCGATTTTTCTTGTTGGTGTGGATCTTTGAGCGTGAAGATTCATACACATAAAAAGAAATAGATTAATTTCAATAAAACTCGCTCCCCCACTCATTCAATTTCATTCAGCAATTATTGCAACGCATTCACTTTATCACTTTCTTGATATTTCAAGAAACTGTAACTGCATGATAAGAACTATTCGAGAAACCCAGATATCATCATGAATTAAAAATTTGGTCCCATGGACCACTCCTCAAGACAAACCTAGATCGGTTCGTCATTTAAGATATTATTAACTTACATTTTCACTCATATACTCATATGAACAGTTATGATAGTACTCGCGCTCGAGTTTAAGCAGTACAAATCAACCATATAAAAACAGTGAATGGACCGGACCTTAAATCCATTTCGAGTCTTCGTATGTTCTCGAGTTAGCGCAAACTCGATTCAATGTGAGAACATTTAAAATACTTGCAAAGTTTGCCTTCCTTCGACTGATTAATTGTGGAAACCTTTCATTGAAAGAATTTGCAAGTTTAGTCGACGTTTCAAGAAACAAAGCAGCACTGATTACAAACGGATTTTTGTTCTTGGCGAAGTGATAAAGATCTAACAGTAATTATAGTTAGACTCCTGCTACTAGACAAAGGTTATTTAATGATATCAATGAACATTGCAAATTACCCATGCATCCTTCTTAAATCCTGCGAACCGAAAGATTACCTTCATAAGAAATAGAATGACAAAGGATTTTGAATTATAACTCATTTATTTTTTTATGAATTTATCTTCCTGTTGAGATTAATTCCATTTTTATTTGTACATGTATTTCCTTATATTCTTACAAAGATCATCTTTCATTCGAATTTTTTCAAGACCTTTCTATTACATGATAACCTTTGTACAGCCGTCGGGGAGGTCTGGTCATTACAAATGCATTAAATACAACAATAAATACGACAATATTCAAATACCGCCTATGTCATTAGATCAACTTAGCAGTAAACCCGGACAATATTGACCATATTGGCCAATTTTGTGAGCAATAATGGAATTCTAGGGTGTCCCATGTGGCAGGAGAATTGAATAATAGATCCAAAGCTAAGAAACACCCCTGCGTTCAGAATGACCAAACAGTGCAAACTGTTTGCAAATTACACCCCGCTTTGCACAAAAGTGTACGTGCAAAGCGGGGTATAATGTCCAAACTGTTAGCACCATTTTGTCTTCCTGAACGCAGGATTGATTGTGACATAAAGTTGCCCAACATGTGCCATAAAATAACAAGTAAAAGTTGCTTGCAGAGTCTGTAAGACTGCCTTGGTGGCCTAGTGGTAAATGCACTCGACCCGTGACCTGAAGGTCCGTGGTTCGTGCCCAACTGTCACCGGGGTGTGTTTATGAGCAAAACATTTAATTACCAGCTCCAGTTCACCCAGCTGTAAAATTGGGTAGCAGTAGGTTTAAACCACTGCCTCTCTCTCAGGGACGTGAAAACATCAGGAATGAGTGTTCGAGAGCGATTCAATAAGCTTAAGCTTACGTCGCAATCGAACTAAAATAAATTAGTATAAACTAAAGTATGTTCTAAATGGGTTGCACCAGAGTTATACTAAAAAAATCGAAGGCGAAGAGCCAACGTACTTCGATTAGGGAACACAATTTTTTAAAACTCATAATTTGACTGGTCAGTTTGCAGTGAATTGGCTGATACCTACATCAATCTAAATATTTTAGTTAATTACAAAAATAGGAACCAATGATACTATTAGTTGTCTGATCTAGATCACAGTCGCTGGTCTATGACTTAATACCAATCTTAATAGTGTTTCAATAGGATTACAAAACTCCTGATGTGTACAGTAAACAACATCGTAAAATCGAAAGAGTGAATGGTTTTGGAATGATTTTGGTATGAAGTTGAATGAGGGCAAAATGAGTGAGTTTGAGTGAATTTAAAGGGAGGTTATCCAATATCGCTAAATATTTTCAGCATGAACAAAATTAGCGATCTTCCTACCTCCCTTTAATTTATTTGTTTAAAAGTTCTATAAGTAGCTTTTTATAGCTCTAAGAACCAATCAGACGCTTACAGTTTTGATAATGTAAGTGAAATCGCGATTTCGATCTATTATCAATTATTTTAACTGTAGCCATGATTGTATATTTTTTAGTAACCATTGTGCGTTTTTTGAGCGGTTTGAGTGAGTGTTTGGATTGAGTTAATGGAGCGCTGAGTGAGTGATTTAGAACGGTTCTGAATGAGATGAATGTCAATTTTACGATGTAACTAACTGTAGTACATGTGTAAGGTAGAAGCAGAAATTCTAAGGAACCACACGTCTACAATACAATGAATGTTGACATTTCGTTTCTGTACGGAAACTATTTTTATTTGATTTAGAAAAACTGTACGAAAAACATATGTAAAACTAGGACAAAAAAGGTCATCATCGGGTTTCTTTGACGCTAGTAAACAGTAACTGTGCATCGTTTATTAGTTGGAACGTTACTGAATTGTCTCCCTTTAATGGGTACATGTGCATTTCCTAGTCAATCTTAGTAAGCGCTAGTGGATAAAGGCCGATGATTTATGTGAATTGTTGTGACTTTACTGACGGGAGACAATCGGTAGGTTCCCTTATCAGCAATGATATCATTGACGGATCGCCAGCCTAACTCACTGCCCTCTACAGGGGGTCAATGTTATGTCAAATATATATCGAACGACATGGTTTCTCAAAATATATTGTCGCAAATATAAAACAAAACAATCAAATAAAACGATACTATTTGGTGGGTAATTTGAATCTTAAAAAATGCAGATTAAAAACGGGATTCGAGTGTAAATATAAATGCCGGCAGTCGAAAGTGTGCTGAAAATGAGAAATTAAAAATGTGAATTTAAAAAAATGTATAATGTAGCGAACTATTAAACAGAAAATCGATCTACAAATTACAATGAAACTTCAGTTGGGCATTGCACTATATAAGTAAATAAGAACATTCAGAATCATGCGAACAAAAGCGATATGAAGGGTAAAAGTTCTGGGAAACTTTACTATTGACAGACAACAAATTTGTATCATATGTTTAAACAATTACGCAAGAAGGCCAGACTCTTGAATGATTTACTGAGCATGGAGTGTGCTTTTTTCCAGGTAAAGTGTTTTCCTACAGTTCCAAGAAATAGTGTATTGTGGCTCTTGTCTTCTTTACTCTTAATCAAAAACACTTCATAAATGTGACCCATCGCGCGAAAAGAGACCATCCGGGAATTCTGTAAAATGAATTATGTTAAACGAGATTTGATCGAGCATAGGTCAACCAGAAGTCGCATTTCAAAAAAAAATTTCACTAGAAGGTAGATTGATCATTCTAGATTCAGAAAATAAGCACGGTGCAAAAAGTATCGATTCTAGTCAGTCTGCGCCGTCCGCGCAGTCTGACTAGGCTCGACACTTTACGCACTTCCAAGATGGTCCCTTTTCGCGTGACGGGTCAAATATCCATTTATATTTAAAAGGCACTTACAATAGTTTTGCGCTTATTCCTCGATAAAGGACCTTCGAGGTGAAAGAGCAACGAATAAGAATTTCGAAAAAAAAATTGAGAAAAAAAAATGTTCAACAAAGGACAAACAAAAGGCATACAGTCAATCTTGCCCAAGCGACCACGTCTTTTAGGTGACCATCTTTATTAACCGACCGTTTTCCAAATCCCCTTCACTATATCAAAATATAAAACAAACTAGGCATGATTGGTCTTAAAATTATTGAAAATGAATCCTTTGATTTTAAAACTCACAAGAATCGTCTCATTGAGACGATTCTATTGAACTTTAATATCATAGGATAATTGAGAATTTTGCAATAATATGCATATCCAATTAAAATGTACTAAAAGAAGCAAATAACGTGTATTAAGCAGCCATTTTCTTAAACGACTGCTTTTTGGTGGTCCCGTTAGTATTCGCTTAAAACAAGTTTTATTGTATTTTAGAAAGGAAGGTAGTATGATATTTTGGAATATAGAAAAATCTACAAACACTAAAACTGTTCTGCTCAGTCTGATTAGCCCTTCACGTGATGAAACCGGAATTTATAATATGACCGACGCCGCGAGAGTGAAATAACCCCGTTGAATATTTTTGATATTACATGGGTGTTATTACACTAGTGGAATATCTATGCAAATGGACGCAGAGCGAATAGCATCGCTATTTTGTAACCGCGTAAATGACGCCATAATGTATAGATTGTGACGTCAGTTTTATAGCGTTATAAGATTCGCATAAAATTGAAATGTAAAATTTCAAGAAATTTGACGATTTTTCGCAAAAATTCGCGTCATATTATAAATAGAATATCAAATTTGTGCTCATAAAATACCGAATTTATCAAACTCGTCATCTAAAAACAGATAAAAACTCGGCACAGCCTCGTTTTTATCTGTTTATAGATGACTCGTTTAATAAATACGGTATTCAATGACCACTCATTCAATATGCTTTATTTAACCGCTTTGGCAATATGTACAGATACAGACCAGCCATCATATATACGCAGTTTGATTTTTTTCTGTACCACCTGATTTTCCTGTTTTAAAACAGGACAGTAAAAAGCTCACATTATCTACAAAATAAATACTGTTTCACAATTAGTGAATCAAGCGCCCGCGGTCCTTTGGTTTTCATGCTATTTGTCAAGGTATTTTTTCAGCATCTCAATGGTTCAGTTGCAATCCTTTTTGAAAATCCCCGATGGCCCCACAAGAAACTGTTTGCTATTAAAATCATAATTCAAATACTTGTTTAAATTATCTTCTTTGCAAATAAAGAAACAAAAATACATTAATTTGGGAAATATGGGAAAACATTAAAAAACCCATACAGGTGTAAGAGATTTGGGTAAAAAGACTTAAAAAGAACGAATAAAGGATGTAACGAACTTGGCGTTGATGCATGTATATGAATTATGTTATTTCGAAAATCATTTTATTTTTCTGCCTATATACGTCAAAAGTTATAGCAGTAACATGAATGTATTAAAAGATGATTATGAAAATAAAACTTATAAGTAATAATGAGAGAATAAAGATAAGATGAATAAGAATATATAACCTGACTTTAAAATTGCCATTTTCTCAAATCTAACAACTTGAAGGTACAATAAAAAAGGATGAAAAGATGCCACTCATTCCGCTTCATTCAAAAAATTAATAGAATAGTGAAATTTATAAAGTGAGTGATTTCGGATTGATTTCCGATTGAAATGGAATGGGTCGCAGAAGTGGGTTTTGAATGCTTTTCTCGGGGAATAATTCAATGTCGCTAATTTCATCCCATTGGACGAAAATTGCGATATTTTAACCCCCCCACCCCACCCCACCCCACCTCTTTATTAAGATCTACGAATTTTTTCTTGTTTGAGTGCCTTCATTGTCCAATAGACACTTCAAAACCCACACAAGACAATAAAATTAGGGAAAGATTCGATTGATTTGATTAAAATGTCGCTCGTTGTAAACGATTTCTAGGTAGTTTGAACATTTTGGAGCGTTTGTGAGTGAGTTTTTGGAGCGCTAAGCGAGAATTTTTCAATGGTGTTGATCGAGTTGAACGCCAATTTCGCGATGATACTTACTGTAGTTGCCCGTATGTGAAGACTTTCGACAACGTATTAGTTCAGCATTTAAAAAAATGCACATGCCGCAAACTTGGAAATGCAGAACATCTTTGTTTACTGGCTCAAAAATTTCATTCATCTTTTTAAACGCAATCGAGTTCGTTACCCCCAACGGAACATGCGTTGTAAAACTTTATGTATTTTTCTTCAATAAAATAAAGCACCAAATAAAGCCCTGTGTTCAGGACGGCAAAACAGTGCAAAGAGAGTTCCAGTCTTTCCCCGCTTTGCACGCAAAGTGCAAAAACTGGAAAACTTTTTGCACTGTTTTGTCACCCTGAACGCTGGACAGTCTTCAAGGTAGTAGGAAAATGACCGACAAAATTTTTAAGTTCCCTCACAATACGACAAGCCCACTTTGCCCGTGCATTTGCGTTCAAAGCGAAGAATAATTTTCAAACCGATCGCATTATTTGATCATCCTGAGCGCAGGGCTGGCTTTATTATGTTTTTATTCAGACTTTATGCTTTTAGTCTAAATAATATGTGCGTGATATTCCAACAGTGTGCATATTCTCGGGATAGTGAGCAATATGAATAGCCACAAAATGGAATTAGAATATCCTATGACCGCCTAAAGAGGGGTTAAGATCTCATTTATCTCCATAGTGCAAAAAGTAGTTGGTCAGCCTGTGTGGATATTTCACGCACTGGCTCATTTATAATCATACGCCGCCGAAGGTGGCCTTATATTGGTATCATCGTCTCCGTCTGTATGTCCAACCTGATGACAGAACGTGCAAACGTACGTCCGTCCGTCCGCCTGTCCGTAACAATCTTGTGAACGGAACTTCTCATTTAGGGACGTTTTTGGATGAAACTTTCACAAAATGTTCCTAGTCACTTGGCCCAGTGCACATTGTTGCGGTTTGGTAAAATTCAGACACGTCATGGAAAAAAGGTCCTTCTTGTTAAAAGATCTCCTTCATTTTTGGACTGATTTGGATGAAACTTTCACAAGATGATCCCTGTCACTTGGTTTGGCGCATATTGTGCTGGTTTTGGTTAATTTCAGCTGCGTCATGAATAAAATAGGCCTTCGTGTAATAAATCTTGTGAACGCAACTCCACTTCCATTTATTGACCGATTTGGATGAAACTTTCACAGAATAATACTAGATACTTACCTTGCGCATATTGTTGCGGTTTGGTGAATTTCAGCCGCCGCGTCATAGAAAAGGGCAACTCATTGTTAAAATGCTTGTGCACACAATCCTCTTCCATTTATGAACTGATTTTGATGATTTTTTTATAACGTGTTCCTAGTCACTTGACCTGGCGCATTTTGTCGTGGTTTCGGAATTTCAACCGCAAAAAAGGGGGCCTTCATGTAATAAATCTTGTGAACACAACTTAGTCCACTCAAAATAGCGAAATATGGCCTCAACCCAAAACAAATTGCAAGAAAAGCGTTCTTGGCTTTTTAGAGTAGCTTTCCCTCCCTAGATGACATACTGAAAGTAGGACAAATCGGAAGATACATATTTTGATTTTTCCATACATTTTGACACCCACTAGTAATGCCCGTAATACAACCAATTTAATTAGAATATTGTGTGATATACCTGGAATAAAACTGATTTTTGCAAGTCAAACTAATCAAATATCATTTGAATTACCTCTAAAATTAAACCACAGCTTTTGTTAATGGTTTGAGTAAAATGCATGACATTTTAAACATAAAAAGATAAATTCAAATTAATCTAACCCCACCCACTTGATTTAACATTAGAATGGATAGAGAAATAGCTTCTGGTATTGAAACATTTTCAAATAGTTCCCTTATCAACAAATTCAAAACAATATCGTTTTAGTGGATTGATCTATTTGTATGTCTGTCTATCCCACAGGCAATTATTTCATGACAAAAGACCATGTATCCAACATTTGCTCATGTAAACTCTCCCATTAGTCACTTAATTTAAATTTTGTTACTTCTTAAGTCTAATCATATTTTGACAACATTGTTATCAGCTTATTTTTTCTTGATAATTTTCCTTCTCATTGTTACCAGATCGTGTAAAATATGCTGGAAATGGTAAGAGTTGATGAGGTACAGGACTAGTTTGACACCTTGTCTTATATAATAATGCACATTTGTGTTTTAGACGAAAACTGGAAAACTGAAATGCCTGTGATCTGTCTGTCTAAGAATAATTTTCTGAAACTTCAATTCCAAACAATTCAAAATGAAGGTATATATATGCCACTTATCTAGTTCTACATTTCTTTTTTTAATTCAGTATAACAATGACACATAGAAACTTATAAAATTCTGAAATTATCTTTCCTAAAACTTTAAAAGAGGCTTGGCAAAAGTAAGTTACGACACTGAAACCGTGATCATTTGATAACCTTAACCACAGCTGCATTAAGATCAAATTTTATAGAAATTTTGTTGTAATTTCAGATACATTACAAATAAAAAGTTTTCGGCTGTACAAACTTGTCTAATCTTTGTATCAATGTGTCTTAAGTTTAACTTTAACCCATTAAAGCTTAAAAAAAGTACTAAATTATGTGTCTTGGATGGCATTCTAATAACGATTAACCCAAATTGATCTCCAGGTTCTCTAATTAAAATGATTTTTGGTTAAAATTTTAAAAATTTCATAATTATCCTTCTTTTTTTCTTAAATTAATCAAAATCAAAGAATAATATGGTAGAAATTGGAAATGGTTTCATACAATTCCTAATTCACATTATTCACACCAGGACAAGTTATTTCAAGTTTCGTTTGTTTGAAGGGGGGGGGGTATGCCGTTTTCAACAATCTTTCATTTATATCGCGGCGGCAGCAGTACTTTATGGATTCCTGGTATTCTCACACCAGTTCCCCCATTATATCCTTTTCCTAGTCTACAGCTGCTTTTTCTACATCAGTCTACAATTATCAATCCATTAGGTATTTCAAGAACATAATATGAAATTGATATAACTTTATAAACAAAACTGGTATATAATCGAGAATTGCTAAGGTTATGGTCCTTGATATTTTTCAAAATTTTAAAAAAAATCTCCTTTTCATCTCGTGGGAATATACTACACAAATTTGCTAGGGGGTCAAATTCACAAACCTATTGAATTATTTCTTGATTCATGTTTAACATGTTTAATTTATAAGCTGATGTTCAAGTCAACTAATTTAAAACTAAGATTGGGGTTTACTGAACTCTTTTGTAAATCAAAACGTTTTTCAACCATTTCATATCTTATGCCTCACGATATAGGGAGCGTTTGTAATCGATCTGCATGGTGTTCTAGGAGAGATTCGTTGGACAACTTCATCCCAAATTAATATTTCTGCCTCACATAGTCTGTCATTTTAATAATTTCGATAAACAGATTGTTTGTGAACATTCACTGGGTGAAAAATTTTGAAGCTGATCATTTGTTCTTCATTCATTTTAAAACGAAATGTTGGCATTACATTCTCACAAGGTTTTGAATCATTTCAAATTTTTACTACTAGTAAAGCATGATCTCTTCGTGTAAGTGTTTAAATCAATGACGAATACTTATCCACATCAAAATTAGTTTATTGAGTCTTGCTTTAAATAAAAATCAAAACATCCAATGAATTTGCAATCAGAGCACTTTCCAATTCATTCCTATGCCATTCTTCAATTTAACACATTATGTTTAGAGAAATCTGCCAAATAACAAACAAAACCTGTTTCCTAAGTCATTGATTTTAACCTTTCTTAACGCCTAATATGAAATAGGATGAGCCAATAAGACAAATCCATGGCTCTTGGTAAGATACAAATAAGCGAACGGGCTATGTAAACTTTTTCTTAGACAGAATTGATTTATTTTCAAAATGCAATTAAACTCTATGTACAACAGAAGGACAACCCATGAAATACGTCCTTCTTGTCATTTCTTTATATCAGTTCTAAAGAACATGTCAACCCAAGACCATATCTAATGGTTTAGATAAAATCAAATCTAAATTTTAAAAAAGATTTTTTTATTATGTGCTAAATAACACTGATGAATATATGTACATGTACAACTATTCTTAGTTACCCTTGATCACCTAAAATTTGTTTTAATTAGCGAATTAGCGAATAACTTATTACAACCCACTACTTGGATTTTGGTATACCTCGGGGGGGGGGGGGGGGGTAAAAGGTTCAAATCGACTTTGACTTGGACATTGAAAAGACATTGGACTGTTAAAAATGATCCCGCGCTATTTCATGAAGCCAATGTCCTTTTTTGCCACAGAGACCATTTTCTACTACTTTGCAATGTTAAAGTGAGTGGGTGGGGGTAAGATGTTTTACAAATTATCTCTAAAACCGACCAAATAACGAAGAATATCCTATGTTTAATTAGCGAATAACTTATTACAACCCACTACTTGGATTTTGGTATACCGACAACTTCTACTTTAGATCTAATCATGTTTTCTGTCAAAAAGTCTTTACAGGTTTAGTTGGGAAAAATCTATGATAAAAATCGCGAAAAATTAAAATACGTATCTTCCGATTTTGTCCTACTTTATATATGTTAAATGGGTATGTCTATGGATGTCAAAAAATACAAAATTGTTTTTGTTGCAATTTGTTTAGGGTCCTACCATAATTTGACTGGACTAACTCCTCCTCCATTTTTGTATTGATTTTGAAACAACTTTTATAATATGTTCCTAGTCACTTGACCCAGTGCACATTGTCGTGGTTTTGGGAATTTCAGCCTTATCATGGAAATAAAGGTCTTCATGTTATAATTATTGCAAACGCAACTCCTCCACTATTGATCGAAGCCGGTTTCGAGAATTTCAGTTCCTTCATGGGAAAAGTTGCCTTATTGTTAATTGTCTTATAATACACATTGTACATTTGAGATGAAAGTAAACATTTAAGGATTGATTTGGTTGATACTTTCAAAGGGGATTCTATATCTTGTGAACAGGAGCATAGTTCCACCTTTTAATCTTATCATGTACATTGAATTTTCTTTAATGCTTAGAATAAAGGCACAATATTAATAATTTGCATATTTTTATCAAACACCGTTTTACAAGGACATGTTTTCACGTAACTAATACAAATAAATCATAAAAAAGATAATTTGGAAATAGATGATTTATTCGACAAAATATACTTCGGGTTCCCTAGAAATCCAAAATAGAAAGCCGAGTTCCTGAAAGGTTTTCATGAATAAAGGGATTTCCGACTACCTTTCCCAGGTTAGATCACGATCCGGAGTTGCTGCCAAAAGTTGCAGAGACAGCAAAAATCATTCTGCTCATGAAAAAAACCCTAGCCTCTTGATAATTATGAAGAGCATCTCAAGCGTTTTCTTCACACAGAGTACTTCCAGATGCTGGGAGAGTTTTTTACCCCAGATTTCACGTCTCAATACAGTAACTTCCTTCTTCTTGAAGGAAGGTAGTGAAGGGGATGGGATTTTAGGTTAAGTCGAATTCATACGAAAACGTATTTGTTACAAAATACTGTAAACGAATTTGAATGAATAAAGCAGTTTCATGCTTTATTCACACATCGTTAATTAATGAATTTGTCAATCATTAAATGAAATCTTTCTCCTGTTACATAAACTTAGTTGATTTGTGCATGTGTGCATCTATGTTATATTTGTTTTTATGGCAATGGGCAATGTTTGCACTGTTTTAAAAACAAAAATGTTTGATTTCATGTCCTATTATTACAATTATATAATTCTAAGAGTTAAAGTAAATGATTATCATTATTTGCATTTTGTTTGAATATTCATATCGCTAAAAAGATGAATATTTTTTCTAATAAATTTGTCAAAGAAAATGCAAAATCTATAAATTTTAGACAGGTTTTTACTGAAACTACTTTGAAAGCAAGTCTATATTTGGCTTTGCTTATCCATTTAGTAAAAAAAAAAAACAGTTCAGAGAATGTACTTTAAAAAAATAAACAGAAAGATGAATAAATAATGTCCACTCACTTTAGAATATTTTCTTGAATGCGTCTCGGAATTTTATCGAGTAATAGTGGTATACTATCATTTTATAATCTCCCCGCCCTACCAATGAAATAATCAAAAATATTTACTCCGCTTTCGATCATTTCACTCCATCTGGTAATATCTAAGCAGAGCTCAAAAAGTGACGTCATCATGAACGCTGCATAGCACTCACGTGCTACATGGCGCGCTTTCAGAAATTTGTCTAATAATTTTCACTTTTTGTCTAAGTTTTGCATTAAAGAAATACATTTATCGTTTCTTTTTCGAGTAAGATCGATTGGTATTTCATTTTTTGAACAGAATAATAATAATAATATTAATAATAATAATAATATTATTATTATTAATAATGAAAATAATTATAATAAAAATAATAATAATAATTGCTTTTCGAGTAAGATCGATTGGTATTTCAGTTTGTTAAAGTATAGCTTTTGTTTTTCACTCAATGAGATAAATCGATCTTTCACTGAAAAAAAATTATCCTCTATATCATTTTCTCTGTTCTAGTATTATGAGTATGATAAACAGATGAAAAGGAATGTTTAACAATGCCGAATCAATTATAAGGATTCGCCACTACAGTCACACCCGTATTAAGGAAGCACCTATGGGACATTCAAAAAGTTCTTGCTTAAGATAGGTACTTGCTTGATACAGGTAATTTGCACTTTGTATATTTGGGAACCTGGTAGTCGCTTGTTTAATACAGGTTACTTGCTGAATACAGGTTGCGGTTAAGACAGGTTTGACTAAATTGTTTATGTTTTGTTATACAGTCTTAATTATTCAGACTGCAGTTCTGTTCAATTTTCTAAATTAACTGCAAATTTAATTTGACAAAATAATACATATTTAGAAAATACCGACCAAGGGACACTAAAATCAGACTAGGACACCAAAGGACAAATTACATCGCCTTTAACAAATATATAGGCCTTCGTGGCATCCGGTAGCAATACTATGGTCAACTGGTGACATTGGTATCTATGAAGACCGTTTAGATACGCAGAGCGTAGGATAATAACACATTGATAATAGTAAAAAAAAAAAAAATAGCAAGATGCACCACCGCCATAGAACGGTATTCGTAGGGCGATTTTGCAATCCCTTCGTTGGTACTGTCTCCGTTCGTTCTGAAATGTTGTAAAACATGTTTCACTTTTGTTCTTTTAGCAGCACCCAACAGGACATGTAAAACCGTATAATAATCGTACCGGCGACCTCAATTTGTTCGAGTACCTACAACTTAACGACCCTCTTTGAAAACTACAACTTATGTTACATTTATGACTTATTATAAAGTCGAGTAAAACTGGATTGGTGACTTTACACAGTCAATCCTGTTTGAGCGACTACTAAGCGATAATTTTTATTAAGCGACCGATTTCAAAATTCCCCTCTTTAAATCAAAATGTTTTAGAGGTAGTCATTGTTGGTCTTAAATTATTTAAAATTAATTCTATATGAGACGATTCTATCTATCTTTAGCAACAGATGATTATTGAGAATTTCGCAATATTTTGCATATTCAATAAAAAAGTTCTTGTTTGTAAACAAAACGTGTATTAAACAACCATTTTATTTAACGACCGCTTTTTGGTGACCCGTTGTAATCGCTCAAAATAGGTTTTACCGTACTTGAATTCGAGCCCCAACGTCCGCGGAGTGGATTCCTTGGTAAGACACTTAATAACCAGACACGGTTCACCCAGCTGTAGACTGCTTCTCTCTCGAGACGTGAAAACACTTAGACCGAGTGTTTGGGAGCTAAAGCTTTCGTCTAAACCGAATTTAAATGGTTTGGTTTAAACTAAAGTCGAGTTTTGGGTGTCCGGATAATTTTCATGATGTTTAAGCTTTAGGTGCACAGACCAAATCGTTAATAACATAAAAGTGCGCCAACTAAATTATCTAAAAAACACCTGTCATAATGTTCAATAATCCCTTATATGGAATGGAATAAGTTGTATTCAGAAATACTCTATACATGTTTCAAATGAGATTTCTTTGACGTGCACCAACTAGCCCTTACGCGCATCACAATCGTAATATGAATGTCTGAATAATAAAATAGCTTACAACTCATTGACAACTACCCTATATATGTACATATGGTTTAAAACTATTTATCTTACATCGCTGGGAAACAAGTTCCTACAACTTAGATTAATCCCTCTCGATTCTGCTTCCAGAACCAAGATCGATAGCCGTTCACGGGAATCGAACTCAGAACACTTGGGTCAAGCGGCCGACGCTCTACCTCTAGACCACGGACACCACACATACATTGTTGCACATGTTTGCAACTTAAAATCACATTGGGCGATCTTTTCTTTTATATAATTGAATTCTTCCGCATTAATAAATTGGGGAGAAAATTAAAAGGAACTCAATTAAACGTCTATTTATTCTACGTTATAACCGTCTACAACTAGTCCGAAAAACATGCGCTGACACCTGTTAACATCTAAGTCAATTACATCAAATGATGAAAAATACCAGCGTTTTGCAAAAATACTTCCCACAACACAGTTACCTGTAAGATACCTGGGGAAAACTATTTTCCAGGTATTTCATAGATTGACTACATAATATATCGGTTACAGAGTAACGTAAACGTAAAGTGCCTCGTAAATTGCTCACCTGTGAAGGTCGTCTGTGCATTGAGGTCAGGGCCAGGTAACGTGGATATTTACAAATGAATCATGAGATATCATGACCTCACACAAGAGGGTAATCTTAGGTTAACTGGAGACTAATTAATAAATTTGACCTTACAGAGATCGTCTAGCAATTGATAACAGAGAGGCACAAGGATTTCTTTTTCTTTTTTCTTTATCCTTTATTCGCCACATATGGTATTATGTAATAACCGATATGATGTTAATCGGATTATAACACAATCGCCTGTTAAAAAGATAATGGAACTCTATTGCATATTTTGATCATTTTAACGATTTCGAAGCGTTTTTGAAAATTTTCGGGGCGTGTTAGAGAGATTGGAGTGAGTGTTTGGGAAGAATGATTGGAGCATCGAGCGTGTGATTAAGAATCGTTTCAATTTCGCGATGTTACTAACTATATGACGAAAATCAGATTTTATGTCATTTTTATTCATGTTGTCTATGAATCTCTCACCATAGTCGTAACTATGTTTATGTACTTAATCATAGGCATGTTGTCTATATATTACCAGTCTGATACACTGTTTTATATCATTTTCTGTATTTTACAAGGGCCGCTGGTCTATATAAACAACTAAACGATTTGATTTGTTGTCCTTCATCCACATCTCTCATTGAGTCATGTTGGCAGGTTAGTAATTGCTCGAGTAATAGTGATCAATCATTGGCACTGGGTACAGATGGTTTTACTTTTCCAGAAACAGGTTATTGATAGACAGATCTTTACCTTGATTGAACAGTCAAACAGTCTGACCCAGTATCGTACGTAGAAGTGTGAGTCATGTTGACTTGCCTCTGTCTATTTTAGATATTCTTACATAGCAACTGAACAAACACATAGAGAAAAAGCTAGTATTTAATCTGTATCAACAAACACAAATGTTTTATTAAAATATCTAGGCCTCTGGCCAATGAACATATATGTGCAGATCGATATTAAAGCTACTCTTTCACAGATTCGGAAAATGATTTTTTTTAATAAATTTGTAAAATTAGTCAAGAATTATGACTTCCTCGTGCAGTTAACTCTACAATAATAAGATTCGATCTGGTATTGCAAGGGAAAAAAAGAGACAGATATAACTGAATTGAGCGGAATTCCATGCTGAAAACATAAAGCGACTACTAACGCCTTAAAGACCTTTCTTAAATTTTCAGCAAACTATTTACGCGTGCAATTCCGCCTGTTTGTCCTACTCTTTCAAATGTCAAGGTTGAACAAATTGTCAATTGGAAAACTTCATATCGATACATGCGAAAAATGAAACATTATAAATGAAAAATAACAATTACGTAATTTAAAGACTTGTTTAAATAGACTGGTTCCGTAACTTACCTTGCTGCTTCGAACATTCAAGCTACATTTTTTAAATGAGTTCTTGTTAGTGCCATACCCATGTGCGAACATCGGAAAATGTTCATATAACCGAATCTAAGAACCAGTTTTGTATTTTTTCCTTGAAGAACTGTGAAGGAGCAGCTTTAAAATCAACATACAAACTATGTTTTCCCTTTGACGAATAGGCCTCTGGTCAATGAACAAATATGTTTGGCAAAACATTAAAAGCCAAATTATTAAGTTTGTTTCCATTTGACAAGTAGGTCTCTGGTCAATGAATATAGTGTGTACAATTTGATATTTAAAGGAAAAATACATGTAGTATGTTGCAATTGACAAATAGGTAATGATGGTACATTTGTGACGAGTCACGCGAAAAATTGAATATTCCAGATTCAGAAAATCAATACAGTGAATGACCAATTATCAGCCCTGCGTTCAGAATGAGAACGCGACGCAAACAGTTCGCTAATTATACCCCGCTTTGTACGCAAGTGCACGTGCAAAGCATGGTATAATTGGCAAACTGTTTGCACCGTTATATCATCCTGACAGCAGGGCTAGTCACGGCTGTCGATCTAACAATCAGTGTACATGGCATAGGCAAAGGAATAAGGCCAGCTATCAGCTAAATGACTTTTTATATTGATTTCTTCACAACTACTGCTTCACAATGGACCACCAGGATGTCGTTTTCAATGGAGGAGGCATGATTATTCTTCTTCTTTTCCTTATGTTCCTTTAAAAATGTGTTAGATGTCCTTAGATGAACAGTATGTCATATAATTGAATAAGTATTCAAACATATAATGATTGCGGTTGCATAATATTACTGCAAGTTAAAAACTTTATATGCAATTCAAGTCAAGTCATCGTTGAAAGATGAAATTTTAACTGCCATATTTGACGGACTCACAGAGTCAAGTCATCGTAGAAAGATGAAATTTAAACTGCCATATTTGACAGACTCACAGAGTCAAGTCATCGTTGAAAGATGAAATTTAAACTGCCATATTTGACAGACTCACAGAGTCAAAACCGGGAATTGATTCCGATAAAATTCCTGTGATTCCGCATACCTGTTTGTTATGTAATTCTCACGGAACCACCAAGGTATAACACAACGGGAACTGTGGGAAAATTTTACCTTTTTGATTGTATCTTGTCTATAGGTGATATTTATCTTTATGATACATTTATAATGATGCATCCCCTAATATATAACAACTATATAGATAACTGGAAAGATCCATTTATTCTGTTACAGAGTGTGCAACACAATGATAGTCAATTATAATTAATAGCCAACACTTTTAAATAACTAAAAGCCATTGATAATTATAGTGTAATGGCTGGTGTAGATTTTAAAATGTCCGATTGGTCCATGAAGACAGAATTTGAAATTGTTCAAAAAGGCTTCGAAATTGTTTAAAATTATTAACATTTCTTTCAAATTGTTCAAAACGATTTTATTAGCTAGTGATGATCTTAATCTAATTTGTCCGTGAAGACTCAGGCAAGAGGGCCAGAATAGCCCTAAACCGCTCACCTGAATTTTATTGGTCCAGTGAACCCAAGTATCTTTCTGGCAAAGTTTCTTTCACATTTGCCTATTTGTCGGAGAGGAGACGATATTCCAAGAATTAAGAGTGTTAGTACACCCTGCCCACCCATACATTACTGAGGAGACTAAAAAACGCCAGACCGAGCCCATATTTATGGACCAATCAAGATTTTGCCATCAAAGGAACATTCTGGTAAAGTTTCATTTAAATAGGTCCATTGTTTCATGGGGAGATGTTGTTCAAGCTTTCGGGCTCAAAATAAGCCGCGCTTTGCCACGCCCATATTTATGGACCAATCAAAAATCCACGAACAATTTTTGAGGGACAACCAAGGAACATTCTAGCAACATTCTGGCAAAGTTTCATTGAAATCGGCCCTGTGGTTCAGGGGGAGATTTGGTTAGAAGCTTCGGGTTCAAAATAAGCCCTAGCTTGTCAAACCCATATTTATGGGCCGATCAAAATTCAACGAACAATTTTTGAAAAGGGTCACCCAAGGAACAATCTGATTAAATTTCATTGAAATCGGCCCATTGGTTTAGAAGGAGATGTCCTTCAAAGAATTAACGCTCAAAATAAGCCCCGACCTGCAATGCCAATACTTTTAGGCCAATCAAAATTTGCGAGCAATTTTTTGAGAGGGTCACCCAAGGAACATTCTATCAAAGTTTCATTGAAATCGACCCAGTGGTTCAGGAGGAGATGTCGTTCAAAGCTTCAGGTTCAAAATAAGCCCTGGCTTGCCAAACCCATATTTATGGGCTAATCAAAATCTAACGAAAAATCTTTAAAAAGGGTCACCCAATAAACAAGCTGGTTAAGTTTCATTGAAAACGGCCTTATGGTTCAGAAGGAGATGTCTTTCAAAGACAAACGCTCAAAATAAGCCCCACCCTTCCATGCCCATATTTATGGCCCAATTAAATTTTCATGAAAACTCTTTGAAAAGGGTCACCCAAGAAACATTCTAGCTAAGTTTAATTGAAAACGGCACAATGGTTCAGGAGAGGATATCTTTTAAAGATTTCGGGCTCAAAATAAGCCCCGCCCTACCACCCCCAAATTTATGGGCCAAACAAAATTTCGCGAGAAATTTTAGAAAAGGGTCATCCAAGGAACATTCTGATTCAGTTTCATTGAAATCGGCCCAGTGGTTCAAAAGGAGAAGATGTTTTTAGGAAGTAGACGACGGACGACGGAGTCAGGGTGATCTCCTTTTGTTGTGCTCAGGTGATCTAAAAATAGTAGATTGCATATATTGTAGATTGTCCAAAATGATCGGTGAAAATATCAATTTGAAGAACTCATTTTTCAATTTAGTACATTTTTATTTGTGATCATTGTGTGCATTTTAATGTCATTTCTGTTGCAAGGTGTCGTTTTGATAATTATGATTTCCACCTTTTGGGTCTTTTTGTCTAATTATTTATAAGCAATATTGTACTTAAAAAGGAATCGTTCTCTATATGTATTGGCCTGGTAGTATGAAGGGTCAGAAAGGATCAAGTTTGCCATTCGCTCTCTCGCCTATACAACAAGGAAAATGTTTGAATGTACCAGAGACGTGTCCAATGGAGATATTTATGTACGAGCATAATAAATAGGCGAGTACTTCAAATTGTTAGATTTAAAATATGAACTCATTTTGAAGCCAACCATAAAGCTTTATTTTGGTAGACAAAACTACATTTTGAATTATTAACATCATAATCTGCTTATTTCTAAGGCATCGCCCATGGATCAAATGCTTGTTTTCTATTGGATTTCTATGTTGATAGAAGTCCTATAAACGATCATTCATCTATTATCATATCAGCTACTTGTACACGATTACAATCAACTGTATCGTGAACGCGTTTTATTGTTGTGGGAACAACGGCGAATGGATTTGGAGGATTTAATGAAGCTCCCGAGAATGCGAGCAATCTGACGACTGGCCTTCCTATTATCATGGATGTCGCGAAAGATCACCAAAATCTATTTGCTTAGAATTGTGTCGTTTAAACTATCATGACAAGTATACACTCTAATTACATTCGATAATTATAAGTTTTGAGTATTATCTTTTCATTTGTCTTGTTCTCATATCCATAACTTCACTGGATTAGCTGTATAATACTAGGTAATCCGTAAACAATGAATAATTTGCGTCCCTTTATCTTAAAACATTGTTTTATATAAGTTTATGCAATATATGGCATATTGTGATCTTTTTAAATTATGTAGGGAAATGGAAAGAGTTAAGTCTTGTGAAATTTTACTTTTAACTTAATTCATGAATGACATGTACCATTTGATGACGACGGTTTATAAATACCGATCGCCTAGAATAAAATAAGAGAATTTTGTTTGGTCAGTTATGAAAATTTAAATTTGGTTTAGTTAATCAAAAGAATAAAAGAAACAAATAAATTAACAAACCAAGAACGAACAAAAATTAAACAATAACAATAAAAAAAATAAAAGAATATAACATGTCATTTAAATATCTCTGGATAAATAACAAAAATATCAAATCAAATTTTGATAAAAATTAACTTTAGCTGATGCATGAGTGATAATGATTCTATTTTCGTTGTGCATTTCAAGGTTCCTGTATTTCACTATAAGACAAAACTTGTTTCATTACTCCATGAAAAGAGACTATCCAACCAAAACAAAATTTGCACAAGGGTAAAAGCTTGTTCGTGAATAATGATTTAGGCAGGGCCAACGCACACAAGTTCTCTGAGGAATCATGCTTAAATGAATTTGCTATTTTGATGAAAGGCTTGATATATATATAATACGTACTTAGTGTTTTGTACTAACAAAAATATCTCACGAGGTTTGGAGAATTGATCATTGTCGAGGCTCTGCCGAGACAATGATCAATTCCCACAACCGAGTAAGATATTTATTTCATACAATACACCAATCACGTAATATATTTATCTTATAACCTCTATTTGTCTTGTTTTCGTCGATGTTTCTAACTGAAATGCAAGATTCTAAAAATAACCACATTATATCATTGTTCTAGAAGTAACTGTGTGATATCATAAAAAATATCACACGGGATATTATCACACGGATATTTGTATAGTTATAAGATAAAATTATATTCCGCATGTATTTTCAGTGATCAGTATATATAATATAATTTAGTGCTTCATTACAGGGATTACAGCAAAGGAAAGATAAATGAGCCTATCCGTGACATTTCCAACAATTTTATGTATGCGTGATTGAAAGACGTTGAGTAGCCTTGGCAATCGCGCAGTGCATTAAAATTTATGTTTGTCGTAATAAGCGATTTTAGGTCAGCGGCTGTGTATTGAGCGGATGGTAAGGCTCCGATCAGACTGTGCGACCTCATAGGCTGATCGGAGTCTCAACATTACGCACATAAGAAATTGTTGGAAATGTCACGCACAAGCTCAAATAAAAATTGAAAGACAAATTTCATCACTTGAACATAACCAATAATTACCAATACATACCATTATATGAGATCGAGTAAGCTGTAGTAACGACGTTTTAATAGCCAAACTTCTTTACTATAGATGCTCACAGGAGATATTCACATGGCGGTATCGCAATCGCGTAGTTTTTTTTTACAGGATTTCTAACTTTATGAGATTCAAAACATGTTTTATTTTTCTTGTCTTCCGAAGACGAGCATTCTGAAGGTAGATTAAATAGATAATTTTATTGGCCATAAAGTTTTGATTAGCATCTCACTAAATTATAGAATATTAAAACTAAAGCTTGATTACCTTTGGAATCCGTGAGAATTCATAGGTAGTTTCGACGAGGGGTGTGGGAAAAGTGAAATGGGGATTCTGTAATCTTCATTGTTATCCATCTACATTTTAACATCATTTAAATCAAAGACGGGTGCCAGAGATTACGAGATTATCGTATTAAATAAATGATGGGAAAATTGTTCCAGACAAATACTAAGGTCTAATGCCAACGACAAAGGATGTGTTAATGAATGTGTAAATGAATCAATTCATTGTTGTTGGGGTTTTTTTTGTGTTTTTTTTTGTCAATCTATTTCTGCTAAAATATTCATAAATACTCTTCACTAGTGTATTCAAGACATATTTTTACAGAAAATACAATGATCCGTTCTCCCGAAAAACCTGCATAAATGACAAAAAATGTGTAATAAAGACTGAACTCCAATACTGTATTAAAAAGGCAATATTTGTCGTTTTGTAAAACAAGAAAATCTATTTTGATTCCAAAAAAGAAATAATTGATTTGACCTGTTTGTATCATCACTTTACCACAAACCTATATTTCTATACACTGAAAGAAATTTAGAAGGCAGAAATTGAAAAAAGGTGAAAATGATGCTTGTTTCAATCAATTTCTCCCCTTTGCTCATTGATTGCTTCATTATTTTGCAGTCTGTTTTCAATTGTAACTCACATTAAAATACCGTGTGCGAATTTTTTGAAATTGGATTATTCTAAAAATGTTTGTTTTGTAGTATCCGGGTACGAGATATTAAATGAGCCTGGGCGTGACGTTTCCAAAAATTTGAAATATTCGTGAGTTGCAAACATTGAGTAGGGTAGACAGCCACATACTGTTAATAGAAAGTTACCTGATGGTCCGCAGATACTTTGAGACCTTGTCTAACTATGAAACGCATAGAGAAGACTCAGGCCAGACTGTGCGGATGCACAGGCTGGTTAAAGACTTTGCTTTGCGCATATTTGAAATGTTTGGAAATCTCACGCACAGGCTCAAATTACAAAGTGACGTCATTTAGATAGGTTTTTCTGGAGACTGATAAACTGAATTTGAATCTTACAGTAGTCTAGTCTATCATTTCCCCGTTACAAAAAAAACCAACAACAAACTTTAGAGTATGCAGATTTTTTGTTTTCTTTTAAAATATCGTGGTGCTTAAAATCGTATTAAGGTTTGCATATTTTTGACTTTTTCTTTTAGATAACATGTCTGTTATCATAGAGATTTAAAACGAAAATACATAATCGCACTTACGAGCTTATAAGACATAAGTGTGTTTAGTTTTTTTTAAATAAAAAACCTCCATGAATTGGTCTTCAACTCATGCAAGACATTACTTGTGTGATTCGTGTTCAACTTCCTATACATGTACGAGTCACAATAAGACATGTAATTGTCTTTCCCAATTTATTGTTTTGTTTAACATCTTTTTTCTTGACAATAGAAATATATTTCGCATTGTTATATCATGACTCTCATAGACAATGGTATGTCATTGTTATAACAAAGAGGTACGCGTGGCACGGTTTATATTTAGGTTTTATAAAGACAGAACCGCCGTCTTGAAACGTTGACATTTAGAGCGTGTTTGACATTGCATTACTTTTTGGTAGAAGCCAAGATGTAATTCATTATCCGGCCCTTTGTTTAACACTTACTCGGATTTAGAGAATTTCTTTACCGTACAGTATAAGAAAAATGGATTATATTTAATAGTCTTTATATTGCCGCACATTTGCGAGAGGCAATCCGAAATTGCGACAAGAAATTTTTGAAAACGAAACGTTCTTGGTTTGATTACGCGCGGTTCATATGGCCTGAGTCTGACTAAAATTAACACTTTATTTCTGATATGAAAAACATGTCAATCGAATACAGTACACTCCTCAAAACTCCTAAGCGGCCACTTGCCTTTTTGGTCACATGTTATACATGCAATTTGCTTTCATCCCGTTTTTGTTAATATAATGCAGTCAAATCATTTATGAAGTCAATAAGAGAAAAATCAGTGAAATAATTCAACAAGAAATGTTTAAAAATTAAACGAAAGTAGGAGTACCCTCGATTTCAAAGTTAACATTGGTAGGTGGAGTATTTTTGACATTTATTGTTAATATAAGGATTGTGTACAAAGTTATGGCATTTCTGTTTATTTTTAGAAGTCCTCAGACGTTGTACCACTGATATCAGTACAAGAAATTGATAGGATTTGCGTTTTTCATGTGTCGAAAAATTCAAATTTCTCTATGAATTGTCATTTTTGAGACTTTTGAATTTGAGGGTACATGCATTTAATTCCGTCTTTAGGATTTACTGTTGTATGATTTTACAAAACAATCGAATGGGATGATGGCTGAATGGCAACTCTTTCGAAAGACAAAGTTGACATTTCAAAATAAAAGCCAAAAATGTGTGAAAAATGAAGAAAGGTGAGGTGGCCGCTTAGAACTTTTGAGTAGTGTATTAGGCTGTAAAAAAACCCTCGTCATTCGGACTCGTTTTTTAACGCATGGTAACACATTCTCTCTGTGTCATAGTTCCATTTGTTCCATTATAACAAAGGAATATACGTGAAACAGTTTACATTACATTTACAGTTTAGTTAAGACAGAAACGCCGTCTTGAAACGTTGACATTTAGAGCGTGTTTGACATTGCATTACATTTTGGCAGAAGCTTAGAGATAAATAATATCCTTTTGTTGAACGATTTTTCAGAATTATTAACACTTTCTCAGAACTTTAAGAGAAGTTTTATAATTCACGGTATTAATCATAAACACTGACTGTCATAAATAACGCCTCACGTGCATTCATCTGTGGTTCAATGTGGGATACCAAATATAAGTACTATTTGTTGTTTTTGAAGGAAGGTACTGTTCGGGATTTTGTTCAAAGGTGGAGTAAGGTTTAAGGCTAAAACGAAAACATTTGTCACATTTTATTCAAGATTAGAAATGACCACTGCCTTAAAGTTGTCAGTAACGGCGTATGTCCACAATGACTAGCAATCACTGCTTGCAGTCTGCGTCTCATTGAGCCACACAGGTTACGCAGAAGATACCTCGGGATGCGAGCCCACTCCTGATGAAGAGCGTCAGTCAGTTGTTGCACAGTTTGAGGCGGTGGCTGACGTTGACACAAACGACGTCCTAGGATATCCCACATGTGTTGATTGGATTGCAGTCCGGTTAGTTGGCTGGCCATGGCAGAAACTCAATATTATTAGCTTGGGGGAAGATTGTGGTGAGTCCAGGTTGTCGGCGAAACAGGGGTTGGACAACAGAATGTAAAACTTGTTTTATGTACCCCCTGGCATTCAAATTGCCTCGAACAACAACCAGGTCCGTTTTGAAGGCAAGGTTGATGGCGGCCCATACCATTACCCCGCCACCACCGTAGCGGTTATGCTTTGAAAACACAATTAAGCACATAACGTTCATTTAGACGTCGATATATCCGAACGCGTCCGTCGGCATGTGAAAGATTGAACCTTGACTTGTCACTAAACACAACTGTCGCCGTCCGAGGTAATTTTGAGCCCATACGCGACGTTGTTGTCGATGACGTTGTGAAAATATACTTAGTTCCAAAAGAAAGTGTGCACATTTGAGTTTTGTATATCTCTGAAATTACACAATTTATCGTCATGAAATTTCGTGTGACTATCCCCAAGAGTATGGGCAAGCGACATTTGAAAACTTAAATCGCGCAGTGAGCAAACATTTTCTGCTAAGTTGAGACATTTAATTTTGCATGTTTTGCATGTGCATCACGCGTTAGACGAATAATTGGTCTTAGATTGCATTTAGTTGAATCTTTTCTGCTTTCCTAAGTGTAAAATCACATCTTCATTACAATTGATCATGATGCTGCAGCGTAGTTTCATTATCAATAAACGTTGGTGAACAAAATCGAACCTAATCAAATTTAGAACGTAATTAAAATTGATTGAGTATTCATAATCCAATAGAAATCGAGGTTCCCAATTTGCAAGATCTTTAATAAGCAAATCCAAATGTGATAGAACGCGACGGCATCATTCAACGACAAGTAACTGACCTACCAACGTAGCAATGTCTAACATTGACGTACACGTGACGTCTGCATGAAAATTAAAACTTTTGTTTGGAAATGGATTCGAATGGCTTCTTAAACTCTATAATGCAACATCAACACATATCTCTTACCAAAGAAAAAGTTGTAAGTAGGTCAAATCTTAACAGTTTTAGTTCTGCCCGCGCGTACGCAGCATGTGATACTTTTTCCAAATCTGTTTTTTGACTACTTTTTTGATACTTTTTCCAAATCTGACTTTTTATTTTATTAAAAGGCCTTAACTAAAATATGGTATCAAATTTACTCCATAATTTTCATTCAACTTTGTAAAAATCAAGAGAAATTTAAAAAGTGAAAGTGCACATTTTCTTATGGAACTCAGTATATCATACCACGTTAAGGCCTTCTGTAACCGGAGTCCTTCTGTGTTAACACTAATATTCCTACCGTGATTACCAACAACGGCTGCAGATGTCGATGTAGCTGTTAAAAAGCGGTCACGAAGGTGCCGTTGACGGATAAAGTTGTCTTGACGTACAAACGTTGGGCGAGGCCAAACTGATCTACGCCTGTCCTGAAGACACGTCTAACCAAACGCACTATAGTTGATCTTAATACGTTAAAACGTCTAGCTACGTGATTTTGGGAACTGCCCATTTCCAGCATGCCCAAAATGCGTGGGCGTTATACATTATTTAGTCTTGGCATTATGGATATGAATATTTGTATCCTTCTTTGGTGAATTTCGAGTTGTGTTTTGACTAACGAAGCCACTTGTACAGATTTCGAAAAACAAAGTCATTTCTTAAAGTCGCACAGGGCACACGAGTTAACCCTTGCGAAAAACTTAACATGGGAAGCACGAGTTTGTAAAAAGAGTTTGCGATAGCCAGTTATGTAGAGTGTACTGTAAAGGATACAATTCAAATTTACAGATAAAATTATTGTCTTCTGCTAATAGAAAAAAAGTAATTTCGAAACTTTGGTGAAGCCTTTTTTATGACAATCAGTATAGAAAGAAATAAGAGATTTCTTCACTTTACGCAATTTTCATGCCCCCTCATCGATACAGTTATTTACATCGTGAAATTGACATTCACCTCAATCAAAACCATTCTTAAACGTTCACTCAGCGCTCAATTCATTCATTTCAAACACTCACTCAAACCATTCAAAAACACTCAAACCCATTGAAAAATATAGAATCAAAAACGTCATTCAAAATAAATTTTGATAGACGAAAATCGCGATTTCACTGACAAAATTCAAATTTAAAACGTCTATTAGGTTCTTGAAGAAATAAGAAGCTATCTAAAGAACTTGTATGCCTATTTTATTAAAGGGAGGTAGTCCAAAGTCGAGAATTTTGTTCGTCCTGAACAAAATTTGCGACATTGGATTACCTCCCATTAAATTCACTCAAAACTCTCTCCACACACTCATTCAATTTCATTCATAAATCATTCCAAAATCATTCACCTCGTCAACTTCACGATGCTGTTAACTGTAGAATGTGCGCTCATTGTTTTGCCGATTTCCGTCTATCTATCCGAGTCCGTCTATCTGTCCATCTTTTAAAAGCTTAACCTTAAAACTTAATTATTTCATATAAATAAAAAAAAAAGTTGTTTTTTTTCATACAAATTTAAAGGAGCCGCCGTCATAGCGCTGGTAGCGCGTCGGACTATTATTGTAAAGGTCCAGGGCGCTCATTTTTCCGACTATTTGCCCTCTACCAATAGGTTGATAATCCTAGACCTATGTGGAATAGCAGCGGGAGGCTATGAAGGATGGTATGGTTGTACTGGTGTGAGAAATATAAGGAATCCATTTTTAGATACTCCAGTCGCCACGATTTAACTGTTAGATGGGTGAACGCGGCGTAAAACCCAACTCAACCAAAATAATTCGAATAAATTTAAAAGAATTCGAGAAGAAATGTAAATATGTTTATATTTGACATGAACGCACATCTCATCGACGCACGCCATTTAATATAAGTGTAATCAGTCAAGGTCGAGGTCATTTATCATGGAGTCATTTATCGTGTGGACGGTGGCTTTGGGATCGACAAGTCCCGGGATCGAAACCCGGTCAGATCAAGAGAATTTTTCTGAGGAAAAAAAAAACAAACAAAAAACGCCACGTTGCTCCTCTTCACTCAGGTGAATAAATGGGTACCTATGAGAATGTTAGTCTATGGGCGCGCTACATGTATGTTAAAAGCCGACTTGCAATCGGATGGTCGGGGGTAAAAGTGTTAGATCGGTTGAATATGCCTGGCATAGAAACAGAATAAAAACTCAACCTTAACTTTATTTATCATTGTCATTTCCTTTGAAAATAAAATGTTTCGGAAACGTCTTGTTTTCCGATGATCTCTTTTTTTTCTTTCGGGGCGTCAAAATTGTACAATTTGCGAATCGAATAGGTTATAAATTATCTCGATCCATTATGTGTTGTACTTGGATTATAAAGTTGTATTATTTCTCTAAAGAGTCGGGGTATACGTCAAAACTCATTATGTCATTGATTTCATTCCCTAAGCAATTATCAAAAAAGAGAACACAACAAAATGAATATATTGCATTTTTTCGTCGTGAAAAACAGTCTGATCAAAGGTAGGAATTTCGGATTTAATTCGGAAACATGCAAAGCCTTGTGCAATCCACAATTGGCATACCATTGGTAATGGAAAGTAAATTACGTCAGGTAAAACCGGCTCCCTGGTCAGGCGACACAGTAAACCCATTAAAGTTTATGTCAATTTGCTCTTACATGTTCGTATTTTATGGCTTTGTTAATGTTTAAGAACTAAAACGCAACCGGTAAGTGCATAAGTAAGGGTCATGGAATTATCAATAATTCTTAGTCAAACGTTTGCAGTCTCCATTTAGATGTAAGCTATATGCCCACGTTATTAACTATTATTGCAATTAAAATGTACTTTCTCGGGTCGTTCAAGGCATACGTAAACGGACAGAAGGAAAACGTTGATTAATCAGTAAATTCACGTGTCGTGAACGCCCGGATTTTTATACTTAAATATCCGCGATTAAGGCTTATACAAATCAATCAATTTTAATGATTCTTATATTTTTCTGCAATATTTGTGCGCCCTAAAAGGATGTTTTATGCATTTTGTTTGAAATACTAAAAAAAACAAATCTAGAAGACTGTACGCATTGATAAGTAAATTGGGGAAAATTATTCATGTAAAACATTATCATAGAGTATACTTAAAGGCGTTTATCTAAATCCCGCGTTAAATAGTGTTACGTCATAAAATTATCAAGCCACGTCGGTATCTATAAAATGGATGGTGTAATGCATAACGTAATTGTTCTAGCATATTCGTAAGTTTGCAACTGTTTTTATAGCGTTTCTTTGAAATCATTTCAAAATTTCTGTTTGAATTTATACTCTAATCTATCTTTTTATGAAATGATAGCATCAATTCACATTTTTTCGGGCGTTAAGATTTGCAGAGACCATCAAATTGCTTTAACGCTTTCGTGCTTCGCACTCGGACGTTTAACCAATTTTCGGGTCTCTGCAAATGTTAACGCCCTCAAAAACGTGAATATACCTTATTTTCGATGGAGTTTGAATTTTATTTAATTTAACCTCTAGTACAGATTTTAAGTTATAATCGCATCTAAAAAAATCACATACGCCTAGATTATATAAATGGCTAATTTCGAAAGAAAAAAAAAAAAACTTAAAAAGAGCTAAAAAAAAGGTTTAGTCTTATTTTGAAAAGAGTAATACATGAATATACAGGTTCGTCGTACAGTGCATTTAAAGGATAATTCAATCTAAAATAGAATGAAATCACAATTCAATAGTAAAATTTTAGACATGCATAGCATGCACTTTAAAAAGGAATATAGCAGTTCGTTCTTTTAATAAAATAACTGCAAGATAGAACATCTTTCAAATGAAATACAAGTATACGCGTTTCGACTCAGATCTGGGCCCGAGGTTATAGAAAAGTTTTTATGCTCAACTGGACAAATGTATGAACATATTAGATATAATTAATAAGTTGTTATTTATAACAACTTATTAATATTATCTTTTATATTCATACATTAAAATTAGTATTATAACAGAATAACGACTTAAATCTCGCGTTGAAATTATAAAAAAAAAAAAAAACTTTGATCTGAGAATGAGAAGACTTTTATAACCTTGGGCTTGAATTTTATTCCTTACATAAACACAATGCATATCTTTAAAACCAGCCCTGCGAAACGTTTGAAATATGCAACTTCGTTTTGTACACGTACATGCAAAGTTGGATACAATTTAAACAGTCCAAAAAAGTTTAAGCGTCCTGAACGCAACGCATATCGATAGCTCAGCGCGAAACAGTTGTTACTGCCTATATGTTTAGGAGGAGGACTCCTTGAATCCTAGCGAACGTTTATTTCTTATCAGAACAATCGTCCTGAACGCGGGGCATTTATAAGGGAGATTGGGGACTCCTTGAATCCTAGCGAACCTTCATTTCTTATCAGAACAATCATCTCCTCATGACGAATTGCTTTGAGTGGATGATTCAGCGACAACAACAATGCTATAAAGTCATATCCACTGTTTGTCTATCTTTCCCAGTATAACTGATAAGCCATAGAATCATTGACAGACATCTCTAAACACCTGGTTTTCACATCAGAATACAGATAAGGTAATTCCAAAGGATGCATTACACAGTAGTTTACTATCTGTTGTGAAAACACTTTCAGTATGACTCCCGCTGGGCTGCTGTCGGAACACGCGCTTGACTCACGTGGAGCAATTCCGGTAAAGTGCAGAGAGCAGATTAAGCCAGGATGTATAATGATTATGTGCTTGTAATAGATTTGAAAATGTCCTTAAATCATAAAACTATATATCACTCGTCGGGTAAAAAGGGACCATCTGAAAACTCTGTACAATGAATATGTGACCCATCGCGCGGAAAGGAACCACCTGGTAACCCTAAATGTAACATTTGAAAAATAAATTTGGTCCAGTGTAGCTCAATCAGATGTCGCATTCCAAAATTATTTCATAGTAAGGTAAGTTGATCACTTTAGATTCAGAAAATAAGCAAGGTGCGAAAAGTTTCGACCCTAGCCAGTCTTCGCGATCAGCACTGTCTAACTATGATCGACACTTAAAGCTCTACTCAGACGGTCCCTTTTCGGGTGACGGGCCACATATTTGAAAATGTGATAAGTTCCAAGTCTTCAGTTACTAGAAGGTATAATCATAATCTTAGTTTCAGAAGGTCAGCCAAAGGCGCCGTCCAAGCATTTTTACTAGGATCTCCATTTGACACACTGCTTGGATAATTCCCTTTTCGCCTGACGGACCACATAAAATCACACACAAAAAAATGATGACGTTTACTCTTAACATAATTTACGGATCTCAATTGCGGTAATGTTACTGACCCGCGACAAGGCCATCCATCCCAATTATCAACCGAATGAACGTCATTCTGCACAAGCTTTTAACGGACCAATATGTAAACCGTCATGCGAAAAGGGGCCATCTTGAATATGTGTAAAATAGATATTTGAAAACGATATAGGGTACAGCATAGGTCAACTAGATGTCGCTTTTCTAAAATTTTTGTTCAGGAAGGCAGAATGAATGATCATTTTAGAATCAGAAAATCAGAGATGCGCAAAAAGTATCGATCCTAGTGAGTCTGCGCAGATACCACAGTCTGACACGATTCGACTTTTTCGCACTTCCCACATTATCTCTTTTCGCGGACAATATCCAGCAGGACATAAAGTTTAGTTTGCTACCAGAAAGGATCTATCATATAAAGTCAAACATAAAAAATAAGAACAACCAACATTAACCCTTTTTTCCAGAGGTATTTCGATTGTCTATTAATAATAAAAAAATAACGACTATGTCTTTTGTATATATGTACATAGTTGTAAAATAGCATCATTATAGCTTTTCTACGAAATTAATATACACACACATACGGATAATTAGATATACACGTATTTTTAGTTTATTTACTTTACAAAATTTATGGCTTTGAAAATATTAACAATTTCACCATGCATTATACATGTAAAAACACGAAAGCGTCACATTACTCAATGTTCGAAATAGCTTTTTTCGATTGTTTATAAATCTATCGTTCGCAGTTCAACAGTTGCCCTGGTATAGAACCAAGAAGGCGGATCATGTGTCCCCTTACTGAATGTTCGTTTATCCTTCACAATTCCACATGGGGCCTGTGACCACCAGGTTACAAACTACTTTGATGACATCATAACAGACCTGTTTCACAATCCCCCTGACCGAGTATCTTATCAGATAGAGATCAAATATCAATTATCGTGATGACAAAATAATCACTCAGTACCAAGTCCGTAAACGTTTGACTAATTAATACATGTTCGTCCAGTTTCTTAAATCGACAAGGATCAAAGAAATGATACACTGTAATTTGTCTTTTGACTCATGCCTTACATGTATGATAAAAAAAAATTCATATAAGAGAATGAGAGAGCGTTTCTTGATTTTATAGATATATGTAACTAAAAGGCTAGTCTCTTTTTATAGATTAACGAAACGGATTGATAAATAAATGTTATCAGCTAATATTTTCATGCCTCCATTAACTGTACAGTAAAAACTTACTGTTAAAAGTTTAAGACTAAAATTAAAAGTTTGGTTTATTAAGTCAACATAGTTTTATGCCATACTTTTTAACACAATTTTACAACACAATTGCAGGTCGGCTGTTCACACACGGTTACTTCAGGTGCACTTTTTCAAAGAGCCAATGCAATCGATAGAGTGCACAACTCTGAAGTATTTATTCGTCTATTCATGGGTGATTCTTAAATTATTATGAATGACTTTGGATGATGTATAATTATATATTCTTGCACAAGAGATCTTCAAGTTTTCTATGATCCTTATTTCCTTCATTACATGTTGGTATGCATTGCCGTATTTATGTTTGACTAATTTGATATTTCGTGTACCGATAAGTTTATCGGGAACCCTCGGTAATTCTACGGAATAGACGTCGGGAATAATAAGGGTGTAGACACAAAAACGATTCATTTCGCACGCGGGTTTACATGACGTCACAGGCAACAACCATTGCCTTCGCATGACGTTGCATAAAACAATTTCAACGAAAGAAAAAAAATGGGTATATTATAATTTGATGAAAAACACACATTTCTTTTTGTCATCAAATTATAATATGCTCAAAATATCTCCACAGACGATCGGGAAGATTAAACAAAATAAGTTTTTCTTCAAAATATCCAAAATTACTACACTTACGTCCGAGGTACTTTTGTACATTTTACGGAAATGTCCGGGCGATGTTCCGAATGCCGTTAAGGGGTATAAAAGCGCGACCACCCAATCACCCATCAGACCATATTACCACATACATGTTCAACGTGAATGCTCAGCGTGAAATAGTAGTAACTGCCTATAAACATATAGGCAGTTACAACTTTTTTCTGCTGAGCTATCGAGCACACTAGTCAGTTGCACACCTGCTGGTCCAATCAGATTTGATCAACTCTACAAGGCTTGTCCGGCGAGTGGCTCAATCTGACACCCCTTTGTTGTGGCTTATCATATGTCTATATCAAATATGTGCATCAAACAGTTGTTTTATTGACCCATTGTTAGCGTCTCTACATACAGGCTGATTGCAAGATAAATAGATATTTGATATATTCGACTTGTTAAACAAAGGAAGTAGCTTGACTTTAATGACTTCTTCGACAAAACACCGCTCTCAAGGTTGTTTTTTTTTAAAGATTTTGCAGGAGATATTTGGAATTTACTAAGTTAAAACAAAAACGCGTCACATTCCACAGAAATATTTCAATAGGTTGCTGACGACAAGTCAAAGTTTTTAAGATGTATTCATATACCCTTTCAAAATGATTTATTGGGCCAAATGGTCCACTTGCGGAAACTATCTTTATCAATAGTGATTTGGATATGTCCTGAAAGCGTACCGTACATTCATATGAATTTTATGATAATAAAAGTCGAATTTTATGATAATAAACGCCCTTAATAACATTCATCTATACAAATATAGTTAGGAACATCATGAAATTGACAAGTTAGGTAATTTTTTTAATGAAATTGAATGACTGTGATGAGCGAGTTCTGAATGCTGTTCAAGGGAGGTAAAATATAGTTGATAATTTTGTCCAATTGTATGAAATAAGCTGTAAAATTTACCTCCCTAAAATGAAATCCACGTACTCTAAATAATAAAAAAGCAGGCGCTTAAAAATCGACTATAGCTAATAAAGCAGTTCATTTTTGAAATCGGCCATTTGCGTTGTTTGAAATTAAACTAAAACTAACTTCTAATCGGTAAATATATGTTTATTTTTTTACCAACACAATTACACGAAAAGAATTGAATCATTACTTTCACATAAAAACAAATCAATCTAGAGGATTTTTACTAAATAATTATTCAACAATGATTCATGGAATATTTGAAGCCTGTGGACAAAAGAATCAACCCTACTTTGAAAAAGTCACGATGCTCGTAAGTTTCACGGATTTTTTCAAAATGTCAGTCAGAGAAATATCGTTATTTTTCAGGTGAAAAAATAGCATTTTCGTGCTTAAAAGGTAGTAGATTATAAATCGGCTTAGAAAACATTATTTTTGACGTCAATTTTGCAAAAATCCGAGTTTTGCCATACACACATATACAAAGAAACTTGCTAGATTACAGTTATACTACAATGCTACTGTAAGACTGTTAAAATCATATATATCTGAGCCTCTGCGTGACATTTCCAACAGTTTCATATCAGCCCAAGGCAAAGGCTCTGGTCAGCCTATGCGGCCACATAGTCTACCCAGAGTCTTAACTACAGTTAATGACACCGTGAAATCGACAAGTTGAATGATTTTGGAGAGATTTGGGAATGATGTTGAACCATGTAATGTACCTACTCTATCAACTCAGTCTGCAGCACTCTTATTCATTGGAGCTAGAATTGAAAAACAGGAATAAAGCAGCACCCAAAAATATCATGAATACATGATATTTTCTTTGGAAGAATCTTACAAAAACCGTTCTGAAATATCCCCATGTGCATTACCGAGGTCCGTAATTAATGGAACATTTGTTGCACTTATCTAACGTCAAAGATAGCGCGTGCGATTTGTGTCTGCTGTCACTCGTCACAGGCATGCGCAGAGAACGATCATACGGGCTTTTATCTCTTCCTGCTTTTCAAAATGGACAAGACAGAAAACATTAGAGTTTTTTACTACAGTAAATAACATCGTGAGATTGACATTCATCTTTATCAAATCCATATTAAAACGCTCACTAAGCGCACCATTCATACATTCCAAACACTGACTCAAACCACTTAAACGCACCAAAATGACTGAAAAAGATATAATAACATCTACATTCAAAATAAATATAAACAGAATATATATCACAATTTCACAGACACAATTGAAAATGTAAGCGTCTGATTGGTTCTTGAAGAAATAAAGAGCTATTTATATACTAGCCGCCGCCACCATCGCGCAGTTGGTTAGGCATAAGACTTCCAACCTGGAAGTCGTGGGTTCGATCCCCGGTAGCGGCAAATATCCTTTCCAACGTTTGTCTCTCACCAATGGGTAGATAATCGTAAACCTATATGAGATAGCAGTCGGAGGCTAGGAAAGGGTGTTATGGTAGTGCAGGTGAAAGAAAGACCAGGAATCCATTGTTAGGTGCTCCAGCCGCCGCGATATAACTGCGAAATTGTTAAAAGCGGCGTAAAACCCATTCAAACAAACAAATATACTAGCCAAAACTTCTAACTTCCATATATATATCATAATTAAGATAACTCTAGAAGCTAAAATTTGGCACACGTGTTCGAAAGTTATTTATCCTCAACATGACAAAAAAAAGTTCAGCGAAATTTTGCAATCAATGAGCTACGTTCATATAACCATTCGCAGTATAAAAATTAAAATTCATATTTCACCCATTTTTCGCGGAATACTGCATAGCAACAAGGGAGTTCAATAAAGCTCATTCCACATTTCTTCAAATTTTAAGTGAGTCAGATGTTTGGTAAATGGCCATAAATTTTACTTTTCATCTTCGGGATAGCCAACAGTAAGTTTTTATTGCGAATGGTTGTCTTTTGTGCGGGAGCGCAGCACTTTATTCAGTGTGTGAAGATGATATAGTGAAGATGATATAGTAGAGTCGGTTAGGTAAAAAATCGTGACAAGTCAGACGAAAGTGTAATTTTTTGTTCATTTATAGAGGGTTCAATTAGCAATATTTTGGACTAAGGGTGCCCGGATTTAAGTGCCTATGAGACTGGAAATCGTTGCTTAAATATTCGGATATTGTGCTATCCGAATACTGTTCCTTTTAAACGAGAAATGTTCAATTTTGTCTAACTCCGATCTAAATTTTGCCTTAAAAGGACATTTACATATATTTTACATTAAATTTCAAATCTTGAAGCATAATTCTTTGGAAAATTAATATTACCTTCAATATTTAAGACAAATGTATTATTTTTGTTTTTTCAGCATTTCGGCATTTTATTAATTAGAAATGCAAAAGATCCTGGCATGCAAAGAAACAGAAAAGTAGCCTAAATCTTAGAGAATAATATCAGCTTGAATTCTCACTGGGAGTGCCCGATTTCAAAAGCCTCTGGACCTTAATATTGATAATTAAATATTCGGATAACGTGTTATCCGAATACTCTTCCTTTTGAACATAAACAATTTAACATCGGACTACATATTGAATTCAATTGGGTAATCGATTGACGGAAAATAAATCTGAGCTTACTTGATACTTATGTAAATGTCTGAATTTAATTCTCTCCCTTTTTTTTGAATCTATATCTGCAGCGAATCAAGGATTTCTATAAGGGGGTTCAAACATTCAAATGATGAGGGGAATTCGTTTTCGTTTCACCTGAAATGATTTATTTCTACAATGAAATCATATTACAACTACAGAGGAATGTTCGTTTAAACCCCCTAACACCTAACGAGATCCGACACTGCTATATGATAAATAACTAATGGTTTCAATAATCTTGCTCCGTGAACTCGGTGATTCATATCTGCACATTACCAAACTGACACATTTTATCACATGTATCGCGTATTACGCAGCTTGAAACTGTGATGCGACTGGTCGTCCATATTCCCATGACTAATTAGTTCGTAAATGATGAATTTTTGACGATTCGGTTATTGTTTTTGTCTTAGTCTAGCAGACTTATTTTGGCTTTTCGACAAATTGCCGAAGATGTCGGCGAATAATATCAATTCGTCGTTGATTAGCAAAAATATTGAGGATGCGTGGATTGGTCATTAATCGCTTACAATCAATCTGGTTCGACAACAAATTGATGTACCTCCGATCTCAATAAATATCCAATCAACTGTTGCAAGGTCAGTTGATAATCGCTGTAAATGACCGACTTGTAGTGGAAAAAAATATGTCTTTATTGTATTATTATTATTAATAGTTTATTAAAGTCTCATTCACATATATATATATGCATTTTTACAAATGTACAAATGGATAAAACTACAACATAAAAGAATATATGTGACCATTCTTATTTAGAATTATAAGAGACTATTTGGTAAAACTACCATTAAAAGAACCGATCCCTTCTCTATGTACATACATGTTCAACTTTCTTCCTGTCTCTCTCTCTCTTTCACTCATTCTCAAAACACACACACACGCACGCACGCACGCAAGCAAGCCCGCACGTCCGCACGCACACACACACACACAAACACCCACAAACCCACTCTTTCACTCAGTCAAATTCTTCACATTATTACATGACAATTATTCATTACAAAAACAAGATTCAATATGTAAAAGCAGAAAAAGCAAAAGAAAAAAAAAAAAAAAAAAAAAACCATGTAGACATTGTAGAATGATCGCCGACACACCAGGCGTAGCTATCAAATATCCATCACTGTAGCTAGCAGAAGTTTACCTTAGTACTATTAAATAAAGGATATCACTTCCCGAGACCTACGGTTTCAGGGAGATGTATAGAAGGACACCTTAGTCATGAAATAGTCTCAATGTTCCTTCTTTTGGGCATTTTTTAAAAGGTTTCTTACCGAGATATCTCCAGCAACTCAACAAATATTCATCGTTGTTGCCCAAAATTAACACTCTTACAGGTTTTATAAAGCATAAATAAAAAAAAAAAACGATATCTGTTGCCAGATACAATCATGTATATTCTAGCGTGGTTTCGTGAAAACGCACCGCTTTATCGAAAACGATCGTTAATTAGTTCATGATAAAATATAGAATGTACTGGCATCATGGTTTCTTTGCAAAGAGAGAGAGAGAGAGAGAGAGAGAGAGAGAGGAGAGAGAGAGAGGAGAGAGAGAGAGAGAGAGGAGAGAGAGAGAGAGAGAGGAGAGAGAGAGAGAGAGAGGAGAGAGAGAGAGAGAGACAGGTCATGTTTCATTATTCTCATTTATATATTTTCTACACACATTCTTTTAAATTGAATAATCTAAC